>CM077158.1:192736817-193239375 GCA_039583875.1 Platanthera guangdongensis | reverse complement strand
AAGGTCGACGGGGAGGCGTCGAACCCGGAATTTTGCAAGGAAACTGGCCAGGTGGGCAACTGAGGAGGAAAAGGTAGTCGAAGGGGGGAGAGTGACCAGGAAGAGAGAAGAGGAGGAGCCTAGGGTAGTGGGGAGGGCAAAGGCAGCTCTTGTGGCAACAGCTGCCGAGGTGGGGGCACCCGGAGCCCGACCGTCGGCTGGGCTGGAGACCCGAGTGGCAGGGGCAAGGGGCCACCAAGAGGATACTTCGGAAGGGGTACCATCAGGGGGGGCAAGAGCAAGTTCCATCCTCCGGGCTCGGAGGCAGGGCCAGAGGCCCCGGCATGCCCGTCAGGAGGAGGCCATGTCCATAGGTTTGGGGAGCAAGGAGGGGGATCATGTGTAACACCCCCTATCCATCACATAGCATATAGCAGTAGGTCCGGCGGGGCCCGACGCCGTATGCCACAGACGACCGGGTGGTTACTTATTGAAACCATCCAACCAATCTCAACGTCCTACACAGAGCATTCTAGCGGAAGCAGTTTATAAAAGTTGCATTAAAGAACCCAACACTAAAGCATGAATGTCCACTAAACCAAATAGGAATGTATTACAAATACAACCGTTAGCCTTAAGGCCTTACAAAATGTTTCACTTGATATTACATGATTTACAAACCACGGACGCAGGCGGTCCATACATGAATAAAACAGTAAACACTTCCAAATAGGCCTTCGAGGGTCGGCTTCGCATTGGGCTTTAGCCCGCTATTGACGCATGGTCCAGCAGCACCTGCAAGCAACATAACCACCGCACGGTGGCAAACAAAAAGGCAACGGTCAGCAATGCTGACCAAATTATAACGATCCCGCCCCCAACTCGGGGCGGCCAATGCTCCTTCCCTGCAATTTTATTAGCAACGCGAGCAATATAATAGTATTCATTTCAACACGCGTAGGCTCACACGGCCACACACCCCGTGCACTCAGGGCACATTCTCGGTGAACCGGTCGATGTCACGTCAGTTAAAGCCATGGACATTCCGGACGCACCACCGCCACTTTGACGACCAAACATATGAGCAATTTGTCTTCCCGGCATGGGTCACGTCAATTTAAGCCATGGACCGCCGAAGACTCTCATCTATGCCAATGGCAAGTGCCACGTAACCTTAGGTCTCTTTAACCCGAACGACATAGATATGGGTACGGTTCCATCTAACCCGTGCTCACGTCGCAACGACAATTTAAGCCATTTGCGCAGGTCAAACTTCTCCCGAGTCCCATTTTCGTCACACAATTTCACATAACTCGTTATGTTCAAGTTGGCTCTCAGGCCTCCATGTTGGCAAGATCACGCATCAGCCAGTTTTTCGGGTGCACCTTAGGGGTAATCCCCAAGGCTCCCTGTTGCAATCTACCGTGTAGAAACCCGAAAAACAATCAATAGCACGGAGTCTTCTCCTGCATTTATGCAATGCAACATCACCGATCAAGACTAACATATCCGGGTAGGCTTCACACATCATGCCTATGTCTGTTCTCGCTTACGGACTCTAAACAACGGGGACTTCACATATCTACCCGAAGGAATGCCTCCAACTCTCCGCAAACTCGCGAAAGAGGGCTTCCTATGCAAAAAAAGAGAGCTACTCATGCTCAAGAAGAGAAGCGTTACCCTTGCGTTATTCTTCGGCGCCATGGAAAAATAAGCGGATGAAAAGCACCGCACTAGCTTTGCCTCCGTAGATCCGGAGTCGGCTCGCGATTCGGAGCTTCGAAGCTCCTCCAATAGCCGGATCTAGCTCCTTCTTCCTTCCTTGGCTCTCCTCTCTCTCTAAGGATTTAGAAAGATGATAACTTAAGAAAAGTGAGGGTTTCTAAGTCCAATCGCGAGTATATCCCTTCAGGAACAACCCCCAGCCGTTGGATCTCAAAATAAGGAAACGAACGGCTTTGATTCGGGACAGAAATGCCCAATCTGGACCAAACACGGCCTGGCACACGCCCGTTTCCAGGGCCGTGTGCCTCATTCGTCGTCAAAATCGGCTCGCCTGGAACCTCACACGGGTATCGAACATCCCCGTGTTCGAGCTGACACGCCCGTGTTCCACCTAACACGGTCGTGTGGCCGGCCGTGTACCCCGATCATTTTTCCCCGAAAACAACTCGAACACTGCACGGGTTCTAGGACACGCCCGTGTCCTTACCCGTATCACTATGACATGCCTGGGCTCCAGGCCGTGTACACGGTCTCGACACTCGACACTTCGTCGAGCGAAGATCGTCGACCTGCTGACACGGCCTTGGACACGCCCGTGTCCTAGGCCGTGTGCCTTTTCTCGACACAATGTCGAGACAAAGTGTCGAATTCCCGGGACGAGTGTCGACACGGGTTGACACGCCCTGCGACACGCCCGTGTCGCAGGCCGTGTGCCATGTCTCGACACTTCGTCAAACACAGGTGTCGACTGCGCGCCTAAGTGTCAACAAGGTCGACACGCCCTGCGACACGCCCGTGTCGCAGGCCGTGTGCCCAGTCTCGACACAATGTCGAGACCAAAGTGTCGACTTCCCGGCTTAGTGTCGACACAGGCTTGACACGCCCTGGGACACGCCCGTGTCCCAGGCGTGTGCCTGCAGCCAGAACCCAAAACTGGCCCAAAACGTCCCCCGTCGCTCTTTTGAGTTTCGGGGCGTGACAACTCTCCCCCTCTTAAAAGAATTTCGTCACGAAATTAGATAAAGGAACGACATGTACAAAACCAAAATTTGTACCTGAGCGGAACATCTCCGGATACTCGTCAAGCATAGTCTGCTCTCGCTCCCAAGAGAGCTCCTCACGACCGCAATTGTCCCACCGGACCTTGACCATCCGATCTCTTTATTGCGTGGCCGCTTGACCTCCGAGTCCTCAATCCGCACGGGCTTTACTTTTGTCGTTAACCCACTATCAACCGGCGCTTGATCGACCGCGATCACTCGCGTAGGCTCTTGCACCGCCTTTTGTAGCACCGAAATATGGAATACATCATGTAGACCACTAAGCTCCACTGAAAGCTTCAATTGATAGGCCGCTTCACCAACTCGCTCCAGAACCTCAAACGGCCCAAGGTACCTCGGGTTTAGCTTTTTCAATCACCGCACCCGCGAGACACCTTGAATGGCTTGATCTTTAAGTATACATAATCGCCCACAGCGAACTCCACGTTCCTGTGCTTGGCATTATAGTACTTTGCTTGCCGGTACTGAGCGATAAGCAACCTCTCGAATGGTTCTCACCCAGAAGTAGCATCCTCCACTTCGAATCGCTTATACAACTTGACTCACCCGTTTCAGCTAGGACAACGGCGTGCTACAACTTCTACCATAAAGATGGTCTTCCCATTGGTTTCCAAAATCCAAGAAACACATGCGGAGCATGCTTTCCATAGTTCTATTGACCTCTCGGTCTGCCCATCCGTTTGCTGATGAAAGGCTGTGCTAAATTTTAACTTTGTCCCCAACATTTGCTGCACAAGCCCCCCTACCATTGGACGTGAACCGCCCTTCTCGGTCACTCACGATGCTGCGGGGGCACACCGTGAAGCCGTACTATATTATCCATATATAGTTTTGCTAACGTCTCCATCGGATCATCCTCCTCTGCGGAATGAAATGCGACACCTTCGTTAACTGATCTACGACCACCCGAATAGCGTCGTGTCCCCTTTTTCGACCTTGGCAAACCGTGCACAAAGTCCATAGAGGTGTCGTCGAATTTCCACTCCGGAATAGGCAAGGACTTACGAAAACCTCCCAGCTTTTTGGCACTCCGCCTTCGCCAAGGCGCATGTTTGGCACTTCGCTACGTAGAGCGCCACATCTTTCTTCAAACTAGGCCATCAAAACAGTTTCTTCACACGCGGTACATCTTTGCACTCCCCGGGTGAATCGAGTACTCGGTATGGTGTGCCTCGTACAACAATTCCACCCGCAAATTGCCCACACTTGGGACGCACAACGACCGTCTTTCCAAAGCAATCCGTCATCCACAATGGTTGGGAATTTGACTCATCCAGAGCTTCTACCATGAAGTGCTTCATATGGACATCCAAATCCACGCCTGCCGAATCCGATCAGCCAGGTCATATTGGACTTCAGTCCAATTCAGTACTGCTTCAGCAACTTGATTGCCTATCCACACAAACAATCTCCAACGCCTCCAACTCCCGCACCAACCGCTCATCATGCATCGATAGCCAATTGGCTTGAGTCGGGGCTCGGCGACTCAACGCGTCCGCAATCGTATTGCCTTTACCAGGCACGTAGAGGATCTTGAATGTATAGTCTCCCAAGAACTCCATCAATCTATGCTACCGCATTTTCAGATCCTTCTGATCAATCAGATACTTCACGCTCTTGTGACATGCGTAGAGATCCATTTTCACACCGTACAAAATTATGCCTCCACAGCTTCAAGGCAAAACTCCCGGCCATTAACAATAAGTCATGGACCCGATAGTTCCTCTCATGCACTTTTGGCTGTCTCGCGCCATAAGCTATTACACTTCCGTGTTGCAGTAGCACGCAACCCAAATCGCTGCCCTAGGCATCACTATAAATCTCATAGCCTTCGGTTCCACTCGGCGAAGTCAGCACAGGCGCCATGGTCAACCGACATTACAACTCCTCAAAAGCTCGCGCGCACTCCGGCGCCCAGAAGAACTTCTGCTCCTTCCTCGTCAAAGTAGTGAGGGGTAACGCTATCCGCGAGAAGTTCTCTACTAAGCGCCTGTATTAGCCGGCAAGCCACAGAAAACTCCGGACTTCCGCTAACGTATAAAGCTCAGGCCACACCCGCATCGCAACAATCTTCGACAGATCCACTGCAATACCTTCCTCACTCACTACAAGACCGAGGACGCCACAGAGGATGACCAAAACTCGCACTTCGAGAACTTGGCATACAGTTGACCAAAACAACTTAGCGTCTCCAAAACCAAAAGAAGATGTTTAAAGTGATCTTCCTTACTCTGCGAGTACACCAGAATATCGTCGACGAAGACGAACCCAAAATGGTACAAGTACTCCCGGAAGGTCCGGTTCATCAGATCCACGAACACTGACGGCGCATTAGTCAGCCCAAACGGCATGACCGTAAACTCGTAGCGCACGTATCCCGTACTGAACGTTATCTTAGGGATATCACTCTCCCTTATCTAATTTAGAGTACGCCGTTGGCCCGACCAACTGATCACAAAGATCATCGATCCTTGGGATTTGGTACTTGTTATTTTCCGTCAACTTGTTGGGATCCCGATAATTAATACATAGCCTCAAGCTTATGTCCTTCTTTTTAATTAAGAGGGTCGGTGCGCTCCAAGGCGAAGGACTTGGACGCACCTACCCGTGCTCCAACAACTTTTAGAAGTTGCACCTTCAGCTCCGCAATTTCCTTAGGCGCTAGCCGATATGGAGAGCGTGACACAGGCTTTGCACCCGGTACTAGCTCAAACATGAAATCTATCTCCCGTCGAGGCGGGACTCCAGGAAGATCTCTAGGGAACACATCAGGGTACTCCGATACCACTGAAATATTAACCAACACGGGCTTCGACTTTGTAACCTCCACTAGTGTACAGAACAGCTCTACACCAGCACAAACCACCTTCACCTCCTGAAGAGCAAACACCAATGTCTTGCTCGACATCTTCGAGCTCGTAAGGGTCGTCTCACGACTTGCTCCCAGCTTGACTTCCTTGCTACCGCAATCTATATAGGCTTACTGCTCCGATAGTCAGTCCATGCCAACTATAACATCCACCAACGAAAGTAACGACGCTTGCAGATCGTACTCCTGATTCCCAATCCAAAACTAAGCGCAATAAATTCTACCCGCGCACAATGAGCACCATTGGACTATAACGCATCCAATTTATCTCTTACCATCGAAGGAGGTACTCCGACGCACAATATAATTCCTAATAAAGGAACACGAAGCTCCCTAAACGAACGGTGCTCTTGCAGATAAAGTAAAGTCGCAGCAAAGCTTAGCACAAACAGTTCTAATCTAACATGCACAAGGGCGACAAGTATTTAAGGCAAAACTATCTTTAAACCATACCTGTCGTCATGACGGCGTGCTTTCTCCAGGGCTTTAGGCACTCACGAGCATAATGCCCCGGCTCCCCACATTTGAAACATGTGCCCGGGGTCTGACCCGTAGTCGCCCCAGAAGCACCAGAAGGAGCTGGACCCGAATTCCTATGCTTCTTATACCATTTTCGATATACAGACTTTGAGGTGCTCGACACTTTGAATGTCGTCTCCTTTACACTAAAGTCCTTGACTGCTCCTGACATAGCTTTCTTGGCCTTCTGAGCACCTTTCCAACAGTCTCGGGCAAAGTGCCCTTTCTTTCCACAAGTAAAACATGTGTAAGTAGCTTTGCTAGTCGATGTCATAGCCCCTTTCTCCAGCATTCTACCGGATGCAGCTCTTATGGGGTTTGTATAGTTCGATACCATGGTCGCTGGCATCGGGAGGGTCTTCCTCAAATCTGTCTCCAAAGATCTAGCTGATTCCACCAAGGCTCGGAATCCCAATAACTTTGGTCCTAGCAGTAGAACCCGTAACTCGGCACGCAGGCCATTATAAAATCTATCGACTGTAGTTTGCTCGTTATCCAACTCGAAGCATGGGTAGCGACTTATCATAAGAAATGCTTGCAAATATTCCTCAACTGTGTGTGCTCCCTGCACTAATGCATATTCAGCTGCTGCTCTGATGGTCTACCACAGTTCATCTGCTGCATCACGCCCACCGGCGTTGAAGCCGCAACATGGGGCGCAGGGTTGTACATTTCCTCCAAGCTGTGCACCCGTCACAGCGAACACCGCTTCTACGATCCTTCTAACGGTTTCATACGAAGGAGGAGTCTCAAACACCTCACCGGGTGCACTATGCTCCTCAGAAACCGGACATTCTGGCGGTCCAGCACCACTTCCGGTCACCTATAGTGGTACAAAACACCGTTAAGCGACCAAATAAAATTGCGAATAACAATTATAGGAACACGCATGTTCCTCAAACACGTGTATTTTCATTCCTAAGTGGACATTCATGGGTTCTTTTACCATTATAACGATGACGCACACAATGTGCTCACCACCCCTTAAAAAGAATTCGCCCACGAATTCATCTTAAGGCCGACCAAAACCAGTAGTTTGATACCAAATTGTAACACCCCCTATCCGTCACATAGCATATAGCAGTAGGTCCGGCCGGGGCCCGACGGCGTATGCCACAGACAGACCGGGTGGTTACTTATTGAAACCATCCAACCAATCTCAACGTCCTACACAGAGCATTCTAGCGGAAGCAGTTTATAAAAGTTGCATTAAAGAACCCAACACTAAAGCATGAATGTCCACTAAACTAAATAGGAATGTATTACAAATACAATCGTTAGCCTTAAGGCCTTACAAAATGTTTCACTTGATATTACATGATTTACAAACCACGGCACGCAGGCCGGTCATACATGAATAAAACAGTAAACACTTCCAAATAGGCCTTCGATGGCCGGCTTCGCACTTGGGCTTTAGCCCACTATTGACCGCATGGTCCAGCAGCACCTGCAAGCAACATAACCACCGCACGGTGGCAAACAAAAAGGCAATGGTCAGCAATGCTGACCAAATTATAACGATCCCGCCCCCAACTCGGGGCGGCAATGCTCCTTCCCTGCAATTTTATTAGCACACGCGAGCAATATAACAGTATTCATTTCAACACAGGCGTAGGCTCACACGGCCACACACCCCGTGCACTCAGAGCACATTCTCGGTGAACCGGTCGATGTCACGTCAGTTAAAGCCATGGACATTCCGGACGCACCACCGCCACTTTGACGACCAAACATATGAGCAATTTGTCTTCCCGGCATGGGTCACGTCAATTTAAGCCATGGACCGCCGAAGACTCTCATCTATGCCAATGGTAAGTGCCACGTAACCTTAGGTCTCTTTAACCCGAACGACATAGATATGTGTACGGTTCCATCTAACCCGTGCTCACGTCGCAACGACAATTTAAGCCATTTGCGCAGGTCAAACTTCTCCCGAGTCCCATTTTCGTCACACAATTTCACATAACTCAGTTATGTTCAAGTTGGCTCTCAGGCCTCCATGTTGGCAAGATCACGCATCAGCCCAGTTTTCCGGGTGCACCTTAGGGGTAATCCCCAAGGCTCCCTGTTGCAATCTACCGTGTAGAAAACCCGAAAAATAATCAATAGCACGGAGTATTCTCCGGCATTTATGCAATGCAACATCACCGATCCAGACCAACATGTCCGGGTAGGCTTCAAACATCATGCCTATGTCCGTTCTCGCTTACGGACTCTAAAAACGGGGAATTCACATATCTACCCGAAGGAACGCCTCCAACTCTTCGCAAACTCGCGAAAGCGGGCTTCCTATGCAAAGAAAGAGAGCTACTCATGCTCAAGAAGAGAATCGTTACCCTTGCGTTATTCTTCGGCGCCATGGAAAAATAAGCGGATGAAAAGCACCGCACTATCTTTGCCTCCGTGGATCCGGAGTCGGCTCGCGATTCGGAGCTTCGAAGCTCCTCCAATGGCCGGATCTAGCTCCTTCTTCCTTCCTTGGCTCTCCTCTCTCTCTAAGGATTTAGAATGATGATAACTTAAGAAAAGTGAGGGTTTCTAAGTCCAATCCCGGGTATATCCCTTCAGGAACAACCCACAGCCGTTGGATCTCAAAATAAGAAAACGAACGGCTTTGATTCGGGACTGAAATGCCCAATCTGGACCAAACACGGCCTGGCACACGCCCCTGTCCAGGGCCTTGTGCCTCATTTGTCGTCAAAATCGGCTCGCCTGGAACCTCACACGGGTATCGAACACGCCTGTGTTCGAGCTGACACGCCCGTGTTCCACCTAACACGGCCTTATGGCCGGCCGTGTACCCCCATCATTTTTCCCCGAAAACAACCCGAGCACTGCACGGGTTCTAGGACACGCCCGTGTCCTTACCCGTGTCACCATGACATGCCTGGGCTCCAGGCCGTGTACACGGTATCGACACTCGACACTTCGTCGAGCGAAGATCGTCGACTTGCTGACACAGCCTTGGACACGTCCGTGTCCTAGGCCGTGTGCCTTGTCTTGACAATGTCGAGACCAAAGTGTCGACTTCCCGGGACGAGTGTCGACACGGGTTGACACGCCCTGCGACACGCCCGTGTCGCAGGCCGTGTGCCATATCTCGACACTTCATCAAACGCAGAGTGCCGACTGCGCGCCTAAGTGTCGACACGGGTCGACACGCCCTGCGACATGCCCGGTTCGCAGGCCGTGTGCCCAGTCTCGACACAATGTCGAGACCAAAGTGTCGACTTCCCGGCTTAGTGTCGACACAGGCTTGACACGCCCTGGGACATGCCCGTGTCCCAGGCCGTGTGCCTGCAGCCAGAACCCAAAACTGGCCCAAAACATCCCCTGTCACACTTTTGAGTTTCGGGGCATTACATCATGAGGAGGAGGAGAAGGGAGGTCAGGGTGGAGCTGCCCTATTGCGACTTCCATCAGGAAGAGGGGCACGCAATAGCCACGTGCCCGGAATTCTTGGAGATGAGAGGGAATAGGGAGCGGCAGCAGCAGCAGCAGGAGGCGCGGCAAGAAGTGAGGATCGAGGAGGTCCTGCCTCGGGCGGAGGAGGATCGTTGCGAAAACCGGGTGGATGTCGGGACCCGAGGAGGGATCGGAGTGAGCCACGGGGGAGTAGGGATCGAGGCTTCCCGCAAGGCAAACCTCCACACCATGTACCGGCGGAGCGTCGCCTCTACATCCCAAACCCCGCCGCCGGAGGAGAGGATCACCTTCTCCAGGAGTGATATGCCAGACCACGAGGATCCGTTCTGTGATGCGCTGGTCATCAAGGCCGCCATCGAGAATTTCACTGTCTCTTGGATCCTCGTGGACAATGGGAGCTCCGTCAATGTCGTCTTCAAAAAGGCGTTTGACGCGATGAAGGTGGAAGCTAAGAGAGTGCTGGCCTCAGACGGGCCCTTGTTCGGGTTCTCAGGAGAAAGGAAGGAAGTAGAGGGAGGAGTTGGCCTACATGTCACCTTGGGGGGGGGGGGGGGGGCAGTCCCGAAAATGCAAGTTCGTCATTGTGGACGCCCCCAGCAGCTACAGCGCCATCTTTGGGAGGCTTCTGATCAGCGCCTTCCGCTGCGTCCCCTCGTCTTTCCATCAGTGTTTGAAGTTCAACGCTGAGGGGGTCCAGGTCAGGGTCAGGGGGGACCCAAAGGTGGCGCGGGAGTGTTATGTCACTGCGGTGAACACCATCTCTTGGCAGGAGGGAGCCGAGGAGATGGGGCGGAGGATGGAGGAGGTCGAGCAGGAAGCAGGAGGGGAGGAACCAGAAGTGAAGGACCACGCGGGAGAGGCGGCAGGAGGAGATCTGGAGGAGGTGGCTGAAGTGAGGGGCGTGGGAGGAGAGATGGAGGTAGAGGTCCCCATTCCAGGGGAAGGGGATGCCGAGGGATGGGGGGAGAAATCCAGGCTGGAGGCAGCAGAGGAAGTGGTAGAGCTGGAGGTGCTTACCCGGGGAGGCAGGATGGAGAAGATCCGCGTCAGCGGAGGGCTGACCCCGGAGGGCCAAGGCAGGATGCTGGAGTGCATCTAGAAGAACGTGGACATCTTCGCCTGGAATGCCGCGGAGATGCCGGGGGTTTACGCGGATGTGGCTTGCCACCGCCTCAACCTGGACCCGGGAACACGCCCCGTTCAACAGAAAAAGATTTCCACGGCAGATAAGCTGGCGGAGCCCATCAGGGAGGATGTGGCAAAGCTTCTAAAGGCTGGCTTCGTGTCCGAGATTCAGTACCCCGGCTGGGTCTCCAACGTTGTGATGGTTAAAAAGGAGACGGCCGATGGCGATTGTGTATCGATTTTTCCTTACTTAATAAAGCTTGTGCTAAGGACTGTTATCCTTTGCCTCGTATCGACGCGCTGGTTGACTCAGCTGTCGGCTTTTCTATAATGAGTTTTTTTAATGCCTTTTCAGGTTACCATCAGATCAGGATGCACCCCCCGGACATCAAGGATGTCTCGTTCATCACAGGGGATGGATGCTACTGCTACAAGATGATGCCATTCGGGTTGAAGAATGTTGGGGCCACCTACCAAAAAATGATGGATATGGTCTTCAAAGAGTAGAGGGGGACGAACTTGGAGGTGTATGTGGACGACCTCATGATCAAAAGTCGGGATGTGGATTCCCACCTCCGGGACCTAGAGGAGACCTTCGCCACCCTGTGCAAATACAAGATGCGGTTGAATCCCCTGAAATATGTCTTCGGGGACAGCAGGGGAAAGTTCTTGGGGCACCTCCTCACTCCCGCAGGGGTCGAGCCGAATCCGGACAAGGTCAAGGCTATCTTAGAGCTGGGGTCCCAGCGAAATGCGATGGAGGTCCAGCGGCTGATGGGGAAGCTAGCAGGGCTGAGTCGCTTCCTTTCTCGGGCAGGGGAGAAGTGCTCCCCCTTCTTCAAAACGCTGAGGAGTGGTCAGAGGTTTGAATGGATCAAGGAATGCGAGGAGGCGTTCCAGGCCCTCAAGGTACAGTTGACACAAGCTCTGCTGCTCCAAGGGCCGAAGGAGGGGGAGGATTTGTTCTTATATCTCGGGGTCGGGGCAGAGGCTCTGAGCTCCGTCTTGGTTCGAGAAGAGGGAAAGAGACAACTCCCTATTTATAACGTCAGCCGGATCCTGTGGAAGGCCGAGCTCCGGTATCCGATCTTGGAGAATCTTGCATTCGCCCTAATCATCTCGGCTCGGCGGCTGCGAACTTACTTCCAGGCACACTTAATCCGAGTGGTGACCGACCATCCCCTCCGCAACATCTTCGAGGGGGTGGAGCATTCAGGACGGCTAGCTAAATGGTCGGTGGAGCTGAGCGAGTTTGATGTCTCCTTTGCTCCGCGGCTCTCAATCAAAGCTCAGGCGATGGCCGATTTCCTGGCCGACTACGTGGTGGAAGTAGCGGAGGAAGAGCTCACCCGCCCGACTCCCTGGAAAGTGAGGGTGGATGGGGCCTCAGGGAGGCATTCCCTTGGAGTGGGGGTGGTCCTAGAAAACCCTCAAGGGACTCACATTGAGCAGACGGTGGTGGTGCACTTTCCCATTACCAACAACCAGGCCGAGTACGAGGCCGTGATAGCAGGGCTGTGCCTGGCCAGGGAGCTGGGGGTGCTGGATGTGGAGGTCCTAACTGACTCCATGGTGGTGACTTCCCAGATCAATGGGGAGTTCGAAGCAAGGGAACCCGCCCTGAAGTTGTACTTGGCCAAAGTGAAGGGGGTCATAGGTACCTTCCAGACCTTCTCCATCCGACACGTGCCAAGGGGTGAGAACGAACAAGCCGACCAGTTGGCAAAGCATGGTCCCCGGGCAGGGGGCACCATCACCGACCTGTTCCGCCCCTCCATCGAAGAAGAGGAGCTCATGGAAATCGACCAACAAGCTTCATGCATGGATCCAGTAGTAGTTTTCCTCTCCACGGGAGAATATCTGGAGGGGGTAGATAGGAAGAACCTAAGGCACAAGTCAGCTTACTACCTCCTTAAGGACGGACAACTATACAGGAAGACCCTCTCCGGGATGCTGGCTCGCTGCGTGGCCGAGGGCGAGGCGCAGAGGATCTTGGAGGAAGTCCACTCCGGGGAATGCGGGAGTCATTCCGGGAGTCGGACCCTGGAGGGAAGGATAGTCAGGCAAGGGTATTTCTGGCCCACCCTGGGCCGAGACGCCGCGGAGTTCGCAAAAAGATGTCATAAGTGCCAGCTGTTTGCCCCTCTTCAGCTACAGCCGGCCCAATGACTCAAGAGTATCACGGCCCCCTGGACCTTCGCAATCTGGGGAATGGATTTGGTTGGACCGTTTCCCCAGGCCAGCGGTCAGAGAAGGTTCCTCCTAGTGATGATCGACTACTTCTCGAAGTGGATGGAGGTGAAGGCGTTGGCCAAGGTGACCTCCCAAGTGATCAGGAACTTTGTTTGGGGGGAGATCATCTATTGCCATGGGCTGCCCCAGGCCATCGTCACAGACAATGGGCCGCAGTTCGCCAGTGCCGAGTTCACCAGTTTCTGCGAGCAGCTCGAAATCGACCACAGGTTCGCCTCGGTCCACCACCCCAGGAGTAACGGGCAGGTGGAGGCCGCGAATAAGATCATCGTCAACCTCCTCAAGAAGAAGGTGGAGAACCTGAGGGGAGGCTGGGTGGAGCAGCTCCCCGCAGTTCTGTGGGCTCTAAGAACCACCCCTAACACGGCTACGGGGGAGACCCCCTTCAAGCTCTCCCATGGGTGCGAGGCGGTGCTCCCCGTAGAATTTGAAGTCAAAACGCCGCGAGTCGGGGCGGCCAGAGAGGGCCGGGAGGAATGGCAAGCCGAGAATGAGGGGGAGCTAAGACTCTCCCTTGACATGGTGATAGAATTGAGGGACCTTTCGGCCATCCGACAGGAGGAGGTAAAAAGAAGGATGGCCAAATACTTTGACAAGCATGTCAGGGTCAAGCAGTTCACGGAAGGAGACCTGGTGCTGAAGAAGGTACACGCGGCAGGGAGGTCAGCGTCCGTAGGGAAGCTCAACCCCAGCTGGGAGTGGCCATTTATTGTGAAGGAAGCTTTGAAGTCAGGGGGTATCGGCTCCAAAATGTAGAGGGCGAGACCCTGAGTCTCACCTGGAGTGGAGACGACCTGAAAAGGTTTTTTCCCTAAATGCCTGTAAGCAACACGTTGGTTATAATGAATTCCTTCCCCCCCAGTATTGTCATAGCCAGCTTGTATAGAGAATTGGAATATGTTTGGACCCTGAGAAGATCCCGATGCCAGGCTCTCACCTAGCTGGCAGGGCCGAAAGTCACTCGGTGCCATCCCTAGCCTCGAGAAGATCCCACTGTCAGGCTCTCACCTAGCTGGCAGGGCCGGAAGTCACTCGATGGAATATGTTTGGACCCCGAGAAGATCCCGCTGCCAGGCTCTCACCTAGCTGGCAGGGCCGGAAGTCACTCGGTGCCATCCCTAGCCTCGAGAAGATCCCGCTGCCAGGCTCTCACCTAGCTGGCAGGGCCGGAAGTCACTCGATGGAATATGTTTGGACCCCGAGAAGATACCGCTGCCAGGCTCTCACCTAGCTGGCAGGGCCGGAAGTCACTCGGTGTCATCCCTAGCCTCGAGAAGATCCCGCTGCTAGGCTCTCACCTAGCTGGCAGGGCCGGAAGTCACTCGATGGAATGTGTTTGGACCCCGAGAAGATCCCGCTGCCAAGCTCTCACCAAATTGGCAGGGCCGGAAGTCACTCGGTGTCATCCCTAGCCTCGAGAAGATCCCGCTGCCAGGCTCTCACCTAGCTGGCAGGGCCGGAAGTCACTCGATGGAATGTGTTTGGACCCCGAGAAGATCCTGCTGCCAGGCTCTCACCTAGCTGGCAGGGCCGGAAGTCACTCGGTGTCATCCCTAGCCTCGAGAAGATCCGCTGCCAGGCTCTCACCTAGCTGGCAGGGCCGGAAGTCACTCGATGGAATATGTTTGGACCCCGAGAAGATCCCGCTGCCAGGCTCTCACCTAGCTGGCAGGGCCGGAAGTCACTCGGTGTCATCCCTAGCCTCGAGAAGATCCCGCTGCCAGGCTCTCACTTAGCTGGCGGGGCCGGAAGTCACTCGATGACAATAATTTGCGACCCAGAACGAATCACGCTGCCGGGCTCCCACCTAGCCGGCAGGGCCGGAAACTACTCGAATGGTGTTAATAGCAGGTCGGAATCACAAAAGTTAACCAAAAAGGGAGGGGTCTAACATTGCCCCCCAGCCCCAAGAAAGGCGGCCGAGCGGAGGCGAAAACCTGGGCGAGAATCCGCAAGAAGTTTGATAACTCGGACGAACGACGAGCCGGCTCGCCTCGCTTGATGGGCGAAGCAGCCGCATCATCAGGGCTGGGCCGCAGAGGCAGGCCGCCCTGCGCGGTAATAGCAAATATACAGAGGCAGGCGAGAAAGCATTTATAAAAGCAATAGTAGATAAAAATCACGAAGTCTAGGCACAGCTCGCGCGTACATCTCAAAACAGCTAAATGTACATGATATATGCATCTAGTAAACAAATGTCAAAAAAGCGGGGGTGACGTGAGATTCGGGGCGAGAAGTCCTAAATGCGCTGGAAGGACTGGTCTCTAGGGTCTGGTACGGGGAGGAACAGCGCCGGAACCACCTCGCCCGCCGAGAGCTCCGCCGCCTCGCTCTTGAGAAGATCCGCGCGTCGCAGCATCTGCATCGTGTACTTTGCGGCGCTGGCGGCGTTCTTTTGCATCAGCACCTCCAACTCGTGGTCGGAGTGGTGCGCGAGCGGGCAGCCCCTGTTATCTGGCGGAGGGACAGCGGCGGTGGCCTCCAGCTCGCGTACCCGTGCCTCCAGCACTGACTTGTCCTGAGCAAGGGTGGCGATCTCAGCACCCATCCGACTGGCCGTCGCGACATCCTGAAAAGAGGAAAAGAAAGTTATAAGGTGGATTCGCGAGAAAGGGCGGTTGTTGAGGGTGAGCACATACCACCCCGCCCAGGTACTGCGCTAGGGTCTCCTCTACTACGTCGGCCCGCCTCCTCTGAAGGTCCGCGTCTTCCTGAGCAAGCTTTCGGGCCTCCTCCCTCTCGTCCGCCAGCTTCTTCAGGGAGGTGGCGTTCTGCTCCAGCTGGGTGCAGCGCCTCCCTACCATATGAGCTAGCTCCAGGCCGCGTAGCTGGGCCCGCGCGCTCTTGTGAACCAATACTCGCGTCGCCTCTTTGTCGTAGATGGGGGCGTCTTCTCGCGAGTACAGGCCGAACGAGAAATTATACACCTCCCCGCCGATGGTGTACTGCTCCAGCCAGCTCGGCAGCAGAGTCGAGACCACCGCGCGGTTAGACTCCTTGTCCCATGACAGGAGCGGGACGCCGAGCTCGTCCAGGTATTTCTCGCCGTAGCCGAAGTTGCGATGCCCTCTCGGCACCGGCTTCGTGGCGGTTTGCGACCCATCTGGCAGGCCCCGAAGTACCCGCCGCTCCGGCGGGAATGTCGCTGGTCGAAGCGACCACGGGAGGGGAGCCCTCGGTCGGCAGATCTGCCGGGGCCTAGCCTTTCCTTTGGCTCACAGCGGGTTGCCGACCCGAAGTCTTCGCCACTTTCGGCGGGGGAGTGGGCTGTCCGCCGCCTGCCCGCTTCTTGGCCGGGACCGACGGGGGGTCGCGCTGAGCGGCGTCCGCGGCCTGCGCTGGGGCGAGAACCCCGGGGGAAATCCGAGCGCTCTCGTAGGGGGGATGAAGAGGGATGTCCCGCTCGCCTGCCAAGAAGAGGGGATGAGACAGGGAAGAAAAGGGTAAGACAGAGCAGTGGTAAGTGGTAAACCTCCCCTGGTGGGACGGCGGCGAGGTCATCAAGATGGCGGCGCAGATACGCGACCTCGAAGTTCTTCCCAGCGAAGAACCCGCACAAGTCGGCCTCGTGGCCCCCTAGGCTGGGCGGACGGTAACTCGCCTCGCTGAGCTGCACCGGCGAGAAGGGGACGTTGCCGAAGTCCCCTTTGACGAATAGGAACTTTTTGAGCCAGTTATGACTCTTATTTACTGTCTCCCGCACCTTGAGGTGGGCGCTGGAGAAGTAGGCGGTACCGTCTCGGTTCGCCCGGAAGGAGAATAGCTTCTGGAAAACGGCGAGACTAAACTCAACTCTCTCCTCTCGCAGAAAGCAGGCGAACCCCACCATAACGGCGATGGAGTTCGGGGTCATCTGACCTAGGATGACCCCGAAGTACTTCAGCACTTGGCGTACCTCGGGCCATAGGGGAAGTCGCAGGCCCACATCAAAGTGAGCCAGGGGTATGGCGAGCTCGTCCCTGGATAAATCGTTGATCTTCTCCATTTCCCCGGGCCGTCTCGCAGAAAAGCCCGGCGGGACGTGGTCGCCAAGAGCACCCAGGTACTCGCGTTCCGAGATGACGGCGTGAGGGAAATCGTGCTCTGAGAAGGTCTAGGCGCACTTGCTTCGACCGTCCACATCGCCGCCGCCACCGCCCATTTCCACCGAATTGCCGCCAATCGTGCGAGACAGATCCAGAAGGCGAGCACGAGCCGTGGTTCGCAGAGAGCAGGAAGCGGGAGAGTGTTTTGAACCGATGAAAGAATAAGAACCGGCAAGGCCTATTTATAGGGAGAGAGAAAGGGCGGGAAAGTTCCCGTCGAATGAAGGGGTGCGTGTAGCAAAAATCAGCCCGACTGTTCGACTTCCCAGAGCGCAACCGCACCGCCAAGGCCGATCAGGCGCGGTTCTCGCCCGACCACATCCGCGCAAGACTTGAGCGGGCGAGTCTCGGCCCGCACCCGCCCGGGATTCCGCGCGAGTCGGGAAACTCCCGGCTGGCGAGCCCCTCGGCTCGCCCTCGCCCCGATCGGCAGGACGGGTAGAGCGAATCCTTTCCCTGACCCGCCCAACAGAGAACGAAAGCAATAACGTGGTAATTTCAATACACATCAGCAACAAAAATTAGGCCCATACGCGGGCAAAAAGAGTTGCGAATCGCTACAGATACAGGATAACTTTGAAATAATAGCAACCCGGCGACGTCCCACCGGCGGGGAGGCTTAAGGCTGGATCAGTACTGGATCCACTTCCACCTGCCCCGTCGTTGCGTTCCCGATCGCGGCGGCACGCGAGGGTAGTGGTAATCGCGCACCGCCACCAGCTCCTGCTGAGCCAGGCCGACTTGCTCCGAGGCATTCCTAAGACGCTCCTCGGCTCGCGTAATGTGCATGCCCGGTGAAGTGACATCGCCGCCTTCTGCCGCGCGCGGGGCTCCCTCCAAGGCCGCGAGCCGAGCCTCGGTGTCGGCCTTGTCTTGATCGACCCTCTTCACGAGCTCCTGGAGCAGCAGCGTGTGCTTCTAGAACAGCCGCGTCACCTGCCTCTTCATCCCCACCGCATCGGTGGGGTCGCCCAGGTAATCAGAAACACTGTCCACGTCGGGCGGAGGCGAATACCCTTCGCTCATCTCAGTTTCGGAGGAGACCATGTTGTAGCCTACAAAAGGGCGATTCAGAAGGAGCGAGCAGGAACAAAGCCAACGGTGAGTACAAGCATACCAGGGGTTGGCACGTCGTCCACGCCGATGGATGGACGAGAGGAGCCCGGCCGCCCCTGAAAGGCTTCTCCCTCGAGGGCCTCAAGAGATTTTCCCAGTCCGTGGGGAGCCGGCGAGCGAGAGGTTTTCGGAGGTGGGCGGTCCAGACCTAGGGGGCTAGCAACCCTCTCAGACGACAAGGGAGGGGGGCGATCCTCCCCCCCGTTCCCCACGTCTCCAGAAGGTATTGCCTGCAATACAAAGATCAGAAATACAACAATAAACCGAAGAAGAAGGTCACGTACCCCAGAAGCGGCCTCAACACCCGCCGCCGAGCTGGAGCCCGGGAAGGCGCTCGCCGGAGACCGCCTAACAATCTTTCCCTTCGCCGGCCTAAAGAGAGGGCCGGGAGACCCACGTGCTAGCCAAGGGGCAGCCTCGAGGGCCTCCTCCCGAGTCTTCTGGCCCGCAGCCGCCAGGCGAGCTCGTACCTCTTCGCTGACCGACATCGAGAAACTGCAGTTTGTTCAAGAAAAATGAGGGGGTCAGGGGAGCCCCCCCTGGGCTCAACGGTATATTTATAGCCGAACAGTGGGGGCCCACCAGAAGATTCCCTGCCAGCTCAGCACAGTACTCGCCGAACACGCGGGTTGGATGATTCTTTCCGAGCTTGTATCAAGCTCAAAAAGAGCGGAGATTGTGTACAACCCTGTGTTCGTCGAGCGGATCTAGCCCCGCGACCCGCACCCAAGAAGCAAGCAGACATGCGGCAGAGGGGCTGGTCCGCTCCCGCTCATTTTAGGCGAGCGAGCCGGGCGAGACGGCTCCACTACTCCCTCGCTCGCTCTGGGAAATCGCCGACCAAAGCGGGGGGTGCCCTTCGTCACACCAGTTCAAGCGGATGGACTCAACAACCCGCGACTAGCGAGCTGATCGGGGGGACGCGATGGCCGCCAACCATCCCCTATACGCGACCTGGTCGCCTGTCCGCCCCGTCTGAAGACAGGCAGGTCGCTTTGGTCTGGCTCGCGCTCGCCCAGGAAATATAGGCGGACCGCTGGAGCCATATCGTGCCTGCCTCCCGCGGAGGGGGGTTGGAGGCGAGCTGACCAAAGCAAAGTGTGCGAATAGCTTCTCAGAGCAGCGGATCCGCACTGTTGGCTGATCAGGTTGGACTGCGCATAGCTGTTCAGGACCGCGGAGTTTGGTTGTTCGCAGGCCCAACCAGGGGCTTTTTGGTATTTTCAGGTCAGTTCATTTGGTTATTGGCAGTTCAGATTCCAAAAACTATAAATAAGACTCAAGGGGTACCTCAGAGGACACGCCTTTAGTGCCTCCCTGCTCCTGTTTTCAAGTGTTTTTTGAGGGTAGCTTAGCTCGGCTTCTGGCTAAGGAGGGGAAGCGCTCAGAGATCTTCCGGGCTTGTGGTGGGACCTCCCTGCCGAGCCTTTGGGTCTGTTTCATCTTGCCTTCTTTGTTGTTTTTCGTGCAGGAGTGAAGTAGGCGCGAGACCACCCCTTCTCCAAGGGTCGAACTCTATAGGAGACCGGATTCCGGTTTCAACACTTGTATTTTATTCTCTGGTACTGAATAGAAAAACATCCTCTGTCAAGAATAGCCGTTGGCCCGTCATTAATTGCATCCTTAATTGCAAATGTCTTCTGGAGGAAAGTCCACAGAAATATTCCTTGAAAATTCCTTGAAACTTGGTCCAGAAATAAATGAAAACGGCTAGAAAATCTTCTGAATTAATTGTTGAATATCTCCTTAACTGTTCTGAATTTGAATCTTGAAAAATCCTTGAAGACATTAGAAAACATCGAACTGAGCTCTGCTATCGTCGAACTGAGTTCAGCGATATGGACTTATACATCAACAAAAAAACGTCGATCTGAGCTCAAAGATCGTCGAACTGAGCTCAGAGATAGAGATCCAATACTGAGTCAAGATCGTCGAACTGAGCTCGCAGATCGTCGAATGGAGTTCGACGATTTGTTGAAGTTGGGCTCAGCGATCGTCGAATGGAGTTCGACGATCTGTCGAAGTTGAGCTAGACGATCGTCGATTGGAGTTCGACGAATCGTCGTGCTGAGCTCGACGATATGACTTAGTCTCAAATTGAAAATCCTGGGTCTTGAGGGCAGCTTCCAAACCTAGACTTCTAACCCTTAGACTCAATTCTAATTGACCTTTAGATCTATACAGGAGGTCAAAAACAGGTTTCCTAGAGACATAGTGATCCTGACCCAAATTAGTAATAGGGTGTTCCAACAATCTCCCCCTATTTGGGTTAGGATTACTATTTACAGAATTTGGAAAAATTAAATAACAACATACACAGCAATAAT
The DNA here is from genome assembly GCA_039583875.1 of Platanthera guangdongensis. Lineage (NCBI taxonomy): Eukaryota > Viridiplantae > Streptophyta > Magnoliopsida > Asparagales > Orchidaceae > Platanthera > Platanthera guangdongensis. The sequence continues at coordinate 193,218,890 of CM077158.1, read as the reverse complement.
ATAGAAAAACAACAATCAGGGCATTGCAGAACCACAGATATATATCATCCCAGACAGAATTCAGAATCCAAAATGATTGTCACCTTACATTGTTATTTCTTCTCCTTGCTCTTTATGAGTTTGATTTCTCTATTGGGGTTGAGGGCTTCCTTCTTTGATCTTGTGTCATCTGCTGTACCTAAAGAGGTTTACTGTTTGGGCCTTGGAACTACAACTTCAGGATGCAGCTCCATATATCTATCAGAATCAAAGAATTTACTTGAAGCATATCTTTCAAACTCTTTCTTTCTCTGTTCAGACAATGTAGTGATGTTGGAGGAGTCTCTGCCTTGCTCTTTAGCCTTTTTAATCTGATCCAGTGCAGCAAGTTCTTTCATCCTTGTAGTCCAAAAAGTTGGATTATTTTCAGGATCTTCAAATGACACTGGTGGCTCATATCTATTTGATGGATTATCCTGAGAAGGCCTGGATGAAACTACTTCCTTAAGTTTATAGGGAAAAGGACCAGAGGTTGTGTCTGATGAGATTGTCCTTCCCTGGAGTAGGGATGTTGCCTTGAATAACCCTTAGAATAAACCTGGACTTCCCTTCGATTTCCTCTGTAGTTTCCTCTTCTGGATTGAGAACCCCTGGACTGGCTTCCCCTATGATAGGATCTGGCATGAGGCTGATAGGGGGTTTGGCTTTTAGCTGGAGGTTGAGCAGCTGAGCTTCCACCTGCACCTGCATCAGGAGGAGGTGGTGGAGGAGGATGAGGATGTTGGAATTGAGAAGAGCCTTTTTCATATTTCCTCTTTTTCTTCATGGCTTTGAGTTGATTCTTTGAGTACTGCATCCAGTGCTCAGTTATGGGGCAGTCATGAAGAATATAATATGGAATGTCATTATTGTCCTTGACTTTGGCTGGAGGTACTCTCTTCATGGCTTTGCTCCTTGCCTTTCTCTTCCTAGCAATAGTGGCAGAGGAGTCATCAGAATCTGTCTTGAACTCATCACTTTCAGAACTTTGCTCATCATAAAGAGCATCAATCTTTTTCATTAATTCTTTCTTGAGCTGGGTTGAAGCAGATGAAGCAGCAGAGGTTGGAGCAGCAGCAGATACAACACTTGTGGCAATTGTAGTTGAAGCAGAGGTTGAAGCAGCAGTAGATACAGAACTAGTAACAGAAGTTGAAGCAGCAGCAACAGCAGCAGATACTGAAGTTGTGGCAGCAGTAATAACAATAGCAGTTGGTGCAGCAACAGTTTCACTTTCAGAAACAACAATATCAGCAGCAGGAGGAATGTCATCAGCAAACACAGAAGGCTCAAAATTATGTGCCTCTGTCATATGGATATCCTTAGAAATTGACTCATCAGCAGTATCAGCAATAACATTAACAAAAACAAGATTTTCAGTAGGAAGGGCAGCAACATCAGAAACAGCAACACTGCTTTCAGCAGGAGTAGCAGCAGCATATACTGAATTGACAAAGAAAGTTATAAGGCTGGGGTCACAGCATGAGAAGGGCACAAGGGCCTTGGAGAGATCCTCTGGGGGCTGGTCAGCAACTCTCTCTAGAAGATAAGCTTTCTCTGGCAGACAACTGAAATAGGCTGAATCACATGCTGAAAGAAAGGACCTGATGTCCACTGGGAAGACAACTGAAGGTGGAACTGTAGCTTGAGGAAGAACAGCAGCAGCAGCAGCAACAAAAGCTGAAGAAACAGCAGGCAAGCTCACTTCATAGGGCATCTCCCCCTGTCTAGATTCAGACAAAGCTGGATCAAGGCACACTGCTGAAGGGATTGCCTGAGGGAATAAGGAGGAGAGCCTGGCAGAAAGAGCTGCCACTGACTGGAGTAATGGAGCCAAGGAGGTCTCCAAGAGAAGAGATAGCCTGGGGGCTAGCAATTCATAAATCCTGTCAGCTAGGGCTGGAAGATCGACTTGCTCAGTAGTTGTTGGAGCAGAGGTAGAGGATGGAGGTGGAGCTATTGGTGATGGGAGTGGAGAGCTGGTGGATGGTAGGAGTGATGGTTGAGGTGTGGGTAAGGTGGATATGGAGGACAGTGGGATTGAGATAGATGGTGTGAAGGTGGGTTGATCAATGATCTTTTGTAGCAGTACCTGGTAAGAGGTTGATGAGGAGGGTAGCTCAGGAGGTGAGGATGGTGAGTCATCCATGAAGGAATCATCAAAAAGATTGAAGGATGGAATTGTGGATGTTTCAATATCTGGTTAAGGATAGGAGTATAGTGGATGGAATGGTTCTTCTGTTGTTGGTAGAATTGGAATTGGAGATGGTATGGATGTTGGAGAAGGGATGGAGATGATGATAGTGGATGGAGTTTGAATGGTAGATGGAATTGGAATGATGGATGGAATTGTAAAAGATGGAATTGGAGGAGGAGGAGAGGCAACAGCAGACAGGTCATCTGTAGGGGCAGAGACCTGAGGGGAAGTGACTATGGCAGTCCTGGTGCCTGAAGGTGTGCTGGAAGAGGGCCTGCTGGGCTTGGTGATCTGCCTGTCCCATTTACCAAAAAGGGCACAAGACAGTCTCTTGGAAGCATTAATGTGTATCCCAGAAGATACTAGCAATGCAGGGCATTTGTTCAGCAGAAAAAGCCCTAAAATCCTCCCAAAATTTACAAACTCTTATTAATTTTCTTTTTAATTAGGTCAAAGAAGACCTCTCCCCAGTTCAGATTCTTCTTGTCCACTATGGCTCCCATTATGCATATCTGATACCTGGAAATAGTATCATGAGCAGAGTGCTTAGCCAACAGAACTTTCCCAACCACATCAGCCAGGAATCTATATTCCACAGACAGATTCTTCTTCAACAGCTTGCTAGGGTTAGCCTCAGAATGACCCATTCTTGCAAGCAAGTCAGCATATTCTTCTCCAGACAAATCAGCAGAGTCTCCACCAGAACTCAACTCAAAAACTTCTGTCAGAATTGCTGGGGTCAAGGGTACCTGGGTGCCAGAAATTGATCCAATGATTGTGTTTTGATCCTGGTTGTGGGCAGTGTAGACCCACTCTTTAATTTCATCAGCAGCAAGTTTAATCCTTAAGGTCATAATTGTAGCAAGTTTCTTCTCTTTGAACAACTCCAAGATGTCCTGGAAAATCTAATCTGTTGTGCTGAAGGACTCCATGTCAATGTCAAAGCCGGCATCAAATTTCATGGCGGCAAGAACAGCAACAGAAACGACCATGTTTACCTGCAAAGATTCAACAAACAAAACGACCAAGTGTAGAACTGTTTGGAGGGAAGGAAAGTTTTTGCAGAGAAATCGAAAGCGCAAAGGGAGAACGACGACGAAAAATGAATTTTATATTAGGGTTCGACGCAGAAAAGGAAAGATCGTTGAACTCAGTTCGACGATCGGGGCTTCGAAAGGAATCTGAAGAGTTTTCAATATCGTTGATCTCCCTTCGATGATATTGGAGAGCGTCGAGCTCTGTTCGACGATCGTTCAGAGAACAACATCGTCGAGCGCCGTTCGACGATCGTTGACCGGAAGAGATAGTTCAGTCTATCTGAGAAACGCTGAACTCAGGTCGACGATTTCGGAAATCGTCGATCTCCGTTTGACGATCTGGGGGAAAATCGTCGAGCGCAGTTCAGAGACAAAGAGAAACTCTAGACACTAAGAAAAATCAAGATGTTCGCCTAGTCTTGGTCAATTTTTGAACTTTTAAAATCTTGGATATTATTTTAGACTTCCTCCATCTAACATTCCTAACTGATTTAGGAAGAAGGTGTGTTTCTTTTCATCCAAGGGCTTGGTGAAAATATCTCCCCTTTGTAAATCAGTTGGGATATATTGTAGTTCAATTTTATTCTTTTCAACATTATCCCTTAAGAAGTGATTCCTAATCTCTATGTGTTTTGTCCTACTATGGAGGACTGAATTTTGAGCTATAGAAATATCACTGGTGTTATCACAAAAGATTTTAGACTTCTCTAAGTTGTAGCCATAATCTAGGAGTTGGTTTTGAATACACAAGATTTGTGAACAACAACTGCCTGCAGCCATATATTCAGCTTCAACACTTGAAGTTGACACAGAAGTTTGTTTCTTACAAAACCAAGAGACAAGTCTGTCACCAAGGAACTGACATGTTCCACTGGTGCTTTTCCTGTCAATTCTGCATCCAGCATAATCAACATCAGAAAATCCAGTTAAATCAAATGCTGAATCTTTTGGATACCAGAGACCTAGATTTGGACAACTTTTAACATACCTGAGAATCCTCTTTACTAGTGTTAGGTGTGACTCTCTAGGGCTTACTTGGAACCTAGCACATATACATGTAGCAAACATTATATCTAGTCTACTGGCTGTAAGGTACAGTAAAGAGCCAATCATTGCTCTATATGTTATCTGATCAACAGGTTTCCCATTTTCATCAGCATCCAATACAACATTGGTAGGCATGGGTGTTTTCATGCAAGATGCTTCAGACATACCAAATTTCTTAACCAATTCATTTGCATACTTGGTTTGAGAAATAAAGATGCCTTCAGCATGTTGTTTGACTTGCAATCCTAGAAAGAAGGATAGCTCACCCATGCTACTCATTTCAAATTTAGAATGCATTAGGTTGGAAAACCTTCTACACAATTTTGAATCAGTAGAACCAAAAATAATATCGTCTACATAAATCTGTACTAGTAGGGTATGAGACTTATGGGTTCTAATGAAAAGAGTTTGGTCTACTCTACCCCTTATAAATCCATTTTCCAAAAGAAAGCATGATAGGGTCTCATACCATGCTCTAGGGGCTTTCTTGAGACCATATAATGCTTTGTTCAACCTAAGAACATAATCAGGATAAGTTGGAGAGATAAAACCTGGAGGTTGTCTGACATATACTTCTTCTTTGATGTCTCCATTGAGAAATGCACTTTTGACATCCATCTGATATACATTGAAGCCTTTATGTGCTGCATAAGCTAAAAATATTCTGATGGCTTCCAATCATGCAACTGGTGCAAATGTCTGGTCATAGTCTATTCCTTCTTCTTGAGAATATCCTTGAGCAACTAGCTTTGCCTTGTTCCTTACAATTACTCCTTGATCATCCAGTTTGTTTCTGAACACCCACTTTGTTCCAACAATGGAGTGATCCTTAGGCTTTGGCACTAGTTCCCACACTTTGTTCCTTTCAAATTGATGCAACTCATCTTGCATTGCAATGATCCAGTGTGGATCTTGCTGTGCATCTTGAATGGACTGAGGTTCAATTTGAGATAGGAAGCAAGTGTGCAACAGGTTTTGGTTGACCTGATTTCTTGTTTGCACACCAGCTGAGATGTCTCCAATTATTTGGTAAATTGGATGATCTCTTGATGTTACTGATGGGCCCGCGAACAGACTCTTACTGTGGTTAGTTCGGTGAGTCGATCGCCGCGGGCTTGCTCGGGTAGGCAAGTGCACCTATCGCAAGTAGTACTCGATATTCGGGGGAATACCGAGGTCGTATTGTTCTCGGGGTCGTGTTGACTATTCTTACTCCTCCGGGAGGACTATTATTTTACTGAAAGTAAGGTGGATTTTTTTTACTTAACTAAAGACGGAAAAGCAAAGGAGCGAAAAAAAATGATTTAGAAAATATTCGATGAAGGGTTAACGCTCGGCATCGAATCAGATTAAGACTAAAACAATTTTTATTAGAACTTAGTTTTCAAATTAATAACAAGGCAACTTGGCCGTGGAGGTTACACAAATGTGAGCACACTTATCTCTAGGAATATTGCTCACCTGAACGTTAAGACTATTCGACCGAACGTTAGTCCGACGAAGGATTCCTCTTAACGCCCGCTTTACGCTAAGAACCCCGCTATTGGGTGGGGAACCCAATCCGGTAGAATTACGTTTGTCCTCTCTCGAGGGTATGCACGCAACTCTATTTACCCAGGGGTAATCGGTCCATATGCACTGCCTTTCGGCTAGCTAGCATATGGACTACGGAAATAGGTCCCACACATCGATATGTGGTCCTACGCGTCGTAAACCCTGGGTAAACCTTAAGTCCTTAAATTAAAATGAAAATAAAGAGCTTCAATTATTAGAAATCATTTTAAATATCCCAAAGCTCTTCGATGCCGAGGCTAATAGCGATTAGCCACACATCGGTATGGGACGGCTTATAATTTAGTGAGGCGCAAGTTCAAAATTAAACACTAAATGATTATAAGAAGGGGACACAAGAAAAATAACAATATTTAGAATACTGAAAAACTAGCTAAAACAAGAACTCACGCACACTCCAAATTATAAATTAAAAAGGAACTAAGTTACACAAGAAAGAAATTTGCATATTGAAAATTTGCGAGTCCCACTCAAACGAGTGGGGGCGGTAAATAAAAGCTGAAAATTACAAGTCCTACTCAAACGAGTATAACTAAAATGAAAGCGAGTCCTACTCAAATGAGTAGGAGAAAATAAATGCGATAACAGGGCTAAAAGGTCCGTCCATTTAACTCAAGTGAGTAGGCGGAAAAATAAAGAAAGAAAAATTACAAATCCTACTCAAACGAGTAGGCGGGAAATAAAGTCCGGCCATTTGACTCAAGTGAGTAGGCAGAAAAATAAAGAAAGAAAATTACAAGTCCTACTCGAACGAGTAGGACTGAAAATGAAAACGATGCGCCATTTAACTCTTAACGAGTAGGCGGAAATAAATGCACACGAACACACACACTCCATATGAATTTTAGGAAAGCAATAAAGCTAACACCTACACTCACACACTCTACAAAATTTGAATCAAAGCATAAAAGTTATACACCTACACTCACACACTCTACATAATTTGAACAAAGCATTAAAAATTATACTCATACACTCACACACACAACATGAAATTTAAGAAGAACAAAAGAAAATTTATGCTCATACACTCACACACACTAATTGAAAGCAAAATGAAAGTTACCTAAAAATTAAAACTTTTACTTTTTCAAGCTTAGGTTTTGCCAAAAACAAATAAAAAGAAGAAATTACAATTTTTAGAAGACAAAAGTTTTTCAAAACAAATTTAAAAACCAAAGTTTTTTGGAAAATTAAAATTACAAGATTTTCATTCTTATGTTTTTATGAAAGTGATAAAAAAGTGAAAAAGAAGATGAAAAGAACAAAAAGAGGTTTTACAATCCTACAAAATAAACTAAGAAAAGAAAATAAAGTTCACTTTCAAATCTCTTTTACAAATTCATAAGTATGAAATAATAAACAAAAGAAACATTAAAGAAGAACATGTTGAAGATGAGAACCATATCATACATGCATGGAAATGAAATCTACTACAAAACCTATCATGAAGGCAAACTAAAAACATGTAAAGTGAATAAGTTACACTCATACACACACACACACTTCTCATAAGAGGAGGAACAAAGATGAAACCAAGGATAAAAAGGGGAAGAAGTAAGCCATCCAAATGAATTTTCATGCTATATAGAGAGAGAAAATCTAACATTTTTATTAAAATTATCAAGCTATTACAAAGCTAAAAGATAAAGCAAAACAAAACATGAAATAAAGAAGGGAGAAATCTCCTTACATAGCACTAGTATCCACGGATTAAGCCCAAAAAAAGACACCAAAATGGCCCAAAAATCTGAACCCTTGGACCTTACAGAACTGGGCAATTTATAGGCAAAAAAATTCTAAGTACACGCCCTAGGTCACGGGCGTGTAGGGGGGGCGTGACAGTACTATTCATGAAGGCGGCCGGCGATTGGACAGGAAAGTTGACTTCGGGCTGAGTTCGCGGCAGTCACGCCCCAGGTCACGGGCGTGACTCTGGGCATGTCGGGGAGGTAGAACCGGGCGCGGGTTGCGCCGAAAGTCTTCGGCAGCATCTTGTCGGGCTAGCTGGAAAGGTCACGCCCCAGGTCACGGGCGTGACGCTGGGCGTGTCAGTTGGTGTCGACACTCGACGAATGTCGAGCGGAAAGTGTCGAGTCGAAATCGTCGAGCGGAAATTGAGTCACGCCCCAGGTCACGGGCGTGACGCTGGGCGTGACTGTTGGTGTCGACACTCGACGATCGTTGAGATGAATTCGTCGAGAGGAGAGGACACGGGTTTGGGTCACGCCCCGTGTCGGGTGACACGGGCGTGACCCCAGGCGTGTCAAGCTTTTACTTCAGAAATCGTCCGATTTCACGGGAAATGCACTGTCACGGCCCGGTCACGGGCGTGACCAAATTGTCACGGGCGTGTACTGCCCAATTTTGGCAGATTTTGGAATTTTTCTGAAAAATAAAATAAAACAAGTTAGGAGTGAATTTACAAGAATAGGAGCATTTTATTGAACAAAAATAAGTAAAAACGACGAAAATAAATGAAAATGACTAAATTAATGTGCATAAAAATACGTATATTTACAATTCATCAAATACCCCCATACTTAGGCTTTTGCTATTCCAGAGCAAAAGTTTGAGGTGAATCTATAAGGAATAAAAAAAACTCTAAGTTATAGCTACCGCTTAATCAATTATAAGAGAGATCGAAATAAATATACGGGGTGTAAGAGTTAAGTCCTAAAATTATGTAGATGATTTAAATAGCGCAAAAGTTTTGGCCAAAAGACTTCTTGATGTAATCAAATAGAAGGCAACATTTGTAATGGTTAGATTAACGAAAATAGTTTGGAATTATAAGAACACTAGCTTATACGAGTGCTACTGGAAATTATACAATTTACTAATTATGCTCTCAAAAAGATTTTTGAATTAATTCTAGAATCGTGTAATTGGCTAAGGGTGTAGCGGGTTTATGAAGATGGTTTTGATATTTGAGGTGAGGTAATTTTTTCTCGAACCTCCATTTTTTCTTTTGGATTATTAGGAAAATGAAATCTTATTTTCCTAATATGATTTTTGTTTTTCAACTTCATCAGAATTAACCCAATGTATATTTGTAGGAGTAATGAATTTTATCCTCTTACTCCATATATAATCTTTTAAAATTATTGGGTGCCTATGTTTACGGAACGAAATCTTATTCCCATTGACATAGGATCTTTTAAGGATAAAATTTTTCATGCCAAGTAGGTCATGAAAAGTAAGGGGAGAAAAGAAAACTAGATTGTAATCCTAAAAATTTTTGAGAGCAACCTTAATAATTTGTACGTTCCAATTTTTTTCAGAAAGCTAAAAGTAAGTATAATTGAATTCTATAGTCGTTATTTCCTAACATAATATACGTGCTCCTATTAATGAAAAATTAAAAGTAGTGCCTAAAACGAGTTCGCTATTTATAACAAAGTATAATGAATTCTTTAAAACTTAACCCCGGGTATTTAAATTTTTCAATCAATAATTAATAAACGGGTAGTGAACAAAGAATTAATCAAATTCGCATATAAATAAACTCAAAACAGAATTTGTGGATAGCAGAAAAGTTAAGTATGGAATATTTAATTTATTTGTTGCAAAACATTTTTTTTTTATTTTTATAGTTTTTATTATCTTTTTTTTTTAATTTTGGTTTTCTCAATTTTTTTTGAGAATTTTTTTTTTTGAACTATTATCTTTTTTTGTATTTTTTAAGAGAATTTTCATTATATGTACAAAAATATGGGAGAAAAAGAGAGGTTTTTACAAGAATGAGGAAGGGGGAGAGAGAAAAGAGTAAGTACAAAAAAATATTTACAAAGTGAAACAAAAGAAATTTTTTTTTTTTGAGTATTTGGAAAAAAGGAAGAAAGAGAACAAAAACTTTTTTGGATTTTTCATTTTAAAATATTTGTTTTCATTTTAAGATGTTTTTTAATTTTTTTTGTTTTGTTGTTATATGTATTTTATTGTTTTTTTTGAAATGCAGAAAAATTGAAGTGCAGAAAGTAAAGCACGAAAATACCCCCATACTTAAGTCCAACATTGTCCCCAATGTTGTATCGTAAGTATGCGGAACAGAAAGAAAAAACAATATATACTAAGAAAAGAAAGGGAAGGGGGTAGAAGCTTCCCTGAAACGCGTAGGGGGAGGCCGATCAGAAACCCTGCGTTTATTTAGAAAAAAAACAGCAAAGGTAATGAGGAAAGAGCGAAAAATATAAGCGAGGGGTGCCTCCTAGGAGCGCTTTGTTTATAGTCGTGTAGCTTGACTATTTTGGCGGTTTTATAGATCGAGGAGGGTTATGGTTTCGTAATGCTCGATCACTGGGTCGCCCGCGATGTATAACTTAAGCCGATGACCGTTTACTTTAAACGAACCTCTTTCCGGGTGGGAGACGAGTACGGTCCCATATGGAAAGACTTCTTCAACTAAGAAGGGACCAGACCATCTAGATTTTAGTTTACCCGGAAAAAGCTTAAGGCGTGAATTATAAAGAAGGACAAGATCGCCCGGAGAAAATATTTTTGGGGACTTTAAATTTCGATCGTGATATAACTTAGAGCGCTCCTTATAGAATTTATTGCTCTCGTAAGCGTTCGCACGCCATTCATCGAGCTCGTTTAGTTGCAGTTTTCTATTCTGAGCGGCTAAGTTGGAGTCGAGGTTTAAGAGTTTTAAAGCTCAAAGAGCGCGATGCTCTAACTCTACGGGTAAATGACACGCTTTGCCGTAGACTAACCAGAACGGCGTACAACCAATTGCGGTTTTGTATGTCGTCCGATACGCCCACAACGCATCGTCGAGTTTAACGGACCAATCTTTCCTATTTAGTGAAACAGTTTTTTCTAAAATTCGCTTAATCTCTCGATTTACTACCTCGACTTGGCCACTTGTTTGCGGGTGGTAGGGGGTGGCAAGCTTGTGCGTGACTCCGTATTTAGCTAACGTCTTAGCCATAAGAGCGTTACAGAAATGCGTTCCCCTATCACTAACAATTGCGCGAGGCGTGCCGAAGCGAGAAAATATTTTTTTAAGAAATGTAACGATGACTCGCGCATCGTTGGTGGGGAGAGCTTGCGCTTCCGCCCACCTCGATACGTAGTCGACCGCCACTAAAATATACATATTTTTGAAAGATGGAGGAAGGGGGCCAACAAAATCTATGCCCCATAAATCGAAGACTTCGCACTCTAAAAACATATTTTGGGGCATCTCGTCGCGACGAGAGATGTTACCCGACCGCTGACAGCTATCGCATGCGCGCACAAAATTATGCGCGTCTTTGAAGAGAGTGGGCCAAAAGTAGCCCGCCTCTAGCGCCTTCCGAGCGTTCTGGTTGGCTTGATAATGCCCACCGGCTGGACCCTCGTGGCAGTGCTTAAGAATTTGCAAACACTCCACACCCGCAACGCATCTTCGGACCGCTTGGTCCGCGCAGATACGAAAAAGAAATGGGTCCTCCCCAAAAAAATTTTTCAAGTCAGAAAAGAATTTCTTCTTTTGATGACTTGAAAATTCTTTTGGAAGCACCCGTCCTACTAAAAAATTTGCAAAATCTGCGAACCAAGGCGAAGATGACGAAGATTTATTAATGGCAAGAAGGCGTTCCTCGGGGAATCTTTCATTTATTTCAGATTCGACGAGCGCTTCCGCACCCGGATTTTCTAAACGGGAGAGGTGGTCTGCCGCTAGATTTTCTGCTCCCCGCTTATCTCGGATCTCCAAATCAAACTCTTGTAGGAGGAGAATCCATCGAAGAAGGCGGGGCTTCGCATCATTTTTAGCTAATAAATACTTAAGCGCGGAGTCATCGGTAAAAACAATAACTTTAGATAACGTTATATACGAGCGAAACTTATCAAAAGCAAAAAACGACGGCTAAGTGTTCCTTTTCCGTTGTCGTGTAATTTACTTGTGTGGAAGTGAGCGTCTTGCTAGCGTAATAAATAGGATGAAAATGTTTTTCTACGCGTTGGCCAAGAACGGCACCTAAGGCAATATCACTAGCGTCACACATTATTTCGAACGGAAGGGACCAATTAGGGGCCACTAAAATTGGTGAAGTGATAAGTTTTTGTTCTATTAAATTAAAGGCGGACTCGCGTTCGCTACTAAAGATGAAACGTGATTCCTTTTCCAAGAGGTGAGTAAGCGGCTTTGTTATTTTTGAAAAGTCTTTAATAAAGCGTCGATAAAAGCCCACATGGCCTAAGAAACTCCTAATAGATTTTACGTTTGTTGGATGCGGAAGTTTTTCTATAATTTCTATCTTGGCCTTATCCACCTCTATCCCCTTAGACGAAATCATATGGCCGAGGACCAAACCTCCTCGAACCATAAAGTTGCATTTTTCCCAATTTAAAACAAGGCTTGTGTCCTCGCACCGTTGAAGGACACGATCTAAATTGTGAAGGCAATCGGGAAAAGAGCGTCTGAAAACAGAAAAGTCATCCATAAAGACTTCCATAATGTCTTCTACTAGCTCGCCAAAGATCGCTAGCATACATCTTTGGAATGTAGACGGCGCATTGCAGAGTCCAAATGGCATTCTTCGATAGGCGAAGGTGCCAAACGGGCAAGTAAAAGTTTTTTTCTCTTGGTCATCGGGGGAAATGGGGATTTGGAAAAACCCCGATAAACCATCAAGAAAACAATAATACGGATGACCGGATAAACGCTCTAAAATCTGGTCTAGAAATGGCAGAGGGAAATGGTCCTTACGGGTGGCATCATTAAGTTTTCTATAATCGATGCACACTCGCCAACCCGTAACAGTACGAGTTGGGACAAGCTCGTTATGCTCATTCGCCACTACGGTAAGACCGCCCTTCTTAGGCACGACATGCACGGGACTAACCCATGCACTGTCCGAAATAGGGTATATAATCCCCGCATATAATAACTTAATGATTTCGGCTTTAACGACGTCTTTCATGTTTGGGTTAAGACGACGCTGCGGCTGAATCGTTTTGCGGCAATTATCGTTAAGGAAAATCTTATGGGTGCAAAAGGAGGGGCTAATCCCCTTTAAGTCAGAGATTTGCCACGCAATTGCGTGGCGATGTTTAAATAAAACTTCCAATAAATCGGAAGTCTCTGAATCACTCAAGTCCGAAGAAATGATAACGGGAAGCGTATCGCCTTTTCCCAAAAATGCGTATTTGAGCGATGCGGGTAAGGGTTTGAGGTCTAGGATGGGCGGTTCTTCTAGGGAGGTTTTAATGCCTATGTCTTTCTTACCAATTGGTTCGAAAGGCAAGTCTAAAGAAGTATCCTCGTCGCATTTAAAATTTTCAAGCGCATAAATATCGTCGTTTAAAAGTACGGACTCGAAAACGGGAGAAGAACGATCTCCGAAAAAGGTATCTAAAGAGTAGCAGAAATCGTCGCTCGATGACAAATTGTCCATCGAGGGATTAATAGAGAAAGTAACTTGGTCATCGCCTACTCGGAGGAGAAGACTACCATTACTAACATCTATTAGTGCGCGGGAGGTGGCGAGAAAAGGGCGACCGAGTATTATTGGTACCTCGGCGTCCTCCTCGATATCTAAGATGACGAAGTCTACCGGGAAGGTAAACTTGTCGACTCGGACAAGGACGTCCTCCACTACCCCGATAGGGAACTTAACCGAGCGATCCGCTAATTGGATGCGCATATTCGTAGGACTAGGAGTACCCAAACCTAAACGCGAAAAGAGCGAGAACGACATAAGATTAATGCTAGCCCCTAAATCAGCTAAGGCGTACTTTACTAATATATCGCCAAAAAGGCACGGGATAGAAAACCGTCCCGGGTCGTTTTGTTTTGTGGGCAATTTATTAGTAAGGGCCGCCGAGCAGACAGCGTTGAGAGATACATGCGAAATATCCTCTAATTTACGTTTATTAGAAAGTAGTTCTTTTAAAAATTTCGCATATTTGGGCATTTGCGAGATAGCCTCGCAAAAAGGAACATTAATGTGAATTTGTTTTAATAATAAAATAAATTTTTCATATTGCGCGTCCTTACGCTCGTTATCTAACTTATGCGGATACGGAAGAGCCTTGTTTAAAATAATTTTTTCTTTTATAATTGGTAAAGGCGGCGTAAGCGAAGAAAGGGGAAGAGGGGTCAGAGGTGAAATATGTACCTGAGGGTCGGTCCGTTTTGGATCGACCACCTCCTTTCCGCTACGGAGGGTTATAGCGTTGGCGTTCTCCCGCGGATTGGGCTCCGTGTTTCCCGGCAGTGCCCCGAGCGTGCGCTCGGACATCATCCTCGCCAGCTGTCCAACCTGTTGTTCGAGAGTTTTTAGCGATCCGGTGATGTTCCGGATATTTGACTCGTTGGACGCAATATACTTCGAAAAATTTTCCTCCATCGGGGAGGGTTTCGGAAGAGGAGGAGGAGGAAGAAATCCGGGCGCATAAGAAATAGGGGGACGCTGAGCATTATTCGGGTTGCTCCACGAGAAGTTGGGGTGATTCCTCCAACCCGGATTATAGTTATTACTATAAGGGTTGTTGTTGGGGTTGAAGGGAGGACGACCCGAATTTCCCATGAAGTCCACGAACTCTTCAGCCACGCAGACGTTAGGGGGGATAAAACAAGGCGGAGTGGAGGAGGCAGCAGACATCTCCGCCACTTGCTTTGTTAACCTTTCAACTTGAAGGGTCAAGAGAGCAGTGGCATCCACTTCAAAAAGACCAGCCGCCGGCTTTGGCCGTCCCCGCGGGACGTTCCATTGATAGGCGTTCATAGCCATCTCTTCGAATAAAGCCTGGGCGGCCTCGGGGGTTTTGTTGTTAAGAGTACCCCCGGCAGCCGCGTCAATCATTTGACGCGTCTGAAAATTTAGCCCATTATAAAAAATTTGAACTTGCAACCACGTTGGCAGCGCGTGGTGCGGGCAACGGCGGAGGAATTCCTTAAACCGTTCCCAAGTCTCGTATAGAGACTCAGGATCGTTTTGCACAAACGAAGAAATGTCCGCCCGCAACTTTGCAGTTTTTGCGGGCGGAAAGTACTTCGTTAGGAACCGTTCCGTCAACTCAGCCCACGTGGTGATACATCCTCGCGGGAGGGCATTCAACCACGCCTTGGCTTTGGACTTAAGGGAAAAAGGAAATAAGCGCAAACGAATGGCGTCATCAGTGACGCCATTGATCTTGAAGGTGTCGCATATCTCCAAGAAATTGGACAAGTGGACATTCGGGTCCTCATCCGGCAGTCCATCGAACTGCACGGCGTTTTGGACCATTTGAATGACACTTGACTTTATTTCGAAATTATTATTCGCCACCGCAGGGCGAACAATACTCGACCCAGAATCATCCAGGTTAGGCCGGGCGTAATAGGACATAGTACGCTCGGCCGCCGGGGGAAGGTTAGGCGCGGCCATAAGTACAACAGTAGGTTCTCCGATAGATTCCTCGGGATCTAAAGAAGGATTTCGGCGTTGAGATCGAATACGCGCAAGAGAGCGTTCGATCTCAGGGTCGAAGTCAAAATCTTCAGACTCTGAAGGTTGTCCTCGGGTCATACACCCAAACAAAAATAAAACAAAATAAACTTCTTTTTTTTGTTTTAAAATAAAGTTTTTAGTTTTGTTTTATTTTTTATTTAGAAAATAAGTAAAAGTAATAGACTTCGGAATTCGAAGAAGCAACTCGAAAAGAGAGTCCCCGGCAACGACGCCAAAAACTTGATGGGCCCGCGAACAGACTCTTACTGTGGTTGGTTCGATGAGTCGATCGCCGCGGGCTTGCTCGGGTAGGCAAGTGCACCTATCGCAAGTAGTACTCGATATTCGGGGGAATACCGAGGTCGTATTGTTATCGGGGTCGTGTTGACTATTCTTACTCCTCCGGGAGGACTATTATTTTACTGAAAGTAAGGTGGATTTTTTTACTTAACTAAAGACGGAAAAGCAAAGGAGCGAAAAAAAAAAACGATTTAGAAAATATTCGATGAAGGGTTAACGCTCGGCATCGAATCGGATTAAGACTAAAACAATTTTTAATAATTATAGGACTTAGTTTTCAAATTAATAACAAGGCAACTTGGCCGTGGAGGTTCCACAAATGTGAGCGCACTTATCTCTAGGAATATTGCTCACCTGAACGTTAAGACTATTCGACCGAACGTTAGTCCGACGAAGGATTCCTCTTAACGCCCGCTTTACGCTAAGAACCCCGCTATTGGGTGGGGAACCCAATCCGGTAGAATTACGCTTGTCCTCTCTCGAGGGTATGCACGCAACTCTATTTACCCAGGGGTGATCGGTCCATATGCACGGCCTTTCGGCTAGCTAGCATATGGACTACGGAAATAGGGCCCACACATCGATATGTGGTCCTACGCGTCGTAAACCCTGGGTAAACCTTAAGTCCTTAAATTAAAATGAAAATAAAGAGCTTCAATTATTAGAAATCATTTTAAATGTCCCAAAGCTCTTCGATGCCGAGGCTAATAGCGATTAGCCACACATCGGTATGGGGACGGCTTATAATTTAGTGAGGCGCAAGTTCAAAATTAAACACTAAACGATTATAAGAAGGGGACACAAGAAAAATAACAACATTTAGAAAACTGAAAAACTAGCTAAAACAAGAACTCACGCACACTCCAAATTATAAATTAAAAAGGAACTAAGTTACACAAGAAAGAAATTTGCATATTGAAAATTTGCGAGTCCCACTCAAACGAGTGGGGGCGGTAAATAAAAGCTGAAAATTGCAAGTCCTACTCAAACGAGTATAACTAAAATGAAAGCGAGTCCTACTCAAATGAGTAGGAGAAAATAAATGCGATAACAGGGCTAAAAGGTCCGTCCATTTAACTCAAGTGAGTAGGCGGAAAAATAAAGAAAGAAAAATTACAAATCCTACTCAAACGAGTAGGCGGGAAATAAACTCCGGCCATTTGACTCAAGTGAGTAGGCGGAAAAATAAAGAAAGAAAATTACAAGTCCTACTCGAACGAGTAGGACTGAAAATGAAAACGATGCGCCATTTAACTCTTAACGAGTAGGCGGAAATAAATGCACACGAACACACACACTCCATATGAATTTTAGGAAAGCAATAAAGCTAACACCTACACTCACACACTCTACAAAATTTGAATCAAAGCATAAAAGTTATACACCTACACTCACACACTCTACATAATTTGAACAAAGCATTAAAAATTATACTCATACACTCACACACACAACATGAAATTTAAGAAGAACAAAAGAAAATTTATGCTCATACACTCACACACACTAATTGAAAGCAAAATGAAAGTTACCTAAAAATTAAAACTTTTACTTTTTCAAGCTTAGGTTTTGCCAAAAACAAATAAAAAGAAGAAATTACAATTTTTAGAAGACAAAAGTTTTTCAAAACAAATTTAAAAACCAAAGTTTTTTGGAAAATTAAAATTACAAGATTTTCATTCTTATGTTTTTATGAAAGTGATAAAAAAGTGAAAAAGAAGATGAAAAGAACAAAAAGAGGTTTTACAATCCTACAAAATAAACTAAGAAAAGAAAATAAAGTTCACTTTCAAATCTCTTTTACAAATTCATAAGTATGAAATAATAAACAAAAGAAACATTAAAGAAGAACATGTTGAAGATGAGAACCATATCATACATGCATGGAAATGAAATCTACTACAAAACCTATCATGAAGGCAAACTAAAAACATGTAAAGTGAATAAGTTACACTCATACACACACACACACTTCTCATAAGAGGAGGAACAAAGATGAAACCAAGGATAAAAAGGGAAGAAGTAAGCCATCCAAATGAATTTTCATGCTATATAGAGAGAGAAAATCTAACATTTTTATTAAAATTATCAAGCTATTACAAAGCTAAAAGATAAAGCAAAACAAAACATGAAATAAAGAAGGGAGAAATCTCCTTACATAGCACTAGCATCCACGGATTAAGCCCACAAAAAGACACTAAAATGGCCCAAAAATCTGAACCCTTGGACCTTACAGAACTGGGCAATTTATAGGCTAAACAAATTCTAAGTACACGCCCTAGGTCACGGGCGTGTAGGGGGGGCGTGACAGTACTATTCATGAAGGCGGCCGGCGATTGGACAGGAAAGTTGACTTCGGGCTGAGTTCGCGGCAGTCACGCCCCAGGTCACGGGCGTGACTCTGGGCGTGTCGGGGAGGTAGAACCGGGCGCGGGTTGCGCCGAAAGTCTTCGGCAGCATCTTGTCGGGCTATCTGGAAAGGTCACGCCCCAGGTCACGGGCGTGACGCTGGGCGTGTCAGTTGGTGTCGACACTCGACGAATGTCGAGCGGAAAGTGTCGAGTCGAAATCGTCGAGCGGAAATTGAGTCACGCCCCAGGTCACGGGCGTGACGCTGGGCGTGACTGTTGGTGTCGACACTCGGCGATCGTCGAGATGAATTCGTCGAGAGGAGAGGACACGGGTTTGGGTCACGCCCCGTGTCGGGTGACACGGGCGTGACCCCAGGCGTGTCAAGCTTTTACTTCAGAAATCGTCCGATTTCACGGGAAATGCACTGTCACGGCCCGGTCACGGGCGTGACCAAATTGTCACGGGCGTGTACTGCCCAATTTTGGCAGATTTTGGAATTTTTCTGAAAAATAAAATAAAACAAGTTAGGAGTGAATTTACAAGAATAGGAGCATTTTATTGAACAAAAATAAGTAAAAACGACGAAAATAAATGAAAATGACTAAATTAATGTGCATAAAAATACGTATATTTACAATTCATCAGTTACTAAATCAACAGGGGGTGTTGATTGTTCACCAACCTGTGTTGTTGTTTCCTCTTGTGGTACAACAACTGGCTCTTCAGGTTGTTTCTCTTCAATGTGTTGAATACTTTCTTCATCTTCACTGCTTTCATTTTTTTGAGTAACCTGTAACTTGTTCAAGTCTTCAACAAGAGAATGTTCCTGCAAAGGTTCTATGGTAGAAGAGATCTTCTCCTTGAAAGACATGTTAGATTCATCAAATGATATATGAACAGATTCCTCAATTTTTAGAGATGATTTATTATAAACCCTATAAGCCTTACTGATCATGGAGTATCCCAAAAACACTCCTTCATCAGCTTTAGCTTGAAATTTTGCTAGATATTTCTTGTCATTGTTATGTATATAGCAAATGCAACCAAAAACTCTAAAATAATCAACTTTAGATTTCTTCCCTTTGAGTAATTCATAGGGAGTCTTTCCCTTTAGTTTATGTATCAAACTTCTATTCAGTACATAGTTGGAGGTGTTCACTGCCTCTGCCCAGAAGGATAGAGGAAGGTGAGCATCTGACAACAATGTAGTGGCAGATTCAATAAGGGTTCTATTTTTCCTTTCAGCTACCCCATTTTTTTGAGGAGTTCTAGGAGCTGAGAAAGTATGCCTGATCCCTTCACTCTGACAGAACTCTTGCATAAGAAGAGAATCAAACTCTGTCCCATGATCACTTCTGATCAGGGAAATGTGAGTATTGAACTCAATCTGTATACATTTGAGAAACTCTGTCAAACACTTGAAGTTATCAGACTTCTTCCTCAGAAAGAACACCCAAGTGAATCTAGAGAAGTCATCTACAACTACTAAAGTGTAAGATTTCCCTCCTAGGCTTTGTACTGTGATGGGTCCAAAAAGATCCATGTGTAACAGGTACAATATCATAGGTGAATCACTCTTATTAAGTGACTTAAAACTATTTTTAGTTTGCTTGCCTAATTGACAAGCCATGCAGAGTCCTTCCTTCTTGTAGGGGCCAGAAGGTAGTCCTCTAACAAGGTTGTCTTTGGATAGCCTAGCAATAGTTCTAAGGTTTAAGTGTCCTAGTCTCTTATGTCATAAAATATTTGGTCTACAGACAGAATTGAACAGGCAAATATCAACATCTGTTGAAAGAAAATCTACTAGATAGATATTACCTTTCCTGTTACCTGTCAACACAGTTGTGTTGTCCTCTAACTTGATCTTACATAATGCTTTGCTGAAGGTCACCTGGTAGCCTTCATCACATAGCTGACTGATGCTTATTAAGTTGTGCTTCAGTCCTTCCACATAGGCTACCTTTTTGAATGTTACTGATCCAATCTGGACTGCACCATATCCTTTAGTTTGTCCAAAGTTTGAATCACCAAAGATAACTTTGGGTCCAAGCTTGGCTCTAAAGGATGTGAGGTTGTCCTTGTTTCCTGTCATGTGCTTAGAGCACCCACTATCCAAGTACCATTGCTGGTTAGATGTTGGATAGGTCTTCACCTGCACATAAGATAATTCATTTATTTTTGACCCAGTTTACCTTGGGCCTAGGTTGATAACCTTTAAACTCTGAAATAAAAGACATCCTAGGTTGACTCTTATATCCTTCAGGATGATATCTCCTTGGAGGTATAATTCATTCAGTATAAGGGTTAAAGATTTGGGATGAAGGACCCCTAGGATTGGATTTTGATTTGCCCTTGAAAGAGTTTCTAGAGCTCTGATCTCTGTTCGACGATCGTGGAGCTGCGTTCGACGATCTTGGGTCAGATCATCGAGCTCCGTTCGATGGTCAACTATGGCAGAGTTCAGGAACTTGAGATCGTCGACCTGAGTTCGATGATTTTGGCTGAGATCGTCGATCTGCGTTCGACGATCGTCGAGCTCCGTTCGATGATTTCTGCAGGGACTTAGTTTTCTTGGGCAGATCAGAATTTTTCCTAGCTACCTCTACAACTCCCTTTCCTTTATCAGAAATAAACTTGATTGGAGTTGTTAGAACTATGGGTTGGCTGGATGAAGCACCCAAGCCCAGTGTACTATTAAATCTGGAGTTCACTGTGCTTGTGATGTCCATCATCTTGATACTTCTCCCATTAAGGGATTATTCAAGCTTCTTGGCCTCAGATAGCTCACTTTTCAGTGAAGCTATCTGCTCCCTACAGCACTCCAACTCCTGAGAGAGTTTGAGGTTTTCTGATTTTAAGGTATTATGTTCAGATAAATGATTTCTGAGAGAGATAATTTCTTTCTTAGATTTTAGCAGGTCTAAACATAATGCTTTAAACTCAGATTTAAAGTCCTCTGAATTGAAATCAAAAGAACTGATTACCTGATCTTCTTCAAGTTGAGTCTCTGAATCTGACTCTGACTCTTCTTCATCTGAATTATGTTGTGAGGCATTGATTGCCATCATGTAGAACTCCTTCTCTTCTGCATCATCTTCATCATCACTGGAGCTGGATGAGGCTTCTGATTCCTCTTCAGTTTCACTCCAGGATTCAGCAACAAATCCCTTCCTTGTGTGTTTATTCTTGCTTGTGGAGGGTTTGCCATTGTTACTTTTCTTGAAGTCCTTTTCTCTTCTTCTTTCTTTCTTGTCCCTTCTGTCCTTGTTTTTGTTCTCTGGACAGTTAGGTACAATGTGCCCTGGTTTCCTGCAACCAAAGCAGACAATTTCCTTATTATTAGACTTATCATACCTTGGCTTCTCATGCTCCTTGTATGATCTCTTTCTGAAGTCCTTTCTGGCCATCTTGTAGAATCTTTTGGCCAACAGACTGAGCAGTTCATCATTTCCTGTGACTTTGTCTTCAGGCTGATCTTCTATTGCTTTGAAGGCTATTATCTTCTCATTTCTTGTGGCTGGTGAGGCAGCCTTCTGTTCTTCTTCTCTATTCTTGATGAGTAGCTCATAAGATTTGAGCTTACCCAATAAAGCTTCTGTGGTGATCTCATTCAAACTTCTGGCATCCTTGATTGGCCAGATTCTTGAATCCCAAGTGCTAGGGAAGCACATTAGAATTTTGTCGTTAAGTTCAGTCAGTGATATCTCCTTATCCAAAGTCCTGAGTTCACTGACTATCAGACTAAGTCTATTGTACATGTCTCCAACTGATTCAGCTTCTCCCTTCTTGAAATTCTCATATTGAGATATGAGGTGGGATCTTATGTCCTTTCTCTCATCAGCTGAGCCTGAGACTATTTCAGAGAGTTTATCCCAAATTTCCTTTGCTGAATTGCATTTAGCCACCTTTTGAAAGATGTCATCAGACATGGTCTGGGCTAAGATGTTCATAGCTTTGGCATCAGCTACCTTCCATTTCTTGATGTCAGCATCTGTTCCTGATGGAGGTGGAACAACATTTGTACTTGAGTTCTCTGGAGGTCTTGGGCAAACTGTCAACACAGAATTAAAAATATCCTCGTCAATAGAATTCATGTATAATCTGATCCTTGCTTTCCAAAGTGCAAACTTGGATAGATTGCACACTAGAGGTCTGGTGCTAGCATAATCTTTATTTTGGGCCATGATTTGTGACAACAAAATCTAATAATGAATTAACAAGAAAACAGATCTAACTAGGAATCTTTGGGTTCAGGTGTTAGCCTGTACAACCACCAAGGTGTGGTATGTTTAACCAACCTGGCTCTGATACCAATTGAAAGTGCAGCTAGATCTGATGTACTCTAAAGGGGTGGTGAATAGAGTATATGGTGCTTGAAAACTTTTTACAACAATTGTTGTAATCTGAGTGAACAGGGAAGTAGCTATTAAATCTAATCACAAAATAACCTACAACACAAATTAATCACAGATCTAAACTAATCACAAAACAATCATAGGCAGAAACAAAAGATAAAGATAAGCAAACCAGAAGACACAAGAAGCTATAGTGGTTCCCCTAAACTTGGGTACATCCACTCTTCTACCACCCTAGGTAGGAATCCACTGCAGGATGAGTTGATCAGGTGTCCTGGGCACCAATGAGCTTTTGATAAGGTGCTCAAAAACTAAATCAGATTTTTTGATCAGGTGTCTTGCCACCAATGAGCTTTTGACAAGGTGCTCAAAAACCAAGCACAAACTTTTGAAGGGAGTTTGAAAAACCCTTTACAGAGATGGGGATGAGAGAGTTATGGAAGTCTTCTCTTTCTCAGAGCAGCTGAGAAGACTATGTGGATTTGATGGTGTCAAAGCTCCCCCTGAGTCCTTGAGATGTTCAGGAAATGAAGCTTTTCTGTAGGGTGATAGGCCTTTAGAAGTTGATCTCCAGCAAATGATGATTTCAGCTGTAACACCCCAGTTTTTGCAAGAGGTTCAGTCTGCAGTTCTGAACATTTTTGGGTTTCTGGCAGGAGGCACACGGCCTGCGACACGGGCGTGTCGCAGGGCGTGTCGAGGCCGTGTCGACACTCGGCCCAAGTGTCGACACTTTCGCTCGACAAAGTGTCGAGAGTGGGGCACACGGCCTGCGACACGGGCGTGTCGCAGGGCGTGTCGAGGCCGTGTCGACACTCGGCCCAAGTGTCGACACATTCGCTCGACAAAGTGTCGAGACTGGGGCACACGGCCTGTGACACGGGCGTGTCACAGGGCATGTCCCGCTTGGTCGACGATCTTCGCTCGACGTTTTTCCGCGGTGTCGACACAAAGCCTGTCGACGAGTGTCGAGACTTGGCACATGGCTTGGGACATGGGGGTGTCCCAGGCCGTGTCATCTCTCGGGTTGGTTTCGGGGCCGTGTTGTTGGAGGCACACGGCCGGCCACACGGCCGTGTCACTGGGGACACGGGCGTGTCGGGTTGAACACGGGCGTGTCGGATGCCCGTGTGCGGTTCCAGGCGCGTCGATTTGAGATGGCGAATGAGGCACACGGCCCTGGACACGGGCGTGTGCCAGGCCGTGTTCGGCACAGGTCTTTTATTTTCCAGGCGAATCATGGCCATTCTTTCCCAGATTTTGGGATCTGACGGCTCAGGACTGTTCTTGGGAAGTTAAGTCCGATTCTAGGGTTGGAAACCCTCATTTGTTTTCCAAGTCTTCTCTTTCTAAGTTCTTGAGAAAAACTAGAGCAAGGAGGAAGAAGAAGAAGGTCTTGGGCTGTAGGAAGGGTTTCGGAGCTCCAAATCGCGAGCCTAGTCCGGATCCGTGAAGCTTGGAGCGTTGCGAAGATTTCCATCCGGTTTTTTTTGCCATGGCAAGGAAGAGGAGTCGGAAGGTAACGACATCTCTCCTCTCGGTCTTTAGGATGCATGTATTAGCATCATTTAGTTTTCTTTCTCCCTAATTTTTGGGCACCGAACTCTCAAATGAGAGGGATTTTGGTTTGCCAAGTTTCAAGAGGAACTTCCGGGTTGATTGAGTCCGTCCCGGCATATTTTGCATTAGAGATCCGCTTCGCTAGTGGATTAGGCATGGTGGGTGAAGCCGTAGTCGCGACCGTTAGTCCGACTCGGTGATGTTGCATACGAACTTAGGGATTTGTAGAGATTTTCCGTTGCGGCAAGATGTCGTTTGTGTTGTGGTGGTGATTGTCCCATTTATTTGCAAAGGTACGTGTAGTCGGACCCGGACAAGGTTAGCTCCTCGTGGCGGTAGATGGTTTCCTTGAGGGACAAGGTTAGCTCCGCACGAGTTGGAGATGGTTTCCTTGGTGCGCGGGAACGCTGCAGTACGATGAGGGATTATGATGTATTTAGTCTTGGTTTGTGTTATGCCAAGGCGTGGCTATGTCTCTGCGGTCGGCTGGCTATCCCGTGACATGTGCGTCATGTGTGGAGAGTGTCCCGGCAAGACTAGTCCCCTTCTGTGAGACTGACGAGAATGCCAAGCTTGGGGCAAGCCCGGGCAAAGAGGCCATGAGCGGGTGGGGTCCAGCAAGGCTTCTTAGAATCGGTTGGTCTGTGTTTGTTGGAATCCTGACATGAGACGTCAGAGTTTGCTGGCAAGCCCGGGGCTAAGCCCACGAGCGGGTGGGGCCTTGGCAAGAATTCCTTGTGGCGGCCTGTGCGCCGTTTGAGGGAGAGGTGTCTCCCTTAGTGTTTGCGGCTTTATGCTAATGGGAAATGTGAGTACCCAAATGATGTGATGTTGTGCTAGATGCATACGCAGTAGGGTACCCTGGGTGAAGCCCGGGTTTTGCATTCATGTTGCATAGTAGGCCCTTTTCTTTATATGCTCAACCAATAGAGAACATGTTTGATGATTGAGACATCCAAGCCTGTTTTAGTGTTCTTCTGTTTATAGCTATTTTTATTGCATATGAAGTGCTGACTTGCAGGTTGGAGGGTTCCCCGGGGTCCGTTAGGGGCGGCCGGTAGGAGATGTGTTGTTACACAGTTTGAGGTCAGCATTTGCTGACCCACGTTACTAATAATTTTTACAGGGCAAGGATCGCATGCAGGAGCTAGCACGCCGGCCAAAAAGGCCTAAGCCCATGAAGTGTTTTTCCCTCTTTTGTAGCACTACATTGATGATGATGTTTGTTTGAGACTCTTTTGTCCGGCTTGCATGCCGAGGTAGACTAGGAGTGCTGAGCACATTCATGACTGATGTTTTATGTCTCTTTTGGACACTTGATGTTAGGCCTTAAGGCCATTTGTTTTACTCTTTAGTGGTGGATAACTTCTAGTCCTGTTTGTTTCCGCTGTGTTGTGCAAGTGTTTTGAGTTTGGGTAGTTATATCAACTTATAATACTAAAGCTGTGGCATTCGTATGCTGTGGGGCCCCGGCCGGACCCATATTATACGTCCACTACAGGGGAGGTGTTACAATTTGGTATCAGAGCGAGGTTAGATTCAAGGTCAGTGCGTAGAGAAGTTATCCACATAAGAGTAATGCGGGACCGTGAGTGTCCTTATGTTCTAGTCTTGAGATTGGAGACTAATCCCTTATTTCTTGTTTTCCTGAAGAGTGCAAGCAACGAGGCGGGCACTTCAAGAGCAAGGGATGATCTCTCGGCAAGCAGTGCAACTGCTCCAGGCCTTCTGGGCACGGGTGTAAACCCGGCTGACTTCTGTCGTATGCTTACAGAAGCGATGGTGGCGGCGCAAGCGGCGGCTGCAGCCCAGGTAGCAACCCCTGCTACACCGGTCATGGCGACGGCCGTGCCAGGCGGAGAAGCCAGGCGAGTGGAGCCTTTGGCAGAAAGGGTGGTGGTAGGGCATGAAGACCGACACATGAAGTATTTCCTGAGTTTCCATCCCCCGTCTTTCAAGGGTGTAGGAACGCCAACGGACGCGGAGGATTGGTGGGTTCGTATTCAAGAACTGTTAAGGGCGGCAGAGACGCCAGAGGAGAAGAAATCCGAGTATGCGGCGTTCATGTTGGAAGGAGACGCCAAATTGTGGTGGGTGAGCCATAGCGGCTGCCTGTTCCCGGGGCGTACCCCGTCAGTGGAAGAGTTTGGGGACGCTTTTCTTAAGAGGTATATTCCAGTTTCAACACGGTTGGCCCTGCAGAGGCAGTTTCTGCATCTAATGCAGCGAGACAAGACAGTGGATGAGTACGTGCAAGAGTTCACCCGTTTGGGTCGTTATGCGGGAACGACAATGGCGGATGATGTAGAGAGGGATAACCTCTTCTACCAATGTTTGAGGGAGAATCTGAGACAGCCTCTCATCTCCATGAAGAGGGCGGGATTTAATGAGCTAGTTGAAGCCGCCAGGAGTTTGGAGAATGATCTGGAGCGAACCCAGCGTCGAAAGGGTTTTACTCCCAAGCACGGGGAAGGGAAGCCCTCCCAATCTCATGTAAAGTCTGATGGGAGCAGGTGGAGGAGGAAGCCTCACCCTTCCAGGTCGGGTGAGAGGAGCACTTGGACGCCTGGGGGTTCTCACTCTAGGGGACTGCCGACGTGTTACAACTGCGGGATGGTTGGGCACATAGCCCGTGCTTGTCAGCAAGGGGGAGCGGGGCAAGAGTCAAAGCAGGAGCAGTCTGTGCGCTCGGGCCCCAGTGCTGCAGAGAAAGGAAAGATGGCGGAGTCGAGCGCTTCTCGGTTCCAACCGGTGCAACCAAGGGCTTACAACCTTGGACAACAAGAAGCGATCCGCCAAACCGATGTGGTGACAGGTATGAAGAAAATTTAAGTTTGCATTTGTGCTTCATACTTTTAGACCCCCTTTCCGTGTGTTGTCTTATTGTAGGCTTCGTATTAGTTTCTGGATACCCCGCTAGGGTATTGTTCGATACTGGGGCTTCGCACTCTTTTCTTGCGGAGAGTTTCATCCGAAGGGTAGGAGTCGAGACTTTCTCGGCGGACGCGGAACTGAAAGTGCGCATGCCCAATGGGTCGTCTATGACCACCGGGGCTAAAGGGAGCATCTGTTGGGAGCTAGACGGAGTTGACTTCATTTTGGAAGCGGCAGTGTTGCCGTTAGTAGAGTTCGATGTCATTTTGGGCATGGACTGGCTTGCAGAGCAGCGCGCCAGCATTGATTGTTTATCCAAGGTAGTGACCCTAAAGAGTAAGGGGCAAGCGGAAGTCAAGTTTATGGGACTTTGTGAAGTAGCCCATTCCCTAATTACGGCCATGCAAATGATGCGGGCGGTTAACCAGGGAGGTGTGGCGCTGGTAGCGTTGTTGGAGGTTCGTCTCTCCCAACTTTCGATTGAGGAAGTGCCTGTGGTAGCAGAGTTCAAGGATGTGTTTCCGGATGAACTTCCTGGAGCGCCTCCTCGGTGGGAGATCGACTTCTCGATCGAGTTAATGCCGGAGGCTAGACCGGTGTCGCGTCCCCCATTTAGGATGGCACCAAAGGAGTTAGCGGAACTTAAGGTACAGCTACAGGAACTGTTGGAGCAAGGGTATATTAGACCCAGTTCTTCACCGTGGAGCGCACCGGTGTTGTTTGTAAAAAATAAAGACGGTAGCATGCGCCTATGCATAATCTACCGAGAGCTGAATAAATTGACCATCAAGAATAAGTATCTGATCCCTCGGATAGACGATTTGTTTGACCAATTGGTGGGGTCAGAGGTATATTCGAAACTGGACTTGAAGTCAGGCTACTATCAGCTGCGAATTCGGGACGAGGACATACCCAAGACTGCCTTTGGTACAAGGTATGGACACTTTGAGTTTACGGTGATGCCGTTTGGGTTGACGAACGCACCATCGGTGTTCATGGACCATATGAATCGGGTATTTCAGGAATACTTGGATTCGTTTGTGGTTGTCTTCATTGATGACATTTTGGTGTATTCCAAATCGCAAGTGGAGCATGAGACCCACTTGAGAATAGTTTTGCAAGTGTTGAGGGAGAATGAGTTGTATGCAAAATTCTCCAAATGCGAGTTCTGGCTGGAGAAGGTGGCATTTTTGGGCCACGTGATTAGTGGTGATGGGGTGGCAGTGGATCCGGCAAAAGTGGAGGCCATCAGAGATTGGCCGGTGTTGAGGACCATGGCGGAAGTCCGAAGTTTTCTTGGACTAGCCGGGTACTATAGGAGATTCGTGGAGAATTTCTCGAAGATAGCTCTACCCCTCACCTCACTCACTCATAAAGACCATAAGTTTGTGTGGACCCAAGAGTGCAGTCAAGCATTCGAGGCACTGAAGGAGAGGCTTATAATGGCTCCGATCCTGAGTTTACCGCAAGGGACCGATGGATTTCAGATTTTCAGTGACGCATCGGGATGCGGTTTGGGTTGCGTGTTGGTGCAACATGGCAAGGTGATAGCTTTTGGGTCTCGACAGCTGAAACCTCATGATAGGAATTACCCCGTCAATGACTTGGAGTTGACGGCGGTAATCTTCGCGTTGAAAATATGGCGACACTATGTGTATGGCGCAAGGTTGGAGATCTTCACGGACCATAAAAGCCTGAAGTATCTCTTGGATCAGAATGACTTGAACATGCGACAACGCAGATGGGTTGAATTTCTTGGAAACTACGAAGTGGCGATTCAGTATACGCCGGGTAAGGCCAATATGGTGGCGGATGCGTTGAGTAGAAAGTACTCGGGGCAAGAAAATTGGATCGAAGCTCATGATGAGCGGTTGGTTCGGGAATAGGAGTCCCTTGGGTTGGAATGTGTTGCAAGAGGCGAGTCTAGCGTGGCTCGGTTGAACTGGATTGAAGTGCAAAGCGACTTGTCCGATCGTATTCGGGAAGCGACTCGATTGGATGTGGAGTTTCAACCTTTTGTGTTGGAGGCTCAAAAGGGCGAGAGCAGCGCCTGGGAGATGATTGGGGGAATCTTGAGAAAGGATGGAAGGGTTTGTGTACCGCAGTTTGGCAATCTCCGTGAGGAGTTGATGTTTGAGGCTCACTTCTCAAAGTACTCCATTCACCCGGGCAGTACAAAGATGTACTTGGATATGAAGAAATCCTTTTGGTGGCCGGGGTTGAAGCGAGATGTAGCTTTGTATGTGAGTCGTTGCCAAACATGTGCCTTGGTGAAGGCCGAATGTCAGAAACCGGGCGGGTTCCTGAAGCCCCTTCCAATTCCTGAATGGAAATTTGAGGACATCTCCATGGACTTTGTGCATGGTTTGCCTAGATCGCAGCATGGTAATGATGCTATTTGGGTGATCGTGGATCGCCTAACCAAGGTGGCTCACTTCATCCCAAATCGGAAAGAGGACAGCGTGGAGAAGCTGGTGGAGTTGTATGTTCGCAACATTGTGCGACTGCACGGAGTTCCTAAGAGCATAGTCAGTGATCGTGATGGACGATTTACGTCCAAGGACTGGAGATTGGTTCAGAAGAGCTTGGGCACGAAGCTAAAGTTTAGTACGGCGTTCCATCCTCAAACTGATGGGCAAACGGAGAGAACGAACCGTACTATGGAGGACATGTTGAGGATGTGCGTTCTTGATTTTGGCAAGAGGTGGGAGGATCACCTCTTCATGGTAGAATTTGCGTACAACAACAGTTTTCAAGCTAGTATAAAGATGGCGCCATACGAAGCTTTGTATGGGAGGCGGTGTCGAACGCCAATGTCTTGGGCAGAGGCGGGAGACACCAAACTTTTGGGAAAGGGTGCGGTAGTTGACGCTTGTGAGTTGGTACGG
Source organism: Platanthera guangdongensis (assembly GCA_039583875.1). Taxonomy (NCBI): domain Eukaryota; kingdom Viridiplantae; phylum Streptophyta; class Magnoliopsida; order Asparagales; family Orchidaceae; genus Platanthera; species Platanthera guangdongensis. The sequence continues at coordinate 193,189,268 of CM077158.1, read as the reverse complement.
ACCATCCAAGAGCGTATGAAGGTGGCGCAAGACAGGCAAGCAAAATATTTTAATGCTCGTCACCGGAAGTTGGAATTTACAGTTGGTGATTGGGTTTATCTGAAGGTCAAGCCGTTCAAAGGCGTCTCACGGATTCGCTGACTCAAGAAGTTGAGTCCAAGGTTTTTGGGGCCTTTTGAAATTGTTGAGCGGGTAGGAGAAGCATCATATCGGTTGGCATTGTCCGCAGACTTGAGTGGATTACATGACGTCTTCCACGTCTCCGCTTTGAGGAAAGCCTTGGTGGAGGCTAGCGTGGTGATAGAGCCGGCATCGGTGCCGATTGAGGAAGACTTGAGGACGCGAGTCCTCCCAATTGCTATAGAGGATTCGGAAACTCGGCAGTTGCGGAATAAAGAAGTCAAACTCGTGAAAGTTCGATGGGACAACTGCGGTCGTGAGGAGTTGTCTTGGGAACGAGAACAGGCCATGCTAGAAGATTATCCAGAACTCTTCATGTCAGGTACAATTTAAGTTTAGTACCCTTTTGTTTTGAAAATTTCGGGACGAAATTCTGTTAAGTGGGGGAGAGCTGTAACACCCCAGTTTTTGCAAGAGGTTCAGTCTGCAGTTCTGAACATTTTTGGGTTTCTGGCAGGAGGCACACGGCCTGCGACACGGGCGTGTCGCAGGGCGTGTCGAGGCCGTGTCGACACTCGGCCCAAGTGTCGACACTTTCGCTCGACAAAGTGTCGAGAGTGGGGCACACGGCCTGCGACACGGGCGTGTCGCAGGGCGTGTCGAGGCCGTGTCGACACTCGGCCCAAGTGTCGACACATTCGCTCGACAAAGTGTCGAGACTGGGGCACACAGCCTGTGACACGGGCGTGTCACAGGGCGTGTCCCGCTTGGTCGACGATCTTCGCTCGACGTTTTTCCGCGGTGTCGACACAAAGCCTGTCGACGGGTGTCGAGACTTGGCACACGGCTTGGGACACGGGCGTGTCCCAGGCCGTGTCATCTCTCGGGTTGGTTTCGGGGCCGTGTTGTTGGAGGCACACGGCCGGCCACACGGCCGTGTCACTGGGGACACGGGCGTATCGGGTTGAACACGGGCGTGTCGGATGCCCGTGTGCGGTTCCAGGCGCGTCGATTTGAGACGGCGAATGAGGCACACGGCCCTAGACATGGGCGTGTGCCAGGCCGTGTTCGACCCAGGTCTTTTATTTTCCAGGCGAATCGTGGCCATTCTTTCCCAGATTTTGGGATCTGACGGCGCAGGACTGTTCTTGGGAAGTTAAGTCCGATTCTAGGGTTGGAAACCCTCATTTGTTTTCCAAGTCTTCTCTTTCTAAGTTCTTGAGAAAAACTAGAGCAAGGAGGAAGAAGAAGAAGGTCTTGGGCTGTAGGAAGGGTTTCGGAGCTCCAAATCGCGAGCCGAGTCCGGATCCGTGAAGCTTGGAGCGTTGCGAAGATTTCCATCCAGTTTTTTTGCCATGGCAAGGAAGAGGAGTCGGTAGGTAACGACATCTCTCCTCTCGGTCTTTAGTATGCATGTATTACCATCATTTAGTTTTCTTTCTCCCTAATTTTTGGGCACCGAACTCTCAAATGAGAGGGGTTTTGGTTTGCCAAGTTTCAAGAGGAACTTCCGGGTTGATTGAGTCCGTCCCCGGCATATTTTGCATTACAGATCCGCTTCGCTAGTGGATTAGGCATGGTGGGTGAAGCCGTAGTCGCGACCGTTAGTCCGACTCGGTGATGTTGCATACGAACTTAGGGATTCGTAGAGATTTTCTGTTGCGGCAAGATGCCGTTTGTGTTGTGGTGGTGATTGTCCCGTTTATTTGCAAAGGTACGTGTAGTCGGACCCGGACAAGGTTAGCTCCTCGTGGCGGTAGATGGTTTCCTTGAGGGACAAGGTTAGCTCCGCACGAGTTGGAGATGGTTTCCTTGGTGCGCGGGAACGCTGCAGTACGATGAGGGATTATGATGTATTTAGTCTTGGTTTGTGTTGTGCCAAGGCGTGGCTATGTCTCTGCGGTCGGCTGGCTATCCCGTGACATGTGCGTCATGTGTGGAGAGTGTCCCGGCGAGACTAGTCCCCTTCTGTGAGACTGACGAGAATGCCAAGCTTGGGGCAAGCCCGGGCAAAGAGGCCATGAGCGGGTGGGGTCCAGCAAGGTTTCTTAGAATCGGTCAGTCTGTGTTTGTTGGAATCCTGACATGAGACGTCAGAGTTTGCAGGCAAGCCCGGGGCTAAGCCCACGAGCAGGTGGGGCCTTGGCAAGAATTCCTTGTGGCGGCCTGTGCGCCGTTTGAGGGAGAGGTGTCTCCCTTAGTGTTTGCGGCTTTATGCCAATGGAAAATGTGAGTACCCAAATGGTGTGATGTTGTGCTAGATGCATACGTAGTAGGGTACCCTGGGTGAAGCTCGAGTTTTGCATTCATGTTGCATAGTAGGCCCTTTTCTTTATATGCTCAACCAATAGAGAACATGTTTGATGATTGAGACATCCAAGCCTGTTTTAGTGTTCTTCTGTTTATAGCTATTTTTATTGCATATGAAGTGCTGACTTGCAGGTTGGAGGGTTCCCGGGGTCCGTTAGGGGCGGCCGGGAGGAGATGTGTTGTTACACAGTTTGAGATCAGCCTTTGCTGACCCACGTTACTAATAATTTTTACAGGGCAAGGATCGCATGCAGGAGCTAGCACGCCGGCCAAAAAAGCCTAAGCCCATGAAGTGTTTTTCCCTCTTTTGTAGCACTACATTGATGATGATGTTTGTTTGAGACTCTTTTGTCCGGCTTGCATGCCGAGGTAGACTAGGAGTGCTGAGCACATTCATGACTGATGTTTTATGTCTCTTTTGGACACTTGATGTTAGTCCTTAAGGCCATTTGTTTTACTCTTTAGTGGTGGATAACTTCTAGTCCTGTTTGTTTCCGCTGTGTTGTGTAAGTGTTTTGAGTTTGGGTAGTTATATCAACTTATAATACTAAAGCTGTGGCGTTCGTATGCTGTGGGGCCCCGGCCGGACCCATATTATACGTCCACTACAGGGGAGGTGTTACATCAGCAACAACTGAAATGTTAGGTGTCTGGAGTCTTTGAGATATGTTGGCCTTGAACACTTGAATCAAAGGTGATCTCTTGATTTTTGATTGTTGATCTCCTTTTGTGTGTGTTCTTGAGAGAATTCTTTGAGACAGACAATATTATGTTCTTGTTCTTCTTGTCTGTATTCTGAGTCATAGAGAGATTCAAAAAATCTTGTCTTTTATTCTCTGGTACTGAATAGAAAAACATCCTCTGTCAAGAATAGCCGTTGGCCTGTCATTAATTGCATCCTTAATTGCAAATGTCTTCTGGAGGAAAGTCCACAGAAATATTCCTTGAAAATCCCTTGAAACTTGGTCCAGAAATAAATGAAAACGGCTAGAAAATCTTCTGAATTAATTGCTGAATATCTCCTTAACTGTTCTGAATTTGAATCTTGAAAAATCCTTGAAGACATCAGAAAACGTCGAACTGAGCTCTGCTATCGTCGAACTGAGCTCAGCGATATGGACTTATACAACAACAAAAAATGTCGATCTGAGCTCAAAGATCGTCGAACTGAGCTCAGAGATAGAGATCCAATACTGAGTCAAGATCGTCGAACTGAGCTCGCAGATCGTCGAATGGAGTTCGACGATTTGTTGAAGTTGAGCTCAGTGATCGTCGAATGGAGTTCAACGATCTGTCGAAGTTGAGCTAGACGATCGTCGATTGGAGTTCGACGAATCATCGTGCTGAGCTCGACGATATGACTTAGTCTCAAATTGAAAATCCTGGGTCTTGAGGGCAGCTTCCAAACCTAGACTTCTAACCCTTAGACTCAATTCTAATTGACCTTTAGATCTATACAGGAGGTCAAAAACAGGTTTCCTAGAGACATAGTGATCCTGACCCAAATTAGTAATAGGGTGTTCCAACAAAAAGGTCAAATCTTATGAGCAGCTAATTAAATCCAGAGAAGCAGCTGAGCAGAGAACACCTCCACCAGCAAGGAAGGAACACAACCTGGCATTCAAGGCTGTTGAAGAATCTGAAGCCTCAACAGTCAATGAAAAGTTGATGAGTCTATTTGCCAAGAGATTTTATAAAATGGCAAGGAAAGATTTCAGAAGAAAGTCATCCAGGTAGGATGACAAGCCAAGGTATGACAAAACTCCTACTAAAGAGTTAGTTTGCTTTGGCTACAGGAAACCTACACACTTCAGCTCAGAGTGTCCAGAGAATCAGAAGAAAGAGAAAAGAAGAGAGAAGGATACAAAAAGACAACAAAGTTCAAGACCTTCCTCCAACAAATACAAGAAGAAGGAGAAAGGCTTTGTAGATGAATCCTGGAGTGAAACTGAGGATGAATCCACATCTTCCAACTCCAGTGAAGATGAAGAAGAGGCAAGGGCAAAGGAATTATGCCTCATGACCATTGATGCCTCAAGAAGTCAATCAGATGAAGAGAAAGAATCTGAAAATAAAGAAGCTTCAGAAACAGAAGCTGATCAGGTACTTTTATATTTTGACTATAATTCTAATGCTTTCAAATTTGAATTTAAAACCATGTGTATTGATTTAATAAACTCTGAAAAGGAAATCAAAACACTTAGGGAAAGACCAGCTAATCAAGAAAATATAATTTCTGAAAATACTAAGCTAAAAGATGAACTTACACTAGCTAATGAACAAATTATTGCTTTAAAAACTGAACTATGTGAGGCCAAACAACTTGAGGAATCTCTCAATGGGAGAAGCCTTAGGCTGATGGACATCACAAGCACAGTCAACGCCAGACTAAATGGCAAACTGGGCTTGGGTGAATCATCAAGTTCACCCCCCATTCTCAAGAAGAATATATTATCAACCCGCATTAAATTTGTGTCAGCCAAGTATAAAGAAGTAATGAACAACAATCAAGCAGAAATCAGACACAAAAACAAGAAAAATCAAAATCAAGAAACCTTAGACAAAAATAAAGTTCATCAGATTTCATCGAACTCAGATTGACGAAATGTAGCAAGTTCGTCGAACTCAAGTCGACGAACGCTGAACACAAATCTATATAATAATCATTCGTCTTACTGCGATCGATGAACGATGTATGATTCGTCGAGCAAAGGTCGACGAACTTGGGGCACAGAAAATGACTATGTTCATTCTCTGAGCAGAGATAGACGATCTCATCCCATTTCGACGAACTCTAGTCGACGAACTCACAACATTTCGTCGAACCCAGTCAGACTTAATAAAAATTATAACTATAACAAAAACCCTAATCAAACTAGGAAACCCTATAACCCACTTGCTGATTGGATAATTCCACCTAGAAGATATCACCCATTAGGATATAAATCACAACCTGAATTCTACGTGATATCCTGCTTTTCTTATCAGCAAAACAAAGGACCCAAAGTAACCTGGGTCAAGAATAATTAATTATTTTTTCTGCAGGTGAAGAGCTGTTCAGTTGTTAATCAACTATGGTATCTGGATAGTGGATGCTCCAAGCACATGACTGGCAGCAAGTATAACCTACACAATTACAAGTCCAAGCTGGGACCAAAGGTAATCTTTGGTGATTCAAAGTGTGGCCAGTCTGAAGGTTATGGAGAAGTAAGGATTGGAGCAGTCACATTCAAGAAGGTGACTTATGTAAAAGGACTCAAGCATAATCTCATCTCTATCATCCAATTATGTGATGAAGGTTATCAGGTACACTTTAACTCTACATCCTGTATTATTTCTAATAAAGAAAAACAAAAAGTTTTAATTGGAAATATATAAAGAAACATATACTTCGTTGATTTTCTTTCTGCCAATTCAGATATTTGTCTGCTTAATATTTTTTGCAATCAAAATGAATTATGACATAAAAGACTAGGACATGTAAACATGAAAAATATTGCTAGGCTATCTAAAGACAGTCTTGTAAGAGGCTTACCTTCTGGTCCCTACAAGAAGGAAAGCCTTTGTAGGGCTTGTCAACTAGACAAACAAACTAAATCTAGTTTTAAATCAATTAATAAAAGTGATTCACCTAGGATTTTGTACTTGCTATACATGGACCTATTTGGACCTATTGCTGTACAAAGCCTAGGAGGGAAATCCTATACACTAGTCATTGTAGATGACTTCTCAAGATTCACTTGGGTGTTCTTTCTGAGATCTAAGTCAGATACCTTTAAAGTTCTTACAAAATTTCTTATGATCATACAGATTGAGTACTCTACTCATGTTGCATTGATCAGAAGTGATCATGGTACAAAGTTTGAGTCTCTTCTTATGCATGAGTTCTGTGAGAAGGAAGGTATCAGGCACTGCTTCTTAGCTCCTAGAAATCCCCAACAAAATGGGGTAGCTGAAAGGAAGAATAGAAACTTGATTGAAGTTGCAGACACATTACTTGCAGATGCTTACATGTCACTATCCTTTTGGGCAAAGGCTGTAAGCACGACAAATTATGTACTGAACAAAAGTTTGATACATAAACTAAAGCATATGACTCCCTATGAATTACTTAAAGGGAAGAAACCTAAAATCACTTATTTTAAAGTATTTGGATGTGTATGTTATATACATAATAATAACAAGAAATATATTATGAAGTTTGAAGGTAAGGCTGAAGAGGGAAGTTTTCTAGAATATTCCCAAGTAAGCAAAGCTTATAGGGTATTTAATAGATCATCTTTAAAAATTGAAGAATCAATTCATGTTACTTTTGGTGAGGCTAATATGTGTTGTAAGGAGAAAAAAATTTCTACCAGTAATCCTCTGCAGTTACCTAACTTGTGTGATAATTTGGATGGACTAAGCCTCACCCAAGAGGTTCCAACACATCCTTCTCCACAAGTTGACGAAGACAGTGAAGAAGAACCTTTGGAAGAAGTTGAACCTCATTCAACAGCAAATATAATTCCACAAGAGAAATTAATTCCAAATGCTGTTGCTGAACCAACTCCACCCACTGATCTTATCACACTAAGGGATCACCCTAGATCCCAAATGATTGGAGACATAATGTAGGTATACAGACAAGGCATCAACTCAACCAAGATGAGATTCATGTCTGTTTTCTCTCTCAAGTTGAGCCTCAATCCATAAAAGATGCTGAGCAAGATCCACACTGGATCATTGCAATACAAGAGGAACTCAACCAGTTTGAGAGATGTAGAGTTTGAGATTTGGTTCCAAGACCCAAAGACTACCCAGTCATTGGAACCAAATGGGTTTATAGAAACAAGCTTGATGCCCAAGGTGTAATTGTGAGGAACAAGGCTAGGCTTGTTGTTCAATGTTATAAGCAAGATGAAGGCATAGACTATGATCAAACCTTTGCACCAGTTGCAAGGTTAGAAGCAATTAGAATCTTTCTTTCCTATGCTGCCTATAAGAAGTTTAAAGTCTACCAGATGCATGTGAAAAGTGTCTTTCTAAATGGAGTACTAAAAGAAGAGGTTTATGTTGAACAACCTCCAAGTTTTGTCTCTCCAACTCATCCTTCTTATGTATTTAGATTGCATAAAGCTCTCTATGGTCTAAAGCAAGCTCCAAGAGCTTGGTATGAGATCTTAGCTAGCTTTCTGATAGAGCACGAATTCACTAGAGGCATAGTAGATAAAACATTATTCACTAGGCACCATAAGGATAAAATCTTGTTAGTACAAATTTATGTGGATGACATCATATTTGGGTCTACTGACTCTAAACTATACAAGAGGTTTTCTGACCTCATTCATTCTAAGTTTGAGATGAGTATTATGGGTGAGATCTCCTACTTCCTTGGTCTCCAAGTGATGCAGCTACCTGATGGCATCATCATCTTCCAGGCTAAGTATGCTAAAGAGCTTCTTAAAAAGTTTGGGATGATTGATGTCTCTGCAAAGAAAACACCTATGGTTACTAATGCTGTAATAGATTCTGATCCACATGGGAAATCTGTTGACCAGAAGTTATATAGGGGCATTGTTGGGTCCCTATTATATCTTACAGCTAGCAGATCTGAAATCATGTTTGTCACATGTCTTTGTGCTAGGTTCCAAGTGAACCCTAAAGAATCTCTCCTAGTTTTTCTAAAAAGAATTTTGAGATATATAAACAGTTGTCCTAGTCTAGGACTTTGGTATCCTACTGAGTCAGAATTTTATTTAACTGGATATTCAGATGCTGACTTTGCTGGATGCAGGGTTGACAAGAAAAGTACCTCAAGAACTTGTCAGTTCCTTGGTCTGAGACTAGTGTCTTGGTTATGCAAGAAACAATCATCTGTGTCCACATCAACTACTGAAGAAGAATACATTGCAGCTGGCAGTTACTGTTCACAGATGTTGTGGATTCAAAACCAACTCCTAGACTATAGTTTCAACTTAAATAATTCAACTCTAATATGTGATAACACAAGTGCTATATCCATAGCACAGAATCCAGTCCATCACAGTAGGACTAAGCATATAAGCATTAGACATCATTTCATTAGAGAGTGTGAAGACAAAAGTAAAATCAAACTTGTCCATATCTACACTTATTTATAAAGAACTGATATTTTCACCAAACCCTTGGATGAAAGAAATCACCTGTTCTTTATAAATCAGCTGGGTACTATCAATGGAGAAGCCTTGATTTAACTTTTGTCTGCACTCAACGAATTTTTCAAAGTTCATCGAACGGAGCTCGACGAACTGGGGAAATTTCTTGAGATATTCATCGAACGGAGGTCGACGAACTCTCTGTGAGTGAAGTCATTTTCGTCGACCGGAGATCGACGAATCTGCTTCAGAAATTTTTCGTCGAACGGAGCTCGACAAAATGTTTTCAAATCTTCAAACTGAGCTCGACGAATCATTTAATTATAAATTATTTCGTCGACCTCAGATCAAAAAATTATTTTATTTTTCATGAAACGGAGTTTATCGATTCATATTCTGGAAAACCTTATATCTAGGTTTTCTTCGACCTCCGTCCTGCGCTTTCAGTTCCCTTGCACTTGATCTTCATTTTTCTCTTGCAGGTGCACTAATGACGATTCCAGCAGGCAGTCTTGCAGCGATGAAGTTCGATACAGGCTTTGATGTGGACTTTGATTCCTTCCAACATTCAGACCCTATCTTTCTGGACATCCTGCAACTCCTTGAAGAACAGCAATTGAAGAATCTGCTGTCCACCAGGATCAAGATATCTGGCGCTGAGATCAGAGAGTGGGTCTATACTTCTTCCACCACAGATGAGATTTCTATGATTGGCATAATCTCTGGTAATGTTGTTCCACTTACTCCCGTCGTTCTAACAGAAATTTTTGGATTAATTAACGGTGAAGAAGAGTTAGAAATTGATACTGAGGAATTGATGTGATGCTGAGTATGATGGGTTATACTGGAGAAACCCAAAATATATTGCTGAAGAAACACCTGTCTGCCGAGTTCAAATTTATAGCAGACATTGTGGGGAAAGTGTCGCTGGGCAAACACACTACACATGATTACATAACCAGACACCAATTCCTGGTAATGTGTACTGTGGTAAACAAGAAGAAGGTGACCTGGGCTCAGATTCTGTTTGAGCTGATTAAGAAGAAAAACAATAAAAAGGAGGTCTATTTTGGAAGAATTCTGGGAATCTTCTTGAAGGAGAAGGCTGCTGAATCACTGGTCTCCTCGACCATATTCATCAATACTTCCAAGAGGCTCACCTGTGCCCTCTTTGGCAAATGGGAGAGAACCATTACCAAGCCCTCCAAGGCTTCTTCCTCTTCCACCAGGGCTTCTGGGAGCACTAGGGCTGCTTCGGCCACTTCCCAACCTGCTGAAGATGTCCTTCCTCCACCTCCCTCACCTCCAGTCATCCCACCTCAACCTCAGATGGTACAACAACTCCCCTCCATAGTTCAAACCACCATTCACACTCCTACACCTCCCTCATCCCCTATACATCTATCCCCCACTCACTTTCCTAACTCACCTCCCTCCCAATATGATACACCAGTTCCATCACCACCCTCCTCTCCACTACCACCCCATTTGGCTGTCATCCCCCCTTCAATATCTCCTCCCTCCTTTCCTCTAATTTGCTCACTTCCCCTCCTCATACTTCTTCTATTCCAGATGTCCACATGATAGATGCTTTACCTTCTCCTCCACCATCATCTTCCATCCCTCCCTCTATTTCCATTGAAACACCTTCTACCACACCCTCTGCATCTCTGCCATTGGACCCCTACATTATGTCATCTCTCATTGCACTTCTTACTCCCCTCCTCAAAAAAATTATAACAGAGGCTATTACACCTCTTGCTTCTTCCATATCCTCTCTTGCTGACAAAATATCTGCTCTCTCTGCTCCTCCATATTCAGTCAGGGGCCTTGCTCCAGTTGCCACTGAAACCAGGCAGGGGAGATGCTCTATGAAGAAGTAGCAGCAGAAGAAGCAGCAACAGCAGAAGCAGCAGTAATAATAACAGTTACAGCAGAAAAAGAAGCAGCTGAAGCAGAAACAACAGCAGATGTAGATACAGATGCTGATACAGATTTATTTGATCTAATTAATTTTATTGAATCTGATATGGAAATAGATGAGCAGGTCCCAGAGGATATAACAACTGCTGGTGATTTTATTATAAATCTCACAGTTGATCTTTTAAATTTATTGAACAGTTTTGATACAGCTTATTTTAATAACCTTCCAGAGTACAGCATCAAGCCATCTTTGGCTATAGTCTCATACACCTCTCCCAGAAGCCCCAAAGTTGTCAAGCAACTAAAGGCTAGTTTTGTTACAACAGAGGTTCTAGCTATAGAGGTTCCAGCTATTCCATCTCCTCCCAGAGCTGTTTCCCCCATTATTTCATCCCATCCAAAAGATATTTCTGCTCCAGTTTTTGTTATGGATGATTCACCCATGCCTCATCTTGATGCATTGATCATGGTTGATATAGAAGAAGAAAATAAAACAGTGGCTGAAAGCACTGTTCTGAATAGCCCTCCTGTTCCAGTTTTAACTCCACCTCCAGTTTCCTCCCAGCCAGATAAACCCTTGATATCTGCTGAGGCCCTAAAAGAAATTAATGCACTATATGATAATCTTCAAGATTCTGATGATGATGAGGAGGAGGAGGACTCAGATGATGAGCCTAAGAAAAAGAAAGTATTTAAGAAGAGGAAAGCTCCTCCATCTCCTGCCCCCAAACCAAATCCAGTAAATGACACTCCATACTATATACTCCATCAGATCACACCTTATAAGGGCATGCCAACATGGATGTGGTTGTCCACAAATCAACAGAAAGAAAGGAAGAAAAGCAGAAGATATTCCCCACCTCCTCAAAGATACAGAATGGATCCTCCTCCTCCTCCACCTGCTGCTGGTGATTCCAGTTCTTCAACTTAGAGGACTACCCAGTTTCAAACCTATCAAATACATCAGGGTAGGTCCTCCTCTTCAGGAAGCAGCCAACGAAGGCATTATTCATCTGGCAAGTAGCAGCATCAACAACATCAACAGCAACAATTCACTGAACATCAAAAGCCTAAAAGCCCCAAGAGTCATGCTTCTCCTCCTGTACCATTTGAAGATCCTGAGACAGCTACAACTGTTAGGATGGGCAGGTTCCAGGAATTGGTTGGCCTATCCATGATTAACAGAGCAAAAGCTGAAGGGAAGGATCCATCTGAATATACTACAATGTCCAAGTACAGAAAGGAAGAACTTAACAAGTTTGCTAAGGCTAACAAATTTTTCAATGTTGATGATTATATGAAGTTACATCCTGAAGTTGTAGTGCCAAGAGCTACCTCCATGAATGTCATTGGAGCTGCTGACATGACAATGACAAATGCTCAAGCAGTTGATCCTAACAAGGAATTAAAATTTACTCAGCCAGGTGACAAAGCTAATGAGGATAAGTCAAAGGAGCCCAGGAAGAAGAAATAAACATTTTGAACTGTCTTTAATCTTTTTGTTATTCTAAAAAATGCTTATTGATATTTTTGATACAAAGCTCTCTGTAATTAGTGAATTACCCAAATAGAGGGAGATTGTTGGATCCCTAGTTGGATTTGGGCTAGGTTCACTATACTAGGATGTTTGACCCAACATGTATAGCTAGGGTCATGTGTGTGTCCTAGAGTGTAGGTCATGTCCTTAGAGTCAACACTACATGGATCAGCCATCAACAGACTACAAAAGACTCAAGACTTAGAGAAATTTCAAAGACTCAGAAAATGAGTTCGACAGTCGTCGAACTCAGGTCGACGAAAGGTGTGCTTAGCTCGACGAACTCAGAGACAATTCTCTGAGTTGAGCTCGACGAACTTGGTACTCAGGTCAACGATTTATGGAGACCATATTTCAACATTTCAAGTCCAGAATTTCTCTATGAGCTCCAGTCGACGAACTTAGTTCTCAGCTCGATGATTTCTGGATCATCTACTTCAACATCTTATTCCAGAAACATCTAAGTATTCTAAGTCCAGGATCACACTCCAGTCGACGAACTCACCTTCTCAGCTCGACGAACTTTGACCACAGTCTTGACAAGATTTATCAAGTAGCAGTTAGAAGCTCCCTGCTTGACGAAACTAGTTCTCAGGTCGACGAACCCAGTTCTGAGGTCGACGATTTCTGGACAGGTTACTTCAACATTCTTAAGTCCAAGAAACATGGAATTGTGAACTCCAGTCGACGAAGTTATACTCTCAGCTCGACGATCTTGATGCACAGAATTGGCAAGGGTCTAGATAAAGCAAGTATCTGTTCTTAGGTCGACGATCTTGGATCTCAGCCCGACGAACAACTATTATCTGCTCGACGAACTTGACTTCTCATCTCAACGTACTCTGGATCCAGGTCGACGAATTCTGTTCTCTGCTCAATGATTTCTGTGAAGTTCCAGACTTAGATATTTTCCTCCCTCTGTCCTTAATTTATTGCAATAATTCCTGAGTAATCAATGCTAAATATTCTCAGAATATTACCATTAGACGCAACATTGATTATGGATTTCATCAGGATTATTGCTTGCCGTTTTTTCCATGGGATAGTTGGGGAAATCAATCAATGCAAATATTCTTCAGGCCGTCAGCATTGAATGAAGGAAGAAATTCAAAATTCGGAAGGAAGATTACATAGAAATATAAAAAGGATTTTTCTTTTTTCTTCTTTCAGCAGTAAGAACACATAAGACAGCAAAAAGGGTTTTCTTCCTTCTTCTCAGGAGAACACATAGAGCACAATAGAGTTACAACAATCATATAGTAACAGAGAACAAGAAGCCCTAGCCCTTGACAAGAGAAATAACAGCAAGCTGAAAAAGAAGAAGAACAACCATTTAAATCAAGAGTCTTCTTCTGTCTTCATCCCAGGATTCTTCAAAGAACAATAATTACTATATCAGTAAAGAAGCACCTGGATACCTGCTAGTCAAGGCTAAAACATTGAAGGCCTACTCACCCTGAAGCAAAGCTCCATCCTTCATGAACAAATCTAGATCTCAGGGGGAGCTTTGTCAAAATCAAGATTCACTAAAGTCTTCTCAGTTGTAATTGCGAAAGAGAAGACATAATCACTCTCTCATCCTCCACTGTATAAAGGGTTCTTAACTTCCTTCAAAGGTTATTCCTGGTTACAAGTCACCTGATCAAAATACTTGAGGATTGGGTTTTGAGCACCTGATCAAAAGCTCATTGGTGGCAGTCACCTGATCAAAAGCCTGAGTGGATTCCTACCAGGGTGGTAGAAGAGTGGATGTACCCAGGTTGGGGAACCACTATAAAATTTTTGTGTTGTCTGGTTGCACCTTTTCTTTTATTCTTGATGTGGCTGTGTGGCTTAGGTTTGCTGTGTTTGATTGAGTTATCTTAGGACCGATTTGTTAATTAGCAAAAAGTTTTATAAAACCTAAATACTCTATTCACCCCCCCCCCCTCTAGAGTATTTCAGATCTAACCCTTACTTTCAGTGCGCTTCGGGCGGGCCGTGATGCCACAGGCATGGGCGGAAGGAAAACCATGTATGATAAGCCGGATGCAGAAAATACTGAAAATAATTTTAAAGTAGTTAAATTAGAGAAAAACAGTTTGATTTTATTGCGGAAGCTGTTAGAGTCTAAAACAGTAAGAATTTAATGTGCACAAGCATTTTTTGTAAAATTCTTATTTTACAGATACTGTTACAGATTTTATGCAATTAGTATTCGAAAGAGTATGCACATGCATTAATATCAAATTATAGTACATAAAGTAATTAAATAGCCTAGCAGTTGTCCATAATTCCAGAGAAAATGACTAATTGTAATTATTACATAAAAGAAATATTTGACAGTAAATGAAATGTAAATATAGAACCTGAAACTTTAAGCAGATCGGGCTCGAATATCTAACGGTGCTGCACGAACGCTAAGGTAATTCCAAAACCGAAAAGAAAAGCCTCAAAACATTGAAAATAAACAGGGTGAGCAAAGTAAAGTATAGATCAGTAATAGAAGCAAAAAATTATAAGTGTGCCAGTTTTTCATGAAGCAAAACTATTCGAGATAAACAAATAAAAGAGCTAAAAACAAGTTAGTTTATTAGACTACTGCAGATTATAACACACAGATAGATCAAGAAATGTCATTAGTTGTAATCAGTGAAAGGTGGAAGTGTCTTATTTAATGCATGAGATTCTAATGTAAGTCTAAATGCAAGTCTTATCAAAATAGTTGTGTTTGTTATGGCCATTTGTTGGTTTTCGTTGCCAGTCAAGCGGAAATTTGAGTCAAAGCGTCACATCAGTTCAACACTATCTTTCACTAATTGCTTATGACATTGATGACTTTAAGGATTCATGCTTTAGGAGATTCCTAACATATCAACATCTGATACAAATTTAGTGAATTAGCTGTACAAGATTAGAGTTCATAGACACGTCAAGAGAGGAATTGAGTTATGGAGCAACATTCGCTAAAGTTTTAGAACCAGACAGTCCTAAGAATCAGAATTGGGTGACACAAGGAAACTAGATAGGGAGCAATATATTTTGCTGGTTCAAGTTTTTACGAGTGGTATGACTACTACTATACATCATTTTTCTCGGATACCAAAATACTTAATTAGATTATTTCATGTAGATTGATCCACTACAAAACACGATTATTTTTCAAGGAAACATGTGTATGATCTGAATATTTTATATAAAACATCCTTCATTTATTTGTTAACAAGAAATTGTGACATTTATCGTCATAATAACTACTAATCATGCATAAAAGAACTACTAGGCTTCCCATTATTCATCAAATGTGACGAAATTCATCTAAGTGAGAATACAATCCAAAATCATTTTTGTTCCTTAACACATGTCACTCTAAGCAAATATCCAAACAAAAAGATTATCTACGACCACAAACTCATGTAATTCCGAACATATTATAGCCTAAATTATTAACTTATCAGACTGGGTATTCAAGATCTAAACTTATTAACAAAGCAAACGTTTCAGGGTGAAATCAAAGAATCGTAAGAACAAACAAAATAGTTAGGATACAAATCCGTTAACAGATCAACATATACCGAAATGCAGACATGAATCAAAGAACAGAGACATTAAATTACACACAATGCTTGCAAGAGGGAGAGAGAGATCTCTACTTGCTTGAAGTAGGCTGAATCTGATGGAAGCGGCTAAGCGACGCAAGCAGGATTTAGAAACCCTAATCAGAATTGTACAAGAATGATGAAAGCAACACAACAATTTATTATCATGCTAACACAGGCAAATATTCGATACAAAAATTGAATCAAAAAAGGCTAAAAGATTTACCTCCCTCAAGAGTGAGGGGAGAAGAGATTCCACGCGGAGACGGAGACTTGACAACGTTTGGGTAGGGGAGTCCCTAAATCGGAGAGTGTCTGCACATGATTCCCACCAACTGAATCGAGGAGTGGCGACAGAAAACACAAACATATCCTAGTTAGACAATTACGATAGGGGCAAAAATATGAAACACAACAAACAAACAATTTGGGGTGTAGAAACCACCAAATAAAATCAACAAAGTCCAAATCGAGGGGAAAAGAGGAGGTTCTTACCCAAAGAGACCGAGATCGGGCTCAAAAATACAAGGAGAGGCGGATCCAAGCAAACCGTAGACGATCCTCTTGAAACCCACCACCAAAAGAGGCGGAAGCAGGGCCAATAGGGCTTCTGGAGGATAAGGTCGCTGCCTTAAGGAAGAGTATGAGTGAACGACCCCCAAGGATGGGGAGAGTTGTCGGCTCTTGCAGAGGGAGAGGCCATGGGTGGCAGCCGGCCCTAGCAGAGGACGAGGAGAGGCCACAATAAAAGGAGGAGTAGTAGACTGTTACCCCTTTGCAGAGGGGGAGAAGGCATCGAGGAAGAGGAGGCGTCAGCGTGGAATTGGGATGTGCAATGGCACGACTGCAGGAATCGCTGCTGGAGCCGTGAGCCCTAGACGATGCCATGTGGTTTGCGGGAGAGCGGGATGCGCGAGAGACGCTGGACCGGAACTTGTTTACAGGAGAAATAAAGAGGGGCTCGGTTCTTTTGGAGGGGTATTAGGTCATATTTTATTATTATTGTTATTATAATTATAACATATAAAAACAAGGTTGTTACATTCTCTCCTACTTAGTAACTTTCGTCCCGAAACTTCCCCGAGAAAGTCTCTGAATGGGGACTCTTAGGGAGAAAATTCAGATGATATTCATTCCAAAAAGATTTGTATATCAAGACATGAAAGTTAAATATGAATATAAGGAAACAGAGAGGAGAACAAGCGCGGAGACTTATCAAAATCAAGAGAAATATTACAGATACTTGCAACGCAAATTTGATTCAAGTTCACAGGAGAACTCTCTAGACTTAGCGGGTTCGGCCGGATACAAAAGATTGACTTCAAGATCCACATAAATCTCTTCGATTAGCTCAAAATTGAGCGACAAAACACAAGAATCCGAGAGCGAAAAGATCTCGCACGAAGCGAAAATAGAACATCACCGGTAAAAGAAGCTGAATGATAATTGATTGTCCACAGAAGTGAGTAATCATATAGAATGAAGAACAAAATCAACGGTGAAGAAATACAATAGAGCAATTCACAAGAAGAAAAACATTTCATGCTGACACGTAGAAGCTATCTAGAAGGAGATACGGCATGACTAGATAAGATTAACAGACACGCAAAACAGAATGAACTAATTACAAATATCAGGGATTTGAAATTTAGAGATTTTAGCACATTTTCTACTGTCAGGTACATAAATTATGTAATAATTACAGCATTTTCATTGGACAACTCTAGTTAATAATCATGCAAGTGCAATAGTGAGGTCATGTGCAATGTCAAACAAATAGAAAGTTCATGTATGTACAATCATTATTGTTGTTTTTTTGGCTTCACACTTGTGCAACGATTTATGATATGAATGCAAATAAATATATACACATAGCATGTTAAGCGCCCATATCACTTAACATGTCAAGCAAATTAGGACTCTAATGTCAGCGCACTTGAAAATATTAAACCGCTCATACAATTTAATATTCGCAAGCATTGTATATCCTAGTGGAAATTCATATGCACAAAAATGTTAAATTTGCTCATAACCCCTTAACATTTGTGTGCGTACTACTCATGCTTATGAGTGACTGTGTGCGTGTTAACCGCGAACACAGATAATGACAAGTGAGTGAAGAAATGTTGAATGTATATTTATTTTTATATAATAGAATTCAAAATATGTAAAATTTATAAAATAATTTATCTAAAGGTGCTCAACTTCTCTAACCTCACTAACCTCACTAAGCTCCCTCTGATATCAACTGTCACGATCCGTCTCGACATAAGTCAGAGTGCGCTTCGGGCGGGCTGTGATGTCACACGCATGGGCGGAAGGAAAGCCATGTCTGCTAAGCCGGATGTAGAGAATATTGAAAATAGTTTTAAAGTAGTTAATTTAGAGAAAAATAGTTTGATTTTATTGCGGAAGCTGTTAGAGTGTAGAACTGTAAGAATTTTAAGTGCACATGCATTTTTTGTAAAATTCATGTTTTACAGGTACTGCTACAGATTTTATGCAATTATGATTCGAAAGAGCATGCATATGCATTAATATCAAATTCTAGTACATAAAGTAATTAAATAGTCTAGCAGTTGTCCATGATTTCAGAGAAAATGTCTAATTGTAATTATTACATAAAAGAAATATTTGACAGTAAATGAAATGTAAATATAGAACCTGAAACTTTAACCAGATCGGGCTCGAGTACCTGGTGGCACTGCACGAACGCTAAGGCAATTCCAAAACAGAAAGGAAAAGCCTCAAAACATTGAAAATAAACAGGGTGAGCAAAGTAAAGTATAGATCAGTAATAAAAGCAGAAAAGTATAAGTGTACCAGTTTTTCATGAAGCAAAACTATTCGAGATAAACAAATAAAAGAGCTAAAAAACAAGTTAGTTTATTAGACTACTGCAGAGTATAACACACAGACAGATCAAGAAATATCATTAGTTGTAATCAGTGAAAGGTTGAAGTGTCTTATTTGATGCACGAGATTTTAATGTAAGTCTAAATGCAAGTTTTATCAAAATAGTTTTGTTTGCTATAGCCATTTGTTGGTTTTTGTTGCCAGTCAAGCGGAAACTCAAGTCAAAGCGTCACATCAGTTTAACACTAGCTTTCACTGATTGCTTATGACATTAATGATTTTAAGGATTCATGATTTAGGAGATTCCTAACATATTAACACATGATACAAGTTTAGTGAATCAGCTGTACCAGATTAGAGTTCATAAATACGTCAAGAGAGCAATTGAGTTATGGAGCAACATTCGCCCAAGTCTTTGAACCAGACAGACCTAAGAAGCAGAATTGGGTGACACAAGAAAACTAGATAGGGAGCAATATATTTTGCGAGTTCAAGTTTTTACGAGTGGTATGACTTTTACTATGCATCATTTTTCTCGGATAACAAAATACTTAATTAGATTATTTCATTTAGATTGATCCACTATAAGACACGATTATTTTTAAAGTAAACATGTGTATGATCTGAATATTTTATATAAAACATCCTTCATTTATTTGCTAGCAAGAAATTGCGACATTTATCGTAATAATAACTACTGATCATGCACAAAAGAAGTACTAGTCTTCCCATTATTCATCAAATATGACGAAATTCATCTAAGTGAGAATCCAATCCAAAATCATTTTTGTTCCTTAACACATGTCACTCTAAGCAAATATCCAAACAAAAAGATTATCTACGACCATAATCACTTGTAATTCCAAACATATATAGCCTAAATTATTAACTTATCAGACTGAGTATTCAAGATCTAAACTTATTAACAAAGCAAACGTTCTCGGGTGAAATCAAAAAATCGTAAGAACAGACAAAATAGTTAGGATACAAATCCGTTAGCGGGTCAACATATACCTAAATGCAGACATGAATAAAAAAACAGAGGCATTAAATTACACACAATGCTTGCAAGAAAGAGAGAGGGGTCTCTACTTGCTTGAAGGAGGCTGAATCTGACGGAGGCGGGTAAGCGACGCAAGTAGGATTTAGAAACCCTAATCAGACCTGTACAAGAACTTTGAAAGCGACACAGCAATTTATCACCATGCTAACATAGTCAAATATTCGCTACAAAAATTGAATCAAAGACGGCTAAGAGATTTACCTCCCCCAAGAGTGAGGGGAGAAGAGATTCCACGCGGAGACGAAGACTTGACGGCGCTTGGGTAGGGGAAACCCTAAATCAGAGAGGGTGTGCACATGATTCTCACCAACTGAATCGAGGAGTGGCGCCAGAAAACACAAACATATCCTAGTTAGACAATTACGATCGGGGAAAAAATATGAAACATAACAAACAAGCAATTTGGGGCTTAGAAAGCACCACATAAAATCAATGAAGTTCAAATCGAGGGGAAAAGATGAGGTTCTTACCCAAAGAGACCGAGATCAGACTCAAAAATACAAGGAGAGGCAGATCCAATCAAACCCTAGACGATCCTCTTGAAACCCACCGCCAAAATAGGCGGAAGCAGGGCCAATAGGGCTTCTGGAGGAGAAGGTCGCTGCCTTGAGGAATAGAAGGAGTGGACGTCCCCCAAGGAAGGGGAGAGCAGTCGGCTCTTGCAGAGGTAGAGGCCATGGGTAGTAGCCAGCCCTATCAGAGGACGAGGAGAGGCCACAACAAAAGGAGTAGGAGACTATCAACCCTTTGCAGAGGGGGAGAAGGCATCGAGGAAGAGGAGGCGTCGGCACAGAATTGGGATCAGCAACGGCACGACTGCGGGAATCGGGGCTGGAGCCGTGAGCCCAACACGCCGCCTTGCAATTTGCGGGAGAGCGGGATGCGCGAGAGGCGCTGGACCGGGACTTGTTTACAGGAGAAATAAAGAGGGGCTTGGTTCTTTTGGAGGGGTATTATGTCATATTTTATTATTATTGTTATTATAATTATAATATATAAAAACATTGTTGTGACACAATACAAAAAGTAAACGGATATAAAGAAGACTCCCAAATTGAAGGATTAATAGGACACTTAAATGACTTACAAATAGGAAAAGAAAAACATGCAAAACCGCAAGAGGCATATAAATCTGGTATCATAAAAGTATGAATTCTCAAGCGATAGCAACAACCAGTAGAACCGCAACATCAAAAAATAGTCAAGTCGACACACCTTCCTTTTTAGAATAATTATTACGACAAAAACCGAAAAAAATGGTTTTAGAAGAAGTATTAGACGTCTAATAAGATTTAGTGTTATACAATAATCATCAAATCAACCTCCTAAACCCGAAAACTTTATAGCATGTAGGACAATTTAATTTTAACACTCAATTATTAAGGATTAATAGAGAAGCAGAGCTAGTAGTTACAAACTTTCCTAATAATATAAAATTAATCAGCCAGATACGATAAGCTAGATAAAACAAACAGATAAAAAATTAGTCCATCTCGGATTAATAGTCATCGGATTAAAAGGAATAGACAGGAAAAGATTAAGAACAAAAGTCCTAATTACCCTCTTAGATTAGGGATGTCAGTCGAACGCCCGCAAGGCAATGATCACCGACATGTAAGCAGACATATCGGGAAACAAAGGAATATTCTATTGTAGTATAGACTTCATGGTTAGTATAAAAGACAAATAAAATTAAATTATGAATCCAAATAAATGGATACGAAGATTTCACTGGACACAACAACCTGCTGATAAATATCAGATTATTAGGAAAATTAACCAACAACAGTACCCCAAAATACAATCTTAATATGGAACATATTAATGTCATAAGTAGTACGTGTATTAAAATGATTCAGCCCATGGACATCAATCCAGCCCTACTGGAAGGACTAGCTTGAAATATCAACGATAATTTAACAAATAACACAGTTAGTATCCCAGATGATAGTCTTTTATACAAAAATTTAGACAACACTTATAGTTTAAGATTCCAAGGATATGTGCATATGCCGATTCCTGAACATGACGAGATAGACTCCGGTGTGGGCTCTCTGCAAAATAAATAGAATAGAAGAGAGTCATATAGTTAGGTATAATTACAAGGGTACTTACGATGACCAGATTAGGCTAGAAAATAGAATGGAAACTGAAAGTCTAATGTACGAATTCGATTGTCTCGAACTTAATGAATCAGGACATTTAGTAATGCATAGAGACTTACTGCTTCAAGAAAAACCAAATACAGAGTTATACGACACGACAGAGTACTAGCAACAATTAGAATTGGTCAATGGAGAATCTACATCTCATGCAAGTAATACATATACATTTAACACAGAAATTGACAACAAAATAGGACAGCCGCATAGACTCACATACAACGACTATCAAGGAGAAAGAGATACTAATAAACCTAAAGGAAAACGAATGACATTAGAGACCATAGATAAAAAAATTATCAATAGATGACGGAAGATTATTAAATATCACGACGCATGACCCACAAAAAAATACCAACAATATTAGAAATATGGAGCCAAATGTTAGTTAGAAAATACGATGAATTAGAGATCATTAATTCGCCTGGAGAGATGTATAATTATCTTGAGAAGTTTTTAGGAGAAACAACAAGAGCAATCTGGGAATCTTATAAAAAAGAATATCCACAACACTTTAGTCGAGATATTTTATTAGACGCAAATCGATTTAACTTCACAAATAAGATAACATACTTGTTATTAGGATATCAACAAAATATTACCGCAATAGCTCAGATAGAAGCCATTAGGAGATTAGAACAACTCCAAATCAGGAAATGACATTACATCAAACCATTCCTCCAAAATTATATGTATTATAGTAGTATTACAGGATGTTTTTATGATCAAAATATAGGAGAAAAACTATTCCTAAAATTGTCAGATCCATTAGAAACTGTTATATATAAGAAATATAAAGAACGACAAGTAATTTTTCCCAAGTAGACAATATCAGTACAAAAATAAAAAATTTTCTAGATTGTCTTGTAGAAAAATGCACTGATCTCCAGGTCCATGAACAGCTCAAAGCCAAGTATAGTTTTTTGTGGAAACATATATACATCCCAAAGATATGACAAGCAAGAAAAAAGTAGCTACAGACCACCGCAGAATAATTACAAATACAAATCTAAAATAAAATATTTCTTACGCAAAAGTAATACTAGGAAGTCCTGCCTAAATAAAGATAAGCACATTAGAAAGTATGATCGACGAAGAAATTATAGTAAAACTTTAGCATGCTTTACTTGTGACTTTACTGAGCAAAGATTGTAATAAAATACGTAATATACATAACAAACAAACTGTTTTGATAAACTGTATAAATGAGGATTTAATACAAGTTGACGAAATAATTAGTGACACGGAAAGTGTTTATAACATCATTAATATTAATGACCAAGATGATAGATATCATTCTAGCTCTGATAGTGATACAGAAGCATTACTAAGAGAACTAGTTGAATTTGATAGGAAGTGTCGTGATCCCTACGAAGATAATTTATCCAAATTAGATCTTCTCAATCAATACTTGAAACCGATATGACGAACTGTGAGCATAGTTGGAAGCATAATAGTGGTAGTAATGATAAATCATATGTTTATTGTTTTAGATACCCCACTCTAGCATTAAGATACTAATACACTTTATGTTAAATAGAAACTTGTAAATTTTTCCTTGAGAAAAAACACCATACAACATCCATCATACAACTTTCATCACAAAGACCAGTTCAGACAGAAATTATTGAGTTAAGAATATTGGACATAGGAAACCAATTAAGCAATCTCCAAATACATGTATCAACCATACAAAAAAAAGTTGCAAACCTATTTGCCCTTTTTGAACAGATATATAATCATGTTCATGCTCCGTAATCTAAAATTTGATCTTCCTATGATTGAAACCTTTCTGGCTCACGATCATCCACGTAATAGAATCTATCTCACTCAAGCCATTGAGCGCAACATTAAGTCATATATAGCAGCCATGAAATTTCTTATAAAATTTTATGCTCAGGTCTCTCGTACAAGAACCCAGACCATCAGAGAGAGGTATTTAACTCGCAAAGTCCTGAATAAATTCCGACTATTTGCTCCAATTCCAAAGATTTGATTCACCAACAATGTGACCACTCATACCAACTCCTTAGCAGTAAACAAACACCCGCTAAACCACTCCCACCCGATTTAAGACATGATCCTCATATCTATAGTTTAAAAATCCAGCTACGGTTCAAAATTCGAGATTTGATTTTAGACGTCTTAGTACTCGTAGATACGGGATATAACAATACCTTGCTTGACATGAAATTAGTAACGCAGACCCATATCCAACAAATCCCTACAAAAGAAAGCTTTAACGCCCAACAAATGGACGGTAAATTATTACACTACGACCAACATTTAAACACCACTTATAAACTTAGTTATAAACTTGACAACAATACCTGGACCAATGGCCAAGCTCTTCTAGTTTGTATCACCTTACGCAATTTACAACTTAGCCATGTCGATTGCATCATCAGACTTAACCTCTTAATTAATTGGTACCACAGTCTTCTTATTACAAGTAATGGTCTACACCTCCTTCAGCAACCAACCTTCCGTTTTATCTCAGAGTTGCCTAAGAAGCATGGTGGAGTCGAAACCAACATCGCCACCTCACTTACATGTCATTGTAAGACCACAGGCGAATGTCCTCTTTCATTGCCCCAAGGAGTAGATAAATTGGAAACCTACGTCGATAATCCCGAATTTTATATAGACGATTTTGAATCTGGTATACACTCTATTAGAGACTAAAAATACAGATATAGACCATCTTATTAGCATATTAGAAAAAAATGAAAAATTCGGAATTTAAAGACCCGAATTTCTGCAAAATATCCCCAAAGATAGATGCAACTAATGAAAATATAACAGATTTTAAAATGCATATTGATGACTTACTTAGCCTTAAGGTCATTCAGCGTTGTAATAGTCCACATCATAGCACAGTGTTCATAGTCAATAAATATATTGAACAGATTCGTGGAAAATCCCAAATGGTCATAGATTATCGTCGATTAAATGATAACACCATAGATGATGCCTACAATATTCCTGATAAAAACGTGTTACTCAATACTATCCAGAACTATTACGTCTTTAGCAAATTTGATCTAAAATCAGGATTTTGGCAAGTAAAAATGCATCCGGATAGTATTTCATGGACAACATTCACATGCCCACTGGGACACTTTGAATGATTAATTGTTGAAGCCAAAATTGACCTCTGTGGAGTTCGGGGTCCCTAGAAAGGGGTGACCTCACACCTACTACACCCGGAGGAACGTCACGAACTAAAGATCAAGAAGCTAAAAATAGACCCTCGGCTCTAGCGCGGAGGTCCCACCTCACACCCGGAAGACCTTTGAGGTCTCCCCATCCCTAGCCAATGCTTGAGCTAGGGTGCCTTGGAGGGTGAAGAGAGAATGAAGAAGTGATTCAGTGATGCTCTCCAAGGCACCCCTAAGGGTCTATTTATAGTTTTTCAAATCCCATGGACCAAAATGCTCGAAATACCCCTACGCCAAAAGTCTTTGGGCCAATAGACAGCCATGTCGGGGGGTAAAGGGGTAATTCCTCCCCGAGGGTAAGACGGTAAAAGCATGACCAAAAAGGGGTCCAAGGACGGGAGGAGCCAAACCCCTCATCTCCCCGGGTACCCTAGACGAGTAGTTGACCCCCGAAGAACCGGGGAGAAGGGGGGCAGGGGCGAGACCCCGCCAAACCACAGGGCGGGGGAGAACCCAGCCTCGGGCCGATCTCGCCCTCGCCAACCCGCGAGGCGGGGCGAGAACCCGGGTCGGGCCAGTCTCGCCCCCTCCTACCCGCGAGGCGGGGCGAGAACCCGGGCCGGGCCGGTCTCGCCCCCGCCTACCCGCGAGGCGGGGCGAGAACCCGAGTCGGGCCGGTCTCGCCCCCGCCTACCCGCGAGGCGGGGCGAGAAGCCGGGACGGTCCAGTCTCGCCCCCGCCTACCCGCAAGGCGGGGCGAGAACCCGGGCCGGGCTGGTCTCACCCCCGCCTACCCGCGAGGCTGGGCGAGAGCCCGGCCCCGTGCCGGTCCCGCCCTCGCCAAACCGCGTCCACCGGGCCGGGGCGGGTGCCTGCCAACTTGCCGCACCCGCTCCCCAAAAAGGGGCCACTGGGGGAGGCAGATTTTTCCTCACCCTACTAGTATATTCCAAGGGCTAGGCCAAAATTGGCCACCAAGAGCTCAAACCACTCCAAAAGCTTAAAATCAAAAACCTGCGAATACAGGGTTGTACACAATCCCCGCTCTTTTCGAGGTTGGCACAAGCTCAAAAAGAAACGTCCAACCCAACGTATTCGCTGAGTGTAATTTTCTTGCGCGCCTCTCCGGGGAGTCAACCTGTCGTGCTAGCTGATGGGAGCCTGGGTGATGAGACCCCCTCCAGGTAAAAAATACTTCACCCCCCGGAGGGGTCAACCTGCCATGCCAGCTATGGGAGCCTGGGTGGCGAGACCCCCTCCGGGTAAAAAATACTTCACCCCCCGGAGGGGTCAACCTGCCATGCCAGCTATGGA
Organism: Platanthera guangdongensis; assembly: GCA_039583875.1. Taxonomy (NCBI): domain Eukaryota; kingdom Viridiplantae; phylum Streptophyta; class Magnoliopsida; order Asparagales; family Orchidaceae; genus Platanthera; species Platanthera guangdongensis. The sequence goes on along the minus strand of CM077158.1, from coordinate 193,163,128 downwards.
AGCCTGGGTGGCGAGACCCCCTCTGGGTAAAAAATACTTCACCCCCCGGAGGGGTCAACCTGTAATGCCAGCTATGGGAGCCTGGGTGGCGGAATCCATCTCGAGGTGAGACCTCCCCCACCCTCCGAGAGATCAACCTGCCCTGCCAGCTAGATGAGAGCCTGACAGCAGAATTCATCTCGAGGTGAGACCTACCCCACCCTCCGAGAGATCAACCTGCGCTTCGAGCTAGATGAGAGCCTGGCAGCGGAATCCATCTCGAGGTGAGACCTACCCCACCCTCTGAGAGATCAACCTGCCCTGCCAGCTAGATGAGAGCCTGACAGCGAAATCCATCTCGAGGTGAGACCTCCCCCACCCTCCGAGAGATCAACCTGCCCTGCCAGCTAGATGAGAGCCTGGCAGCGGAATCCATCTCGAGGTGAGACCTACCCCACCCTCCGAGAGATCAAACTATCCTGCCAGCTAGATGAGAGCCTGGCAGCGGAATCCATCTCGAGGTGAGACCTACCCCACCCTCCGAGAGATCAACCTGCCCTGCCAGCTAGATGAGAGCCTGGCAGCGGAATCCATCTCGAGGTGAGACCTCCCCCACCCTCCGAGAGATCAACCTGCCCTTCCAGCTAGATGAGAGCCTGGCAGCGGAATCCATCTCGAGGTGAGACCTACCCCACCCTCCGAGAGATCAACCTGCCCTGCCACGTAGATGAGAGCCTGGCAGCGGAATCCATCTCAAGGTGAGACCTCCCCCACCCTCCGAGAGATCAACCTGCCCTTCCAGGTAGATGAGAGCCTGACAGCGGAATCCATCTCGAGGTGAGACCTCCCACACCCTCCGAGAGATCAACCTGCCCTGCCAGCTAGATGAGAGCCTGGAAGCGGAATCCATCTCGAGGTGAGACCTACCCCACCCTCCGAGAGATCAACCTGCCCTGCCATCTAGATGAGAGCCTCGCAGCGGAATCCATCTCGAGGTGAGACCTACCCCACCCTACGAGAGATCAACCTGCCCTACCAGCTAGATGAGAGCCTGGCAGAGGAATCCATCTCGAGGTGAGACCTACCCCACCCTCCGAGAGATCAACCTGTCCTGCCAGCTAGATGAGAGCTTGGCAGCGGAATCCATCTCGAGGTGAGACCTACCCCACCCTCCGAGAGATCAACCTGCCCTGCCAGCTAGATGAGAGCCTGGCAGCGGAATCTATCTCGAGGTGAGACAACTAGGCATCCATGAGAGGTACCACCGGCCCTGCCCAGCTAGTGAGAGTCTGGGCAGCGGGACCGTCTCAGAGCAAATGGACTAGGCATCTCAATCAAACCTCACCAAATCCTACATCCTCAAACGGGGAAAATAGATTGGTTACATGACCCCCCCCCCCCCCCCCCGACTCAGTTGGTCGGGGGTTGGACTCAATACAACATAAGATACATACAGGACTCTGCCGGGGCAAGGCTTCCTCAGGGGGTCTGGGCCCGGTGGTCGTCATCCGCTTCCTTCTTGCCGGACACTTCCATCCTGCTCAGGCTTTCCATGATCTTCTCCATCTCCTCTGCCTTGCCCAACTAAGAGATGGTGTTGACGACCGTGATGTAGCACTGTCTTGCCATTCTGGAGTCTCCCTTGACTCTGACCTGGATCCCTCAGGAGCTAAACGTGAGGCATTGGTGGAAGGAAGATGGCATGCAACGGAAGGCGATGATGAGGGGCCTTCCGAAGATGGCGTTGTAGCTGCTTGGAGCGTCACCAATGACGAACCGGAAGTTCCTTGAAGCCCCTCCCAACTTTACTTGGAGTCCTACTCCACCCTCTACCTCCTTCCTCTCCCCTAAAAATCCGGACAGGGGTCCGTCCGAGGCCAACACCCTCCTTGGCTCTACCTTCATCTCGTCAAATGCCTTCTTGAAAATGATGTTGACAAAGCTTCTGTTGTCAACCAAGATTTGGGAGACGGTGTAGGCCTCGATGGCCATCTGGATGACCAGCGCATCCCAAAATAGATCCTCATGATCCGGCAGGTCCTTCACCGAGAAGGTGATCTTCTCCTCCTGGGGCGGTGCCTGGGATATTGAGGCGATGCTCCGTCGGTACATGACATGGAAGCTTGCCTTCCGAGTGGCCTCGATCCCCACTCCATCATGGATCACCGCTATACCGCCTCGGGGTCCGACATCGACCCGGTCCTCACACACATCATCCCCCCTTCTCTGGGCAGAACCTCTTCAACCCACACTGGTGGCTGTTGCTGGGCAGAGCCTCTTGCCCCCTCACTTCCAGGAACTCGGGGCAGGTAGCTATGGCGTGCCCCTCCACCTGGTGGAAGTCACAGTACGATAACCGTATCCTGACCCTTCTCCTTCCCTGGTGGTTCCTCCTCTTCCTTCGAACAATCTCCATCGCTTGCTGTGGTGGGGGAAGGAGCTTCTTAGGGGCTTGCCTCTGGAATTTGAACCTCCCTTGGCCCCCATGGATGTTCCCCCCATCTTGAACGTAACCTCTTCCTGGAACTTGAACGGGTCCTCCCTGCTGCCTCCAACCTGGTTCTGGACCCTCATGAGCTCTCCACTCCTCTCTCCTTCTTCCTTCCTGAGGTCTCGAGCCACCTTAATGTAACACCCCCTATCCGTCGCATAGCATATAGCAGTAGGTCCGGCCGGGGCCCGACGCCGTATGCCACAGACAGACCGGGTGGTTACTCGTGGAAACCATCCAACCAATCACTATGTCCTACACAGAGCATTCTAGCGGAAGCAGTTTATAAGAGTTGCAAATAAGAACCCAGCACTAAAGCATGAATGTCCACTAATACCAAAATAGGAATGTTATACAAAATACCAACACAAGCCTTAAGGCCTTACAAAATGTTTCACTTGATATTACATGATTTACAAACCACGGCATGCAGGCCGGTCATACATGAATAAAACAGTAAACACTTCCAATTAGGCCTTCGAGGGCCGGCTTCGCACTTGGGCTTTTAGCCCGCTATTGACCGCTCGGTCCAGCAGCACCTTGTTGGGTACATTGGTCAAATGTACCTGATTTGAAGAAGCCTCACCCAACTCAATGATATACATCATAATGTATTTGATGTATGTTTGAGTTACTTGTGCAGGTTAAGAAATCACTGGACTGAAGCAAAAAGTTTCTAAGTCCATGTGTCGACACCCAGAGGGAAAGTGTCGACACTTAAGAAAGCTTGTGTCGACACCCAGACAAGCAGTGTCGACACTTGGAGTCATTGTGTCGACACCTGGGATGCAGAGTCGACACCAGACAGAAAGTGTCGACACTTGGAGCTGTGTCGACACTCAGTGAAGAAAAGTGCAGACAGAAAGTGTCGACACAAGGAGGTGTGTCGACACTCAGTGAAGCTGTGTCTACATCAGAAAGTGTCAACACTTGGAGCTGTGTCGACACTCAGCAAAAGTCTGCAGAGTCTAAGTACAAGTGTCGACACTCAACACAATGTGTCGACACTATGCAGAAGAGTCAGCACTTGAAGTAAGTGTCGACACTCAACACAATGTGTCGACACTCAACAGAAGAGTCAGCATTTGAAGTATGTGTCGACACCCAGAACAATGTGTCGACACACAGCTGAAGACTCAACACTGGAAGAAAGTGTCGACACATGGAGCTGTGTCGACACTTAGCAAAGAACAGAAAGAACAACAAATTATTCTAAGTACAAGTGTCGACACTATGGGAATGTGTCGACACTCAGCTGAAGTCTCAACGACAAGAAGGTGTGTCGACACAAGGAGCTGTGTCGACACTCAGCAAGATTCAACATAGAAGACTATGTGTCGACACCAAGAAGCAGTGTCGACACTTGACAGATTCAACACAAGAAGATGTGTCGACACAAAGGAGATGTGTCGACACATAGAAGAATTCAGCAAAAGCTAGAAGAACAAGTACTTGTGTCGACACTCAATTTCAGTGTCGACACATGCAGAAGAATCTGTGTCGAGACATACAAGGAGTTGTGTCGACAACTTGTAGACTTGTGTCGACACTTACACAACATGTGTCGACACTTGGACTATAAGTGTCGACACTTAAAGACAGAAAGTCTCGACACTTACAGACAGTTAGAGATTTTCAGGAAGTGACTGGATGATTTGACAGATGTCGTTCCAGCCGGTCTACAGCACCTGTCAGAGATATCAGAAGTCAGTTATGGACCGGACCAGCCGGTTACCATGAAGAAGGCCTATAAATAGGCACCTACAGTTTACAGAAACAGTTGTTGAAAGAAGTTCAAAGTTGTTGAAGTTGTTGATCAGATTATTGCTGAAGTAATTATAGTGGTACAAAGAGAATCAACACAAGAAGATCTAGCAGTTTAAGTGCAGATCTAAGAAGTTGGAGAGAGAGGGCTCCATCCAAGAAATCAGTCTTTGGAACTAAGCTGAGAAGAAGGATTCAGATTCAGTCTGGATCTTAAGTGGCAGAGGTCAAGGAACAACTGCAGAGGATTCAGTCTTATTCAGTTCTACTCAAGAAGCTTTGAAGAAAGCTAAGTCAGGGTGAATCCAGCTGAGTTCTTCCAAGAATTCATCAAGAATCTCTCAACTCTCCTCCTTTAATTCTGAGTTGTAGAGTTATTATTTGTATTATATTTTTAACTTATAGGATCCATTTGGATCTGAGTGAATTGTAAGCCTATATCTATAAAGGCTGAGGGTAGGGCTTGCTAGCCTGAGTGTAGGAGATTGAGATCTCTGAGTGTAGGCCTTGTTGGCTGAGTGTAGGCCTTGGATTGGCTGAGTGTAGGCCTTGATTGGCTGAGTGTAGGCTTTGGGATAAAGCTGAGTTGTAAGGCTTTGGGCCTGAGGTGTAGGAACCAATTTGGGTTCTGAGACAGTGGAGAAGTTTGGCCGAATCTAGTACACTGCTAGATAGGCGAAGGGGGAAAGTGGATGTACCCATATCTTGGGGAACCACTATAAAACACTGTGTGCTATGCTGTGGATTAGCTGTGTATGTTTTGTTATTGCTGTTTGCTGTGCAAAAGTAGTTAGAAATCTGTGATATAACTGTTTGGCTGCCAACAAAGTTAGAAAAGGATTAGGTCACCTATTCACCCCCCCCCCCTCTAGGTGTTTAGGTACCATATCTTTCAAGTGGTATCAGAGCCAGGTTCCTCAAAACAAGGACTAACAGTCTGAGGAGATCCTGTTTGGCAGATTCAGTGTAAGGCATTACACAGTTTCAAGAAAATCAAGAAAATCAAGAAACATGGGTTCTTATGAGAATCACAAGGAATTGGGTTCCATGAAATTACCCATATGCAGAAAGGAGATCTTTGGGATCTAGAAAGAAAGGGTAAGGCTATTTATGGAAGCCTCTGACCCTAGAATCTACATCACAGTTAAGGAAGGGCCTTATGTGCCAATGAAGATTTCAGTATTGGATGCAAACCAGAGAACTCCAAAGGATTTCTCTGAGATGACTAAGGATGAAATTGTCCTGGCCACCATGGACAAAAGGGCACAGAACATAATAGTGAGTGCCATTGATGATGCAACTTTTCAGAACTTAATTCACTGTAAAACAGCAAAAGAGATGTGGGATACTCTCATTGTCTATATGGAAGGTTCTGAAGAAGTTAGGCAAGATAGGAAGTCCTTGCTAAATCAGGAGTATGAAAGCTTTAGGCAAGGAAAGGGTGATAGCATCACTGAGTGCTATAAGAAATTTTACAGAATAGTTAATGAACTCATGTCTTATGGAAGAGAGTTCAGTAACTATGAACTAAATGACAAGTTCTTAAGGTCCCTAACCAAAGATTGGGACACCAAGATCTGTGCCATAAGAGAAATGGCTAAGTTGGGGGAAATTCCTCCTCCCACACTGTTTGGCAAGCTATTGTCTTATGAAATGCAGTTAACAGTGAGAAAAGAGGAGGAGAAATCAACAAGGACTGAGCACAAAGAAAGAATTGTTGCTTTCAAGACAGAAGTTCCCAGAAAGTGCAGGAATAAGTCTTCAACTCCACCTCCAGAGGTAGTTGAATCAGAGTCTGATGAGTCTGTCAGCACAAAGTCTAAGAGCAGTGAAAGTGATGAAGACTTTGCTGCTTTCACTAGACACTTTCAGAAGTTTTTGAAAAAGAAACAGTGGAGGTCAAGGCCCTCTACATCACAAGGAAAGGAAGACTCTTATCAGAAAAAGAGGTCTTCAAAGAATGACAAGAAAAGGACAAAATCAAGCAAGGCAACTGGTTCAAAGATTGTTTGCTATTGCTGCAATAGACAGGGCCATGTTATTGCAGATTGTCCAGAGAAGAGAAAGGAATCTGGTGACAGGAAAAACACTCACTTCAAAGGGAAGAAAGAAAAGTCTTTTGTTGCTAAGAAGGAGAAGACTCTATCAGATATATCTTCTTCAGAAACTGAGTCTGAGGCTGAAGCCTACATAGGGCTGTTTGCTGAAGAAGAAGAGGAAGAATTCATGCAGATCTTGGAGTCAATTTATGAACAAGAAGACAGTCATTGCCAAGGGCTAATGGCATTGACAGAAAGTGCCAAAATCCTGGAGCAGCCAGGACCCAGTCAGGTACAAAGTTCAAGTTTAAATTCAGGTTCTTGTTCTAGTTCAGATTCAGATTCTTCTTCATCAAGTGATGAGAATGTATTTGAGTCTGAGGAAGATATCCATCAGCTTATAGATGAATATAAGGTACTGTTGCAAGCCTACAAGAAAAGCAAGACCCTAGCCAAAAGTCAGGCAAAGGAAATTGCTGATCTTAAAGCTGCTGCAACAGATTTTGAGAAGCAATTTGATCAAAAACTGAATGAGATAGCCAGGCTGAAACACATTACTGTGATTCAGATGGGAACTATCACTTTTAAGAATGATCAAATTAAGTGTCTGGAGAACAATCTTCAGAAGGAGAAGGACTTGGTTGCTAGGTTTTCTAAACCTAAGTCAGTGTTACCCATAATTGATGAATTTGTTCATCACAAGGTTAAAGCTGGACTGGGCTTTATTAGACCTGCAGGGACTGAGCAGTCCAAGTATAAGTCCAAGGGCAAAGCCCCAACATTTAACAAGCCTGCTGTAGTCAAGACAGCCAAGGCAGTACCTAAGCAAAGGTACAATAAATTTGAATGTTGGTGGTGTGGCAAAGTTGGCCATTTTGCAGTAGACTGTTGGCACAATGTGAGTGCCAAAGTGAGTTCCAAACTACCTGTTGGAAAGCCAGTAGGTAGGTTTGTCAAATTGCAAACTAACAATCACCAAGGACCCAAGAATACTTTGGGTTCTAAGATTCATTAATTTGTTTTGCAGGTGAGTCCAAGTGGCCATACCCCTACATGGTACTTGGACAGTGGATGTTCCAGACATATGACTGGAACTAGGGGACTACTGAAGGACTACATTCCAATCAAAAATGGTCCTAAAGTAACCTTTGGTGGTTCTGAAAAAGGAATCATCAAAGGGTTTGGTAACATTTCTTCAAACTTAGTTACCATTACTCAAGTGGCTTATGTTAAAGGGTTGAAACACAACCTAATAAGTATAAGTCAATTAAGTGATGTAGGGTATGACATCTCATTTGTTAAAAATGGTTGTCATATCAAGAGGTCAAGTGATCAAGAGATCATTTTGACAGGATATAGGAAGAGGAATGTCTACTGCCTAGACATTATGATTGAGAACAATGGTTCTCCAGTTTGTCTTGTAGCTGATGAGACAGTCTCTCATTGTGTCAAATGGCACAAGAGGCTAGTCCATCTTAACTACAAGACAATTAGCAAACTCTTTAGCAAAGAGTTAGTGAGGAATGGTCCTCAAGTTAAGTGTGTTAAAGATGGCATTTGCTCAGCTTGTCAAAATGGGCAAGCAGACTAAATCCACCTTTAGAAGCATAGATAACAAAGATGCTGTGAGGTGTTTGTACCTCTTGCATTTGGATCTCTTTGGTCCAATGCCAGTTCACAGCTTAGGTAGGAAGGTCTATACCCTTGTAGTTGTAGATGACTACTCAAGGTTTTCCTGGGTGTTCTTCTTAAGACAGAAATCTGAAACACCTAGTGTCTTCTACAGCTTTGTCAAGCAAATTCAGAATGAACTAAATAGTACTGTGGTCAAAATTAGAAGTGACCATGGTACTGAGTTTCAGTCTGAAAGCATGACAAAACTATGTGAAGACTTTGGGATATTTCAAGAATTCTCTTCACCAAGAACACCTCAGCAAAATGGCATTGCTGAGAGGAAAAATAGGACCTTGATAGAGGCTGGTAGAACCCTATTGAGTGATACATCACTACCAGAGTATTTCTGGGCTGAAGCAGTTAACACTGCATGCCATGTTATAAATAGGGCTACCATCACTAAAGGGCTAAACAAGACCCCCTATGAAGTTGTGAAAGGCAGGAAACCAAACCTATCCTACTTCAGGATCTTTGGTTGCAAATGCTTCATACTTAACAATGGGAAGTCTTACTAACTAAGTTTGCTGCCAAGTCCCAAGAGGGAATTTTTGTTGGGTACAGCAATAATAGTAAGGCTTATAGAGTCTACAACTTGACTACACAAGTTGTAGAAGAATCAGTGCATGTAGTTTTTGATGAGACAAAACTTATTAATAATGAGTTGTCTAGCAATGTATGCAGCCCCACAGGTTTGACAAAGACAATGGACAAGCTTACTATAGAAGAGGTGCCTGCTGCAAGACAGCAAGGAGAGGAGAGTAGCTGCTGTCCAGGGGGAGAACTACATGTGCCAAGTGCTGAAGAAATCCAAGGAATACAGCATGATGCAGATGCTGAAGTGGTTCAACCTGAAGTGAGGATGCCTCCAGCCCACAGGCATCTTAGAGATCATCCAGTAGAGCTGATTATTGGAGATCCAAGACAAGGAGTTCAAACTAGGAGCAGAAATCAGAATGCTGCAATCTATTCCAGCTTTCTGTCACAAGTTGAACCTAAGAAGTTTGAAGAAGCAATACAAGATCCACAATGGACTGAAGCAATGCAAGAAGAGCTTAATCAGTTCAAGAGGTGCAAGGTTTGGGAACTTGTTCCTAAACCTAAAGACCACAATGTAATAGGAGTTAAGTGGATCTACAGGAATAAGATGGATGAACAAGGTGTCATCATTAAGAATAAAGCTAGACTGGTTGCTAAAGGATATAGGCAAGAAGAAGGTATTGATTTTGATCAAACCTTTGCTCCAGTAGCCAGACTGGAAGCCATAAGAATGTTCTTGGCCTATGCAACCTATCAAGGATTCAAGGTATACCAAATGGATGTCAAGTCAGCATTCCTAAATGGTAATTTGAAAGAAGAAGTCTATGTGGAGCAGCCTTCAGGTTTTGTTGATCCAACTCTACCTCATTATGTCTATAGACTTAGGAAAGCTTTATATGGGTTAAAGCAAGCCCCTAGGGCTTGGTATGAAACCCTATCTAGTTTCCTCATTGAGAACAAATTCTCAAGGGGGAAAATAGATAAGACTCTATTCCTTAGGGAATCTAGAGGCAAAGTCATACTAGTCCAAATATATGTAGATGACATTATATTTGGGTCTACTGAAAGCAGCCTTTGCAAAAAGTTTGCAAAACTTATGCAAGGTCAGTTTGAGATGAGTAGTATGGGAGAGCTGAAGTTTTTCTTGGGTCTCCAAGTTAAACAGACTGAGAGTGGTTTGTCCATTTGTCAGTCAAAGTTCACCCTAGAACTCATAAGGAAGTATGGTATGGATTCATCCAGTACCATGAAGACTCCTATGGGGTCAAGTATGTCTCTTAGCAAGGATGATGCAGGGAAACCTGTAGATGAAACCTTATATAGAGGGATAGTTGGCTCCCTATTATACTTGACTGCTAGTAGACCAGACATCATGTATGCTACATGTGTTTGTGCAAGGTATCAAGCCTGCCCTAAAGAGTCTCACTTGACTGCAGTCAAGAGAATTTTGAGATATCTAAAGGGCACTCCCTATCTAGGCCTCTGGTACCCTAGGAATGGAGACTTTGATCTAACAGGTTATTCAGATGCAGACTTTGCAGGATGCAAAGAGGATAGAAAGAGTACTACTGGAACCTGTCAATTCCTAGGTGGGAGACTAATTTCATGGAGTAGCAAGAAGCAAACTAGTGTGGCTATCTCCACAGCTGAGTCAGAGTATGTGGCTGCAGGAAGTTGCTGTGCTCAACTTCTGTGGATTCAACATCAGCTAGAGGACTATAGATTTCAGGTAAGTAGAACTCCACTTTTCTGTGATTCTACTAGTGCTATTTCAATAGTTAATAACCATGTATCCCATAGTAGGACAAAACATATTGAGATTAAATATCATTTTCTTAGGGAGCATGTAGAAAGAGAAGATATTTTATTAGAATATGTTAAAACAGATGAACAAGTAGCTGATATGTTTACTAAGCCACTAGAAGAAGCTAAGTTCAATAGATTCAAAATTGAACTAGGAATGATAAACTTAGAGTAAGTTTATAGATTTGAAAATGACTAAGTCAAAAGGTGTCGACACATAGACAAGTCTATGTCGACACAGAATAGTGGTGTCGACACTTCAGGAAAAAGGTGTCGACACATCTAGGAATGTGGTGTCGACACTTCAGAATGTTAGTGTCGACACATGTCCAGTAGGTGTCAACACATCCAATGTGGTGTCGACACTTAAGTTTTACTCAGAATTTTCTAAGTAAAGTCTCGACAATGTGTCGAGTTATGTTGTGTCGACACATAACCAAGTGTCGACACATAATATCTGTTGACTAAACTTGTGTCGACACATATGTGTCGAGATATTATAAGTCAGTGTCGACACTTATTGCCAGTGTCGACACATGTTAAGCTAGCTGTCCCGCCTGTTCATCTTCAAAATTAGACAGGTATAAATAGGGTTCTGTCTTTGTTTGTCGACACGCTTTCAAAGTTTCGAGACCAAAACTACTGTGTCGACATCTCTCTTTTCTAAAGACTAATTCTCCAAACCCTAATGGCTCCTAAACTTGAGGAGAACGTTAACGAGGGCTATGAGCTAGTGTGTGGCGCATTCGACGATGCAGATGCAGAAATTCAGGTGGTCGTAACCCTAGTCACCAATTCTGGACTAGAATACTTGGTATCAGAACCAACAAAGATTTGGAAAAAGGAAGTTCTTGAATTTCTTAATGGAGCTGCAGTCGATGAATCTGGATTTAGAATCAAATCCAGAGTTCATGGGACTAAGGTCAAGGTTTCACCAAAGAATCTGAGGAAGGTGCTCCAGCTACCCAAAATTCAAGATGAAGAAGAAGTTACTGCTTCAAAGACCAGGGAAGCTTTAACCTGGTGTGGTCTTGATCCTAAGATGAAGATAGGATCTGTATTCAACAGAAAAGGAATGAATAACCAAGGGAAGTTCATGTCTGAAATTGTGGGAAAAGTCTTACTCAGCAAGACTGGAGGGCATGACAGAGTGTCTGCCTACATGTTTGAAATCATGACAAGAATAATCTTCACCCTGAAAACAGATTGGTCTCAAGTGGTGTATGATAAAATCAAGGAGAGTCTGAAGAAGCCCAACCTGGGCAGAATACTTAGTCTCTACCTAGCTGGTACCATACCAGAGGTAATGAATACAGCTGCAGGAAGTAAGATCAATCACATGAGAAAGATGGATCAAAGGATCTTTTCCAGATGGGACAGGGTATTGTCCAAGGAAATGCCAACTCCAGAGAAGCCAGTTACTAAGAAAGATTTTCCTCCAAGGAAGAAAAGGAAGACAGCTCCTGTGACACAGGAATCCTCCAGCAGTTCAGGGAGTGAAGAACAAGATGTTTTCACTCCTGATGATCAAGAGGAAGTGGCTGCAGAGAAGACCCCTGCTGCTCAAGATATAGATGAGATCCAGGGGGAGCTGCCTCAAGCTAGCCCCATCCATAGGGATCACAGCCAGGGGGAGCTCCCAGTTGTAGAGGAACCATCTACACTGGACAGTGAGCAAGCCACCAACATCATCCAAGAGGTACTCATTGACCTAAATACATTGAATTTTTCTATAGTAGATTCTGATTTGTCTGATGTACATCAGCAAACTCAGCTAGACAGTCAAGAACCAGATGTTGTTATCCAAGACACATCTGTTGTACTAGAAGTGGTTCCTGATCAAGTAGTTGAAGAACCAAGAACTTCTCCAGCTCCTTCATCACAAGAATTCACAATGGAAGACTTGTTTCTAAATCTGGATCAAGCAGATTTTGACAAAGAAATTGATGCTGCTGAAGAAGAGACTGCTGCTGCTGAGGGGGAGCAAGTACAAGATCTGGAAGAGCCTATTAGGCAAGAAACTGAAAAGGCAACTGCTGTGCAAGCTGACAAACCTCCAAGCCCTAAGGAAAGGGTTGAAATAGCCAGCACTTCAGAATCTGAAGAAGATGAGACTGCAAAGGCTAAAAGGAATAAATTATATGTTTTTAAAAGAAGAAGCCAGAGTTACAAGAAAGCTCTACAATCTGTAGCCCCACAGCCTATAATTCAACAAGCCCCAACTGTTGATTATAGTGCTTTACTGATTGCACTACAGATCAAAATGGATGAACAAAGAAAGGCTATAGAGGCTTATGTTGATGAAGGGCAGAAGACTTTACAGTTTGACCTGGCCCAAGAAATAAAGTTTATAAGGTTTGAGATGAACCTTAATAAGAAGGAGATGAATGAATGCTTCCACAAGGGTGGAAATGCTGTGGTGTATCTGGCAACACACCAAGAGAAGATAAAGGCTCAAGTAGATGATATAGCCTTAAAGCAAGGATATGTGCTGGAAAACCAAATCAGAATGAATGACAATCTGACTGAGTCACATAATGCTCTACTCACAGAATTGAAGAACAAGGCTGATGAACCTTCTACATCTGCTGCTGCAGTTAAGGCTGACTTTGATAAAGTATTTCAAGCTGAGATTACTGCTGTTAAGTCTGCTATTAAAGATTCTTAGAAAGCTATCTCTGAACAACTGCAAAAGCTAAAACCATTCTTTAAAGAGGGAATCAGATATTTGGACAGTCAAATAAGATTTCAAAAGGATGATGTCAGAGACCATATGGCTAGAGAAGTCATAAAGGGGGAGAGAGTATTAGTCAAAGCTAGCTCTGACCATGCCAAATGGATATCTAACTCCATCAGAGCTACACTGGGCTATCCTCCACTCTGTGATGATGATAATGTTGCTGAATCAGGAATTCAAACTGCATATCTTGGAGGTGAGCAACCAGAGGTAGCTCAAGTGATTTATCCACCTCCAGATTTTGACATGATTCAAGCAGATGTCCAGACAATGTATAGCCCAACTGAAGGGAAGCCTAATGTTATTTTGGATAAAGTGGTTCAGCCTATTTCTGCAGCTATGCAAGAGGCATTAGAGAAAGAAGAAGAGGCAAGGTTGTCAAAGAAGAGGTTTAGGGAACAAGCAGAACAAAGGCCAGATTTTGAACAGTGGAGCCCTACCTCTAGGAATATAATTTTAACTGCCTGGAAAGCTGCCAAGGACAATGCTCATGAAAGGAACAAGTGGTTCTCTGAAGCAGAATGGAGGAAACATGAAATAAGACAGGAGGCCATTGTTCAATATAGAAGAAAGGCAAAGATGGGAAAGCTACCTCCTACTGCAGTGGAGCCTAGCAAGTACTTCCCCAAGCCATACCACTATTTTGAAAGGCAGAAAATCAAAGCAGAAGAGCTGAAGAAGAAGGACTTAAAAGGCAAGAAGCCTGCTGATGCTGCAACTGCTGAAGCCACTGTCAAAGCTCAAGTCCAATCTGGCAAAGGCATTGTTATCAAAGAACCAGATCAGAAATAGATTAGGAATTGACTTGAAGATTGTTGTAATCTTTTGAATGAAAAACATTTTTGTAAACCATTGAAGATGTATTAGAAAAATGTTAGAAAAATATATGATAAATATATTTCATGATTGTTCTGAGAATATGTCTATTTCTTGTTTGTTCTGCAATGTTGAATGTGTATACATGTGTGAAATATTACATGTTTATGTTTACCCTGCTGTTTATAATCTGCTTTACATCATTTTATAATTTTAATTATGAATGTTGTATATCATTGACTAAGGGTTATGACTTCTCCAAATAGGGGGAGATTGTTGGGTACATTGGTCAAATGTACCTGATTTGAAGAAGCCTCACCCAACTCAATGATATACATCATAATGTATTTGATGTATGTTTGAGTTACTTGTGCAGGTTAAGAAATTACTGGACTGAAGCAAAAAGTTTCTAAGTCCATGTGTCGACACCCAGAGGGAAAGTGTCGATACTTAAGAAAGCTTGTGTCGACACCCAGACAAGCAGTGTCGACACTTGGAGTCATTGTGTCGACACCTGGGATGCAGAGTCGACACCAGACAGAAAGTGTCGACACTTGGAGCTGTGTCGACACTCAGTGAAGAAAAGTGCAGACAGAAAGTGTCGACACAAGGAGGTGTGTCGACACTCAGTGAAGCTGTGTCTACACCAGAAAGTGTCGACACTTGGAGCTGTGTCGACACTCAGCAAAAGTCTGCAGAGTCTAAGTACAAGTGTGGACACTCAACACAATGTGTCGACACTATGCAGAAGAGTCAGCACTTGAAGTAAGTGTCGACACTCAACACAATGTGTCGACACTCAACAGAAGAGTCAGCATTTGAAGTATGTGTCGACACCCAGAACAATGTGTCGACACACAGCTGAAGACTCAACACTGGAAGAAAGTGTCGACACATAGAGCTGTGTCGACACTTAGCAAAGAACAGAAAGAACAACAAATTATTCTAAGTACAAGTGTTGACACTATGGGAATGTGTCGACACTCAGCTGAAGTCTCAACGACAAGAAGGTGTGTCGACACAAGGAGCTGTGTCGACACTCAGCAAGATTCAACATAGAAGACTATGTGTCGACACCAAGAAGCAGTGTCGACACTTGACAGATTCAACACAAGAAGATGTGTCGACACAAAGGAGATGTGTCGACACATAGAAGAATTCAGCAAAAGCTAAAAGAACAAGTACTTGTGTCAACACTCAATTTCAGTGTCGACACATGCAGAAGAATCTGTGTCGAGACATACAAGGAGTTGTGTCGACACCTTGTAGACTTGTGTCGACACTTACACAACATGTGTCGACACTTGGACTATAAGTGTCGACACTTAAAGATAGAAAGTCTCGACACTTACAGACAGTTAGAGATTTTCAGGAAGTGACTGGATGATTTGACAGATGCCGTTCCAGCCGGTCTACAACACCTGTCAGAGATATCAGAAGTCAGTTATGGACCGGACCAGCCGGTTACCATGAAGAAGGCCAATAAATAGGAACCTACAGTTTACAGAAACAGTTGTTGAAAGAAGTTCAAAGTTGTTGAAGTTGTTGATCAGATTATTGCTGAAGTAATTATAGTGGTACAAAGAGAATCAACACAAGAAGATCTAGCAGTTTAAGTGCAGATCTAAGAAGTTAGAGAGAGAGGGCTCCATCCAAGAAATCAGTCTTTGGAACTAGGCTGAGAAGAAGGATTCAGATTCAGTCTGGATCTTAAGTGGCAGAGGTCAAGGAACAACTGCAGAGGATTCAGTCTTATTCAGTTCTACTCAAGAAGCTTTGAAGAAAGCTAAGTCAGGGTGAATCCAGCTGAGTTCTTCCAAGAATTCATCAAGAATCTCTCAACTCTCCTCCTTTAATTCTGAGTTGTAGAGTTATTATTTGTATTACATTTTTAACTTGTAGGATCCATTTGGATCTGAGTGAATTGTAAGCCTATATCTATAAAGGCTGAGGGTAGGGCTTGCTAGCCTGAGTGTAGGAGATTGAGATCTCTGAGTGTAGGCCTTGTTGGCTGAGTGTAGGCCTTGGATTGGCTGAGTGTAGGCCTTGATTGGCTGAGTGTAGGCTTTGGGATAAAGATGAGTTGTAAGGCTTTGGGCCTGAGGTGTAGGAACCAATTTGGGTTCTGAGACAGTGGAGAAGTTTGGCCGAATCTAGTACACTGCTAGATAGGCGAAGGGGGAAAGTGGATGTACCCATATCTTGGGGTACCACTATAAAACACTGTGTGCTGTGTTGTGGATTAGCTGTGTATGTTTTGTTATTGCTGTTTGCTGTGCAAAAGTAGTTAGAAAACTGTGATATAACTGTTTGGCTGCCAACAAAGTTAGAAAAGGATTAGGTCACCTATTCACCCCCCCCCCCCCCTCTAGGTGTTTAGGTACCATATCTTTCACACCTGCAAGCAACAAACCACCGCACGGTGGCAAAACAAGGCAACGGTCAGCAATGCTGACCAAATTATAACGATCCCGCCCCCAACTTGGGGCGGCGATGCTCCTTCCCTGCATTTCATTAGCATAAGCGAGCAATATATATATAACCATTTCATCACAGACGTTGGCTCGCACGGCCACACGCCTCGTGCTCTCAAGGCACATTCTCGGTGAAACAGTCGATGTCACGTCAATTAAAGCCATAGACATTCCGGACTCACCACTGCCACTTTGACGGCCAAACCTATGAGCAATTTGTCTTCTTGGCCTGGGTCACGAAAATTTAAGCCATCGACCGCCGAAGACCCTAATCTATGCCAACGACAAGTGCCACGTACCCTTAGGTCTCTTTAACCGAACGACATAGAACGGGTATGGTTCCATCTAACCCGTGCTCACATCGCAACGACAATTTAAGCCATATGCGCGGGTCAAACTTCCACCGAGTCCCATTTCCATCACAATTCACATAACCCGGTTATGTTCAAGTTAGCTCTCAGGCCACCAAGTTGGCAAGATCACGCATCCGCCCAGTTTTCCGGGTGCACCTTTGGGTTAATCCCCAAGGCTCCCTGCTGCAATCTACCGTGTAGAAAACCCGAAAAACAAGCAATAGCACGGAGTCTTCTCCGGCATTATGCAATGCAACATCACCGATCCAGACCAACATGTTCGGGTAGGCTTCACACATCATGCCTATGTCTGTTCTCGCTTACGGACTCTAAACAACGGGGACTTCACAAATCTACCCGAAGGAACGTCTCCAACTCTCCGCAAACTCGCGAGAGCGGGCTTCCTATGCAAAGAAGGAGAGCTACTCATGCTCAAGAAGAGAATCGTTACCGTAGCGTTCCTCTTTGGCTCCATGGAAAAATAAGCGGATGAAAAGCACCGCACTAGCTTTGCCTCCGTGGATCCGGAGTCGGCTCGTGATTCGGAGCTTCGAAGCTCCTCCAATGGCCGGATCTAGTTCCTTCTTCCTTCCTTGGCTCTCCTCTCTCTCTAAGGTTTTAGAAAGATATCCACTCATGAAAAGTGAGGGTTTCTAAGTCCAATCCCGGGTATATCCCTTCAGGAACAACCCCCAGCCGTTGGATCATCAATTAAAGAAATGAACGGCTTTGATTCGGGACTGAAATGCCCAATCTGGACCGAACACGGCCTGGCACACGCCCGTGTCCAGGGCCGTGTGCCTCATTCGCCATCAAAATCGACTCGCCTGGAACAACACACGGGTATCGAACACGCCCGTGTTCGACCTGACACGCCCGTGTTAAACATGACACGGCTGTGTGGCCGACCGTGTACCCCCATCATTTTTCCCCGAAAACAACCCGAGCACTGCACGGGTTCTAGGACATGCCCGTGTCCTTGCCCGTGTCACCTCGACACGCCTGGGCTCCAGGCCGTATACACGGTCTCGACACTCGACACTTCATCGAGCGAAGATCGTCGACCTGATGACACGGCCTTGGACACGCCCGTGTGCTAGGCCGTGTGCCTTGTCTCGACACATCATAGAACAAAGTGTCGACTTCCCGGGACGAGTGTCGACACGGGTTGACATGCCCTGCGACACACCCGTGTCACAGGCCGTGTGCCATGTCTCGACACTTCGTCGAATGCAGAGTGTCGACTTCGCGGGCTAAGTGTCGACACGGGTCGACACGCCCTGCGACACGCCCGTGTTGCAGGCCGTGTGCCCAGTCTCGACACAATGTCGAGATCAAAATGTCGACTTCCCGGCTGAGTGTCGACACAAGCTTGACACGCCCAGGGACACGCCCATGTCCCAGGCCGTGTGCCTGCAGCCAGAACCCAAAACTGGCCCAAAACGTCCCCTGTCGCTCCTTTGAGTTTCGGGGAGTTACACTTGATCCTTTGACTCCATCTCTGTTAGCTTTGCCAACTTCTTGACAAATGTCGGGTTGGCCGCCTCCATAGCTATCTCCTCAGCCACCCTTTCCATCAGCTCCTCAAAAGAAAGGGGGGCCTTTCGAGTCAAGCTCATCTTGAATAACCCCTCGCACAACCCCATCGTGAATTCCATCTGGAGGGCATACCCTGGCATCTCCTGGACCTCCAGGATCTCCTCTTGGAACCTGTCAACGTAACGGGCCAGCGACTCCTCAGCCCCCTACCGTATCAGGAAGATGTACTCGGGACTCCTCTTCCTCTTCTTCGAGGTGGAGAAGCGAAGCTGAAAGCTCCGGCTCAAGTCCTCGAACCCATAGATCGACCTTGGAGGGAGTTGATGGAACCAGTCCCTTGCCTTCTCCTTCAACGTGATCACAAAGAGGCGACACTTGAAGGCATCCGTCATCGGCCTGATGGAGACGACATACTCGAACCACTGTAGATGCTGGACGGGGTCATCCTTCCTGGTATAGTAAGTCATGTCTGGCTCTCTGAACCCCTCGGGAACGGGAGCTGAGATGATCAGCTCGCTGAAGGGTGACCCTCTAAGGGGTGGTCTCGCCACTTCTACTCGAGCGACCTGCTCGCTTGGGAGGTTGGCACTCGCCTGGCTGGAGAACAACTCCCGGCCGGTGAGGTCTCGCTCGACCCCATCTCCCATCCTCTCCTTCCCTGGCCTTCTTCCTGGTGCACTTCCTTCTCCCCCCACTGGGGTCATCTCGCCTAGACCCCTGTGAGTCCACTCGTCGAGAGTGGTGGAGCTAGCTCCTGGGGAGTTAGGGTGGAGCTTCCACCCTGAGGAGCAATGCTTCGCAGCATCTCCATGATGCCTTGGATGGAGGTCATGTACTATTGCCTCCTCACAAAGGGTCCGGAGCTGGGGAGCTCGCCGAGATCATCACTACCTCCCTGACCTCCAGTCATGACACTCTCCCGAGATCTTCTATGCTGGTCACTCTCCACGCTCACCGCACCAAACGTGTTGAAGCCAAAATTGACCTCTGTGGAGTTCGGGGTCCCTAGAAAGGGGTGACCTCACACCTACTACACCCGGAGGAACGTCACAGACTAACGATCAAGAAGCTAGAAACAGACCCTTGGCTCTAGAGCGGAGGTCCCACCTCACACCCGGAAGACCTTTGAGGTCTACCCCTCCCTAGCCAATGCTTGAGCGAGGGTGAAGAGAGAATGAAGAAGTGATTCAGTGATGCTCTCCAAGACACCCCTAAGGGTCTATTTATAGTTTTCCAAATCCCATGTACCAAAATGTCCGAAATACCCCTACGCCAAAAGACTTTGGGCCAATAGAAAACAACCACGTCGAGGGGTAAAGTGGTAATTCCTCCCCGAGGGCAAGACGGTAAAAGCATGACCAAAAAGGGGTCCAAAGACGGGAGGAGCCAAACCCCTCATCTCCCCGGGTACCCGAGACGAGCAGGTGAGCCTCGAAGAACCGGGGAGCAGGGGGGCAGGGGCGAGACCCCGCCAAACCACAGGGCGGGGGGAGAACACGGCCCCGGGCCGGTCTCGCCCCCGCCTACCCGCGAGGCGGGGCGAGAACCCGGGCCGGGCCGGTCTCTCCCCCGCATGTTGAAACCAAAAATCAGTCTCCTGTGGAGTTCGACCCTTGGGGAAGGGGTGACCGCGCACCTACTACCCTCAAGCGAACGATCTAGCCACAAGACTAGGAAAACAAGGGACAGACCCAAGGTCTCAGCGTGGAGGACCCGCCGCATACCCGAAAGACTAACAAACTCTTCCCCTCCCAAGCCAAGGGCTGAGCTAAGGCACCTTCGGAGGGCTCTCTTGGCCTACCGGAACATCTAAGGAGGATCTCAAGATCCAGTCCTTAACTAGAGGTGCCACCTCGGATCTATGTAAAATGTTCCTCGCCCGCTTTACTATTGGCGCAAAACCGCCCAGCAGCCCTACTCTACGCAACCCCAATTGGGCCGCTAACGGCGGAACTCCGCTATTCTGAAAGGATGACAACAGGCCATCAGGGGCTTCCCGACATCTATTCCTCAGGGCCCACATAGGGGGAGTGGTTCACAAACACGCCGCTCGCCCAAGACAGGAGTAAACCACATATTCACAGAGCATCACAGATATGAAAAAATATTACAGGAATATGAATTTCATCTCAGCACGCAGGCCGGCAATATAAACAAAAAGGCCTTCGAGGGCCGGCATAAGCTTGGGCTTAAGCCCGCTACTCCCCGTCTGGTACTGCAACACTTGTACGCCAACGCCTCAACGCGCGACGGCCAACTAGGCATCGGTCGGCTAACATAAGCGGGCCAAACATATTGCGCACACACCCTTTTTTTTTGGGGGGGGGGGGGGTTGTGGCGTGCATTCCCTGCAAGCGGCTAATAAACAACTTCCTCGGAGTCTTCTCCGGGAACCCCAGAACATCACCAATCCGGCTCACACGTCCGGATGGGTTTCACACAGCATGCCTAAACCTGTACTCACGCTTCCGGGTACTAATACAATTAACTGCGGGGACGCACACGTCAACCAGACGAAAAGCTCCCTTCCCCCCACCCGTTGGTGGAGGGGGCTTCCATGCAAATATGTAAACTGAGGGCTTCACCTGCCCAAGTAGAAACATCATTACCTTTGTCGCGTGCTTGGCGGCGGGGCCAGAAGAGGAGCTCCGGGTCGATCCTACTACATGCGGCTGCATCGGTGGTCGATCTCCACTCTAGGCCGAGCCTTGCTCCAGGCCGAGCCTTGCTCCAGGCCGAGCCTTGCTCTAAGCCGAGCCTTGCTCCATGCCGAGCTTGCTGCAGGTGGTAAAAGGCTAGGGCTCGCCTCCAGGACGAACCCCACTCCAAGCCGAGCCCTGCTCCGGCCAAGCGAAATGGAGGGGGGCCGGGGTGTGCTGCTTCAGGCCGGGAAAACGAGGGGGGGGGGTCGCTCCAAGTGGCCGGGAGAGAGGGAGCGGGGCGGTCGGGCTGCAGCTCCAAGCCGACGGGAGAGAGGAAAGGGGGCGGCGGCTGCGCTGCTCCTGCTGGCGACGGGAGAGAGGAAGGGAGGCGGCGGCTGTGCTCTGCCTTGCCGGCGACGGGAGAGAGAGGGGAAGGAGGCCGCACCCTAGCTTCTCCATACGGCTGGAGGGAGAGAGAGGGGCGGGTTATGCTCCTTGCTGCGGCGGCGGCCAGCGAGAGGGAGGGACGGGAGGCGCGGGGTGCTGCTGCTCTTTGAGCCGAACCCTAGTGGGGGGAAGAAATGTCCGATGCCCTCTCCCCTGTCCCAAGCCCTTCCTGTACCTCTTTCTTCTTTTTCCTTTCTTTTTCCCCTCCCGATGCCCTCCCGCCCTATCTTCATTTCTTCTCCTTTATTTAATTCCTCTTTTTTCCCTTGCTCATTCCCGAGCCCCTCCTTTCTTATATATAATATATATTATATTATAAATATAATATATATTATTATATTATAAATATAATATATATTAATATATTATAATATTAATTTATATTAATATATTATAATATAATTCGAACATTTGTAAAAAGTCTACACGCATAAAACCTCCGCACGCGTGCACGAGTGCTCGCATGCTTGAACGGGACTGCCCCAAAACGCCGCTCATAGCGCGCCCAAGGCTGATATTTGGGGAGGGTCCCACTCGCCCGGCTACGGGGTTGTACACAATCCCCGCTCTTTTCGAGTTTGGAACAAGCTCGGAAATAATCATCCAGCCCAACGTATCCGGCGAGTGGGATCTGACCCAAAAAAAACTGAGAGAAACTGAAATCTGCACTTGGAACATCAATCTCTCCATGACCTTTCTGAACCTTTTGAATCACTCGATACCCTTTGGCTCACTGCTATTGAATTGCCCTTATACCATTACTTACAACAAGTATACAATTTCTCGTGATATCGTGAAATAACAAAGCCATATATTTTGTATCCTCTTGTACACGCGGAGCTAATCCTTTCCCCCCAGTGTGCCTATAGCGCTGCCAGCTAGTGAGAGCCTGACAGCGAGTCTACCCGGGGCCGAGCAGCACTCGGGGTCCCTTACCCCCAAGGAGAGCCTACGGACCTGCCAGCTAGTAGGATCCAGGCAGCGGGTCTACCCGGGGCCGAGCATCACTTGGGGTCCTGCAAAAACTCTCCAAGAACCAACCCTTTCCCCTAGGTGTGCCTACAGCCCTGCCAGCTAATGATAGCCTGACAGCGAATCTACCCGGGGTCCACTACTACAGCCATCGAGTGATTTCTAGCCCTGCCAGCTTGGTGAGAGCCTGACAGCGGGATCTGCTCGAGGCCCACGGATGACACCGAGTGACTTCCGGCCCTGCCAGCTAGGTGAGAGCCTGACAACGGGATCTGCTCGGGGTCCACTACTACCACCATCGAGTGACTTCCAGCCCTGCCAGCTTGGTGAGAGCCTGACAGCGGGATCTGCTCGAGGCCCACGGATGGCACCGAGTGACTTCTGACCCTGCCATCTAGGTGAGAGCCTGACAGCGGGATCTGCTCGGGGTCCACTACTACCGCCATCGAGTGACTTCCAGCCCTGCCAGCTAGGTGAGAGCCTGACAGTGGGATCTGCTCGAGGCTCACGGATGACACCAAGTGACTTCCGGCCCTGTCAGCTAGGTGAGAGCCTGACAGCGGGATCTGCTCGGGGTCCACTACTACCGTCATCGAGTGACTTCCAGCCCTGCCAGCTAGGTGAGAGCCTGACAGCGGGATCTGCTCGAGGCCCACAGATGAAACCGAGTGACTTCCGGCCCTACCAGCTAGGTGAAAGCCTGACAGCGGGATCTGCTCGGGGTCCACTACTACCGCCATCGAGTGACTTCCAGCCCTGCCAGCTAGGTGAGAGCCCGAAAGTGGGATCTGCTCGAGGCCCACGGATGACACCGAGTGACTTCCGGCGCTGCCAGCTAGGTGAGAGCCTGACAGCGGGATCTGCTAGGGGTCCACTACTACCGCCATCGAGTGACTTCCAGCCCTGCCAACTAGGTGAGAGCCTGACAGCGGGATCTGCTCGAGGCCCACGGATGAGACTGAGTGACTTCCGACCCTGCCAGCTAGGTGAGAGCCTAACAGCGGGATCTGCTCGGGGTCCACTACTACCGCCATCGAGTGACTTCCAGCCCTGCCAGCTAGCTGAGAACATGACAGCGGGATCTGCTCGAGGCCCACGGATGACACTGAGTGACTTCTAGCCCTGCGAGCTAGGTGAGAGACTGACAGCGGGATCTGCTCGGGGTCCACTACTACCGCCATCAAGTGACTTCCAGCCCCGCCAGCTAGGTGAGATCCTGACAGCGAGATCTGCTCGAGGCCCACGGATGACATCGAGTGACTTTCGGCCCTGCCAGCTAGGTGAGAGCCTGACAGCGGGATCTGCTCGGGGTCCACTACTACTCGAGGACTTGACTTTGCTCGAGGTGGAGACATCCTGCTTACTTAAGAGGTGTTGGAGGGTTAATCGCACTGATGTTCTTACAAATGGAGGACACATTCTTTTCATAAGAGAGATGATCTGGAAGTCGTCAAATCGGGAAGCTGGCGTCCAAACCTGTTCCTAATAATTCCTCCAATCGGAAGAGAGATGCAATCGGGGGGACATAGGCCGACATGCAAGGGGGGAGCTGATCTCGGCCGTCAGTGCAGAGGCTCGGTCTTACAATAGCACTTAGAGTCCCGAGGCATCGTACCATCATACGAACTGGGCTAGTTAGAAGGAACAGGTCGGCGGCTCGTATCCTGATCTAATGACAAAGATCACTTTCCACCATGTCACTTATGATTGCTTGGAGAGATCGGCCCTTTATCAAATCTGGGAGGTTAGCGTCTAGGCTCGTTCCTGATAATTCCCCTAGTCGGAGGAGAGGTGCGATCGGGAGGACATAGGCCGACGTGTAAGGGGGGAGCTGATCTC
Source organism: Platanthera guangdongensis (assembly GCA_039583875.1). Lineage (NCBI taxonomy): Eukaryota > Viridiplantae > Streptophyta > Magnoliopsida > Asparagales > Orchidaceae > Platanthera > Platanthera guangdongensis. Next base: position 193,139,022 of record CM077158.1, on the reverse strand, counting down.
GGCCGTCAGTGCCGAGGCTCGGTCTTACAATAACGCTTAAAGTCCTGCGGCACCGTCCCATCGTCCGAACTAGGCTATTTAAAAGGAACGGGTTGGATGTTTGGCTTCCGGAGTCGATCGCGAGGCTAACCCTTGAAACCCTCAGAAGCTCGAGGCGAATTGGTAATAAAGAGAAAACTTGACCGCTACTGAATTACAAGGAAGAGATAACATATTACCGCTAGGGAGTGAACCCTTTCAGGTCACCCCGGCTCACAATACCTCTCAGCTGCTCTCTTACTTGATCTTGAAGACAATAACCTCCAGGCTTCTCGTCGATGAAATAAGTGGGTATACATGGGTTTTCATAGGTAGAAGTGCTTCAAATAGGTGCAAATCCTACTCCAAATGCTATAGGATTCAAACAACAGCTCTCAGAGGGGACAACTCTGAGTATGAGGACCTTGCATATAAAGTATCAATGCATGACCCTGGTCGTCACCTGGTTCCACTTCTATAGCCATGACGCTCACCAGAGTTCTTCTGTGCTGGTCACTCTCCACGCTCACCACACCAAAATGTTGAAACCGAAAATCGGTCTCCTGTGGAGTTCGACCCTTGGGGAAGGGGTGACCGCGCACCTACTACCCTCAAGCGAACGATCTAGGCACAAGACTAGGAACACAAGGGATAGATCCAAGGTCTCAGCGTGGAGGACCCGCCGCATCCCCGGAAGACTAACAAACTCTTTCCCTCCCAAGCCAAGGGCTGAGCTAAGGCACCTTCGGAGGGCTCTCTTGGCCGACCGGAACATCTAAGGAGGATCTCAAGATCCACTCCTTAACTAGAGGTGCCACCTCGGGTCTATGTAAAATGTCCCCCCCCCCCCGCCTTACTATTGGCGCAAAACCGTCCAGCAGCCCTACTCTATGCAGCCCCAATTGGGTCGCTAACGGCGGAACTCCGCTATTCTGAAAGGATGACAACAGGCCATCAGGGGCTTCCCGGCATCTATTCCTCGGGGCCCACACGGGGGGAGCGGTTCACGAACACGCCGCTCGCCCAAGACAGGAGTAAACCACATATTCACAGAGCATCACAGATATGAAAAAACTATTACAGGAATATGAATTCCATACTCACCACACAGGCCGGCAATATAAACAAAAAGGCCTTCGAGCGCCGGCACAAGCTTGGGCTTAAGCCCGCTACTCCCCGCCTGGTACTGCAACACCTGTACGCCAACGTCTCGACGCGCAACGACCAACTAGGCATCAGTCGGCTAACATAAGCGGGCCAAACATATTGCGCACACCCCCTTTTTGGGGGGGTTGTGGCGCGCATTCACTGCAAGCGGCTAATAAACAACTTCCTCGGAGTCTTCTCCGGGAACCCTAGAACATCACCAATCCGGCTCACACGTCCGGATGGGCTTCACACAGCATGCCTAAACCCGTACTCACGCTTCCGGGTACTAATGCAATTAACTGCGGGGACGCACACGTCAACACGTCGAAAAGCTCCCTTCCCCCACTCGTTGGTGAACGGGAGCTTCAATGCAAATATGTAAACTGAGGGCTTCACCTGCCCAAGTAGAAACATTGTTACCCTTGTCGCGTGCTTGGCGGCGGGGCCAGAAGAGGAGCTCCGGGTCGATCCTACTGCATGCGGCTGCGTCGGTGGTCGATCTCCACTCTAGGCCGAGCCTTGCTCTAGGCCGAGCCTTGCTCCAGGCCGAGCCTTTCTCCAGGCCGAGCCTTGCTCCAGGCCGAGCCTTGCTCCAGGCCGAGCCTTGCTCCAAGCCGAGCCTTGCTCCAGGCCGAGCTTGCTGCAGGTGGTAAAGAGCTAGGGCTCGCCTCCAGGCCGAACCCCACTCCAAGCCGAGCCCTGCTCCAGCCCGAGAGAAAGGGAGGGGGGTCGGGGTGTGCTGCTTCAGGCCGGGAAAAAGAGGGGGGGGGGGGCGGGGTCGCTCCAGGTGGCCGGGAGAGAGGGAGAGGGGCGGTCGGGCTGCAACTCCAAGCCGACGGAAGAGAGGAAAGGGGGCGGCGGCTGCGCTGCTCCTGTTGGCGACGGGAGAGAGGAAGGGACGCGGCGGCTGTGCTCTGTCGTGCCGGCAACGGGAGAGAGAGGGGAAGGAGGCCGCGCCCTAGCTGCTCCAGGCGGCTGGAGGGAGAGAGAGGGGGGGGTTATGCTCCTTGCTGCGGCAGCGGACGGCGAGAGGGAGGGACGGGAGGCGCGGGGTGCTGCTGCTCTTCGAGCCGAACCCTGGCGGGGGGAAGAAATGCCCGATGCCCTCTCCCCTGTCCCGAGCCCTTCCTGTACCTCTTTCTTCTTTTTCCTTTTTCCCCTCCTGATGCCCTCCCCCCTATCTTCATTTCTTCTCATTTATTTAATTCCTCTTTTTTCCCTTGCTCATACCCGAGCCCCCCCTTTCTTATATATAATATATATTATATTATAAATATAATATATATTATTATATTATAAATATAATATATATTAATATATTAATATATTAATATATATAATATATTATATTATAAATGGAACATTTGTAAAAAGCCTACACGCATAAAATCTCCGCACGCGTGCACGAGTGCTCGCATGCTCGAACGGGACTGCCCCAAAACGCCGCTCATAGCGCGCCCCAAGGCTGATATTTGGGGAGGGTCCCACTCGCCCGGCTACGGGGTTGTACACCGCCTACCGCCTACCCGCGAGGCGAGAACCCGGGTCGGGCCGGTCTCGCCCTCGCCAGCCCGCGAGGCGAGGAGAGAACTCGGGCCGGGCCGGTCTCGCCCCCGCCTACCCGCGAGGAGGGGCGAGAACCCGGGCCGGGCCGGTCTCTCCCCCGCCTACCCGCGAGGCGGGGCAAGAGCACGGGCCGAGCCGGTCTCGCCCCCGCCTACCCGCGAGGCGGGGCGAGAACCCGGGCCGGGCCGGTCTCTCCCCCGCCTACCCGCGAGGCGCGGCGAGAACCCGGGTCGGTCCGGTCTCGCCCCCACCTACCCTCAAGGCTGGGCAAGAGCCCGGCCCCGTGTCGTTCCCACCCTCGCCAAACCGCGTCCACCGGGCTGGAGCGGGTGCCTGCCAACTTGCCGCACCCGCTCCCCAAAAAGGGGTCACTGTGGGAGGCAGATTTTTCCTCCCCCTACTAGTATATTCCAAGGGCTAGGCCAAAATTGGCCACCAAGAGCTCAAACCACTCCAAAAGCTTAAAATCCAAAACCTACGAATACGGGGTTGTATAATTAGTGATGACTTTCGGACAAAAGAATGCACCTAGTATTTTCCAAAGAAAAATGGAAAATATATTCAATAAATATCGAAATTTTACAAGTGTTTATATAGATGATATTTTAGTACACTCAAAACCGCATGAAGAACATATAAGACATTTAAAATTAATGTTTTCAGAATTTATGAAACAGGAATTAGTTATTAACACCCAAAAGCTCCACTTTTTTAGAAAAAATATAGAATTTCGTGGAGTAATTATAGGACAGGAAAAAATAAAACTCCAAGAACACATAAGTAAAAAGGTTCTATAATTTCCACCTATTACAACTATTAAGCATTTACAACAATTTTTTGGGTTGGTAAATTATGCAAGACTATTTATCAAAGATTTAGGAAAATTTGCAGGCCTATTATATAGTAAAATGAAGAGCACGCAGAAAGCATTTAATAATGAAGATAAGAAACAAATAGATAAAATAAAAGAAGCAGTTAAGTCTCTACTAGACTTAGGATTACCATTAGATGTTGAATACCTAATAATAGAAACAGATGAATGTGAAACCGGATGGGGAGCCATCCTAAAATGCAAATCCCATAAATATACATGAAAAAATGAAGAGTAGATATTTCGATACAATAGTGGAAATTTTAAAGAAAAAGGCTCCGTCGGTAACATTGATTAGGAAATCCTAGCAGTCGGCCACGGATTAGACGCATTTCGTTTCTTCATTATCAACAAAAACGAGATATTAGTAAGAGCAGATTGCAAAACAATAGTAAAATTTTACCAAAATAAAAATAAAAAGAAAATTAGCTACAAACGATGTACCAATTTCATGGACCACATATTAAACCAAAATTACGGAGTATTATTTGAGCACATCAAAGGTATTGATAATAAACTAGCAGACCAACTATCTCGCATCCTACAAAGTAATTAATGGACGATAACGAAAGACTTCACATATTATACACAGAAAATAGGCGTTACCTAAGGTTTTTTAAATATTTAGAGCAAAACCGATAAATATTGCATCCAGCATATAAAAATTTATCCAGAGAAGTGGCTGACATTAAGAGATTTCTTAATACTCTCCGCGACATGATCGCAAACGAAATAACAAATATCACCCCTCGAGATAGCTCCAGTAGTAGTAGTCCAAGTAGCTCTTAACAACTTGCTACCTATAAATTATTCTTTACTCCTTATAGATGGCGCAAAACAACCAAATTACATTTGACCCATTTCAACTCCAAACCTTCCCAGCAAACAACAATCTTCGTTTCAGATTTTGTCACCAAATCACGCTGCTGCAACAGTGCCTAGTAGATAACTTATGGAATGACAAAAAATCCAAAAATTTTAAAGATATTGTGGAGTGTGTCTGCGGACACTTTGCCTTCTTAAATAGTCAGAGTAGCCATAATATCTTAGAAAAGAACACATCAAGTAACATTCAACTGAGGCCCAATCAGAGCTCAGACTATCATATGTTAAGAACATCTCTAACCATAGCAAAAAATAAAATAGCAGATCTTAAAGATCAAATCTAAGAGTTACAAGATGTAGTCAATCAGTATACTAACGAACTGGTTGACGCCGAGGACAATTGACAACAATACCCATCAGCACTCGCACTAGTTAAAAGTTATGCTTTAACCAAAGTATTACAAAGACAAGTTGGACGCCAGTGCAAGTACCAAAAAATACTTAGAAATCTGGCTACTTTGAAAGAAGACATTCTCAAAGTGGCACGGATAGAATGCATAACCTACTCAGAAATGAGTGGTAACGAATTACATTTCTCGTATTTAAGATTACAGATAGACATATCAAAATGGACCGATATAACAATATAGGGAGTAGAATTTATCATTCCAAATCTAATGAAATTAGGATTGATCACCCGCCTCCTCTTCATCAGAAAGGGGCATGTCAGACATATACAAGAAACAAGAATAGCAGAAGTTATATTTCAGTTATTTGATGCAACACCTTACGGAGGAGTAGAGACCCATATACAGGCAATCTCCCATGCTACGAGCCTAATTGTCTAGAAAATAATAAAAATGGAGATATACATCTTCCAGTATAAAGAAAAGTCAGTTATCCAGGCTAAACATATAAATAGCTCAAATATAGTCAACTCATAACTCTGCAGCCTACCTAAACAAATCAGAGCCTTTATAAGTTATAAAAAAGCGTACGATGTAGACCTCCCGCACAACAGAGTTCAGCTGTAGCAACACGAGATTTTCGCGTATGTCTGGAACAAGAAGATATAAAATTATTTTATCGAAGGGGCCTCAGCTTCAAAGATCCAAATCACAAGCTGACGAAACATTGTGAGAGAAATAGAATTAAATACTTTGTCTAAAGATATGCTTGTCTTTCTGATGATGAAGGCTCACTAGTAGAAGAATCGGCAAAAGTTAACATAGACAATTGTACATAGTCTTGTAGACAAGTAGTAGAAGGCCAGACTCCGCCCCTGGTTTTGTGGGTGGTTATTCTGTTATCCGATCTTATCCCTTTATTCACTACTGTGGCCACCACCACAGAAAAACTGTGGATGAGGTGTAATATAAAAATAAACTACATGAATTATGTAGGAATCTTTCTACGGCCACAGCCTTTTGCTTTAATAACCGCCGTAATTCGGCTTTTATTATATTAAGTAATAAGTGAAGCTACTTTTTGTAATAATTGTACCCGTTTGCATCCAGGCTGAAGGCTCGCCCCTCTATAAAAAGAGACGAGTGATAAGTTTTAGGACACACGGTTCTTTACTGGATTTCATAGGGAGTGCTTGTAAGAGCTTTTGTGCTTGTGTTTTCAGAGTTCTTGTACAGTCTTATTGTAAATATATTTTGTTGAGGTATATTGATATTCATGTTTAATGGGCTACTTAACGGGTTGGTTAGGATCCGATAGGAATCCAAACCCGTAGTCGGGGATTTAGGGTTTCGCCTATAAATACCCTGCTGGGGGCAACGGGTAGGCCATTCCAAACTAGATGGTCACGCGGATGCTTTGAGCACTCTAACATTCTCGAAGAAAGCCCTAGCCCCGCTCCGCTCCCGTGACCGATCCCCGCTTCCGCACGCGTTTCTGGATCGCTTCCGCCGCTCCCGATCGAAGAAGAAGACCGATCCCGCCGCTTCCGTTCGCAAGTTTCTTCTGGATCGCCTCTCTTGCGGGATTTCCAGATCGGGAGGAAGACCTAGCCGCCTCGATCAATCGGAAGGGGCCGCTGCGATTTTCTGTATCGCCACCGCCGCTGCAGATCGGGAAGTGAAGCTCTCGGTTTTCCGATTTCCGGATCTTGCGTCGCTGCATTCGTCGATCGGGTTTTCCATGTGCCAGAAAAGAGGAAGATGACCTCTGTGTTGCTGTCGATGGTTGCTAGGCTCGGCCGCCTCGTCCAGCTGCTGGTCCAGATTGGGAAATAGGAAAACCTCCATCGCTGCTCGCCGATCGTGGAAGAAGCACAACGACTTCGGTGTGAAATCAAGTGGCGTCATTCAGATCTGGAAGAGAAGCTAATCCCGCTCGGGATTTCTGGTACCGGCCACTGTTCCCTTCCGATCCTCACTGTCTTTGTCCAAGGAAGCGAGATCTGCATCCCATCTGGATCCTTTCTTGCTTATCGGTCTCTCAGAGGAGTGGAGGAGTATTTCTCTCTCAAGAAGACAATCAACCTTTTGAGTTGCTGCTGATCTTGCCGGAATCTGGTGCTGTCGTATCTGCCAAAGGATCAAATCAGCCTTGTGTGGCTGGTCCATCTGTGCCTCTTTGTGATTATCGTCGCTCAGATCAAATCTTTGGTGATTGTGTTTCAGACGAAAAGCAGGAGCAAAATGATTTTCCTGGATTGGATCTGAATGCTCTGTCGCTATGCTACTTAGGTGATTTCTTTCTCATTTTTTTTCTGCTCGCAATTTTGTCTGCAAGTAGAATTACACGTAGTGGAAAGAAACACAAAATGTCCAAGGCGATCAATCACTCCTCTCCCGTGCCGATGATCAAGCTGGAGAAATTCTCCAACGCCGAGTTCAGTGCTTGGAAGCGCAACACACAGTTCGGCATGATGTACCTGAACATCTTCTACACAGTGCAGACTGTCTTTGAAGAATTCAAAGGAAGTGATGTTGAAGATCAATGGGTCAACGACGAGGATTTTTGCAGAGACTACATCCTGAATTGCCTCTCCAACAGGCTTGCAGAGACGTACGGCAAGATGCAAAGGGCCAAGGAGATCTGGGAAGCCTTAGAGGAGCAGTTCAAGGAGGAGGAGAATATGTCCAAGATGCACCTGGTGGACAAGTTTATGGCATTCACCTTCACGGAGGAAAGGGAAATCCTGCCACAGGTTGCTGAGTTCGAAAATTTGGTGGACAAGCTCAACAGTGAGAACATCCCTCTGCCAGATGGATTTGTTGCAGGGGCGATCATTTTCAAATTGCCCTCGGCCTGGTATTCCTTCAAGACTGAGACGTACCGGAAGAAGACGCAGGTGAGTCTTAAAGACCTCAAGCACTTCATCTGCATTGAGGATGAGAACCGGACTAGGCACGCTATAGAGACGATCAGCAAGCAGTCTTCCACTGCTAACATGATCACGCATCCTAAGCGGAAGCCTAAGCCTGGCAAGACTCGCCCACCGACCAGTGCACCCGCAGTTGCTGCCACCAGCAAACTGTTGGGTATTGTATCCAGAACGTACCTGATTTGAAGAAGCCCCTGGTCAAGCTAAGGTAAATAGACAATGTATTTGACAAAATATTTCAAGTTGTGCTTGCAGTTATTCCACGCTAAGTGCACACCAATGTCAGGGTGCAGTAGATCAATATACACGGGTCTGCACGACGTAATCCCTCGTTGAGCAGATCAGTGTGTTGGCCTACGTGTACTCTCTCTATTGGAGTGTACTTATTTTCAAGTACAGGGCTATGTTAAGAAAAGAGCAGACAAGGAGCAAGGATGGGTCAAGGAGCACCTCATGGGTGGAAAGACGAAAAATCGTCTAAGTGTAAATCGACGAGAATCACTAGTGATTCTCGCCGAATCGTCGATAATCATTGGCTGATTCTCGCCAATTCGATCCAGCTACTTCAAAGCGAGCAACTCTTATGCTAAGTAATAATCGACGAGAATCACCAAGTGATTCTCGCCGATTCGGCGAGAATCACTAGTGATTCTCGCCGAATCGTCGAGAATCACTGGCTGATTCTCGCCGTCTCGACCCGGCTAAATCAGAACGTGCAATCAAGTCAACATCGACGAGAATCATCTTTGATTATCGCCGAATCGACGAGAATCACCTTTGGTTCTCGCCGATTCGACGAGACTCACCTTCGATTCTCGCCCATTTTGACTTAGGCGATTTTCTGGAAACCGCTGGACCGGATTCTGCCGCTGGCACTGCTCTGAACCGGAGTTAGGGTTTTTCAGGTGGGACCCTTAATGGTTATATTGGAGTATTTCCACCGTATAAATAGACGAGTATTTTGAACAGAAATAATACATAAAGAAATACACGAGCCGCCGACCGTGACCTAGATCGCGATATCTGCTCCGCCGCCGTCACCGCTCGTACAAGTTGTTCGCCGACCTTGATCGTGATTTCTTCCAGATCTTTCGGCGACAGAAGCTTAGTCAAGCTTAGAGTCTCACGCGTCTAACCAGAGATCCCTTGTCTCTTGATTCGTTGATCGGGAAAACCTTCCCCGTCCGAATCGATTGAGACGATCAATCCTAGTGTGACCGTTGGAAGACCTAGCTAGCTTTGCTACGAAGTTTGGATCTCCAAAGTACAGCAGCCGCACACCGTTGTCGCCGCCGATCCCGTGAACCAAGCCGCCGCCCATCTTGCCGCCGCCGGTTCCGGGGAGATTCTCTCCAAGAGAGATCTAGGGTTGTGGACTCTTCGTGGACTTTAAGAACACGTCGTCAACGAAGAGGGACACCTTAGTCTCCAAAAGTAGTTTGTATTTCTTGTATATTCTAGTTCATTTTTGTTGTAAAGGAACGTTGGTTCCAAGTTGTAAGGGTTGGGTGCAACCCGTGTTGTGGGAGTGTTGTCTCCTACGTGTGGAAGGGATCCTTCCGATAGTGCAAGGATTGGATTTCAATCCTGTTGGTGAAGAGACCGAGTCGTCCCTTGTTGGGAGATAGGTCGAAGGGGGAAAGTGGATGTACCCAAATCGGGGAACCACTATAAATTGCTTGTGTACCTTCTTTGCTGTGTTGTTTTATTTTCGTGTGCAGGTACAATTTTAATTCCGCAAAAACGCTGCACGTCACATATTCCCCCCCCCCCCCCCATAGGTGAAGGTTGTTGACAATAGGTGGACTTTCAAGTGGTATCAAAGTGAGGTTCCTCATCAAAAAGGTTAACACCTTGAGTTGAATCCTGCCGCTAGTGTCAAGAAGAAGGCAAACATCTACTATGGACGGGCTCAAGTTCACAGGCAAGATCCCAGTGTGCACCAGGCTCAACTTTCCTATCTGGAAGGAAAGGATCAGGTTCTACATGGAAGCAGTTGATCCTCGACTCTTCATGATCGTGGAGGAGGGACCTTATGTCCCTACTAAGGTCTTCACCATAGATCCTACCAAGAAAGTGCCAAAGAAAATTTCTGAAATGGACAAGGACGAGATGGTGCTGGTGGGACTTGACAAGAAGGCGCAGAACATTCTGGTCAGCGCGGTCGATGACTCAATGATGCAGAACTTCTGCAATTGCAGGACAGCAAAGGAGATCTGGCACTGCCTGATTATCCTAATGGAGGGCACTGATGAAGTGAGGGATGATCGGAGATCCCTTGTGAACCAGAAATATGAGGCCTTCAGACAAGGGCCTAAGGAAGAGATCGGAGTCACCTTCGAGAACTTTCTCAAGATTGTCAATGCCCTCAAAGGATATGGACGAGTGTTCACTGATGGTGAACTTAATGATAAATTCCTTAGGTCCCTTACTAAGGAATGGGACACAAAGATCTGCGCCATCCGAGAGTTTGGCAAACTAGCTGAAACAGACCCGCAAATTCTGTTTGGGAAGCTGATGTCCTATGAGCTTCAACTGAACACCAGGAAAGTAGAAGAAGAAGTAGAGAAGGCTGCTGCCAAAGAAAAGACTGTGGCTCTAAAAGCCATTCACTCCAGAAACGGCAAGGGTGCAGTTTCATACCGTGCCAGGAAAAAGGATGAGGAGGAGGACTCCGAGCCATGCTCCTCCAGCTCAGAGCAGTCGGAGGAGGATTTCTCCCTCATCACCCGAGAATTCAAGAAGTTCCTCAAGATGAGGAATCAAAGAAAGAAAGACGGCTCCTCCTCCAGGCGTCAGAAGAAAAATTACTCTTCTGACAGGTATGCTTCTAAACCGAACAAACATCGCTCCTCTGACATCATTTGTTTTGGATGCAATAAGCCAGGACACGTCGTGGCCGACTGCTACCAAGGCAAGAGAGAAAAAGGGAAAGGAGAGGAGCTCAAATCCTCTAGAGATAGGAAGAAAGAGCGGAGCTACATCGCCAAAAGGCCAAAGACACTGAGTGAGTCTGACTCCTCAGACTCCAGTGATGATGAGGAAGCCTACTTCGGACTGGTGGGTCGCTCCGACTCAGAAGGAGAATGCCCCCCATTTACTGGGAAGGTAAAAGCTCACACCCCTCTCTCCAACTCTGAATCTGATCCTGAGTCTCAGGATGATGACCCTGAGGATAGCCTTTCGGCCCGTGAAGCGGAGCTCCTCGAGAAGTATGAGCTTCTGCTCAACACTTTCGAGGAGTGCCGTAAGAGATTGAAGGCTGAGAAAAAGGAAGTGAAATTCCTTAAGGGTGAGAGTGTCTCCCTAAGGGAAGAAATCACCAGTTTGATTTCTCTCCGACAGGAGCACCTTGACCTGACTTCAAAGCATTCAGAGTCTCTTAAGCTCCTTGATCTTAAGCAAGAGGAAGTCGACAAGTTGGAAGAACAACTTGCGGCAGAAAGTAAGATCGTCAAGAGCTTCTCTATGCCAAAAATAGTTCTTCCAGTAGTTGATACCTTCTCTGCTCAGGCTAAAGGAGCTGGCTTGGGGCATGTATGGGTATCTGTCTCCTCATCCAGGAGAAACAGGAACCAGAGGAAGAATAAGGCCGCCAAGAAGGCCTCTGCTGCTGAAAAGGGAAAGGCTCCGCTCAGTCCTGTTGCGTTCAGAAAGCCTAGCTTTCCTTGCAACCAACATGACTTTGAATCAACCTTTGGTCATCATTTCCGGCCCTCGGTTGCAAAGCCAAAGAGCCGATATGATGGTTGGACCTTTCCCCGGAACTTCGGTGAGAGTTCCTTCAAGGCACCTTATGAGGAAATCCACATGGGAAATTATGGTCAATTCTCTAGCGGCCATAATGGAAAGCAGGCACCAAGAGTCAAGCCTGTTATACTGACGAAACAGAAGGTGAAGAAGTCATGTGACTGCAATCACCATGAGGCCTCCACCTCCAGATCCAAGGCCCCGGCTGTACCCACCATTCCCAGGGTAAGGCAGGAGCCTAGGAAAAGGTACAACAGATTTGACTGTTGGTATTGTGGCAAAGTCGGTCACTTTGCCGTGGATTGTTGGTTTAACCCGAGGTATAACGAGACTCCCTATGTTAGCACTGCGAGGTCGACCACTCGTAAGGTTAACCAACCGAGGGGGAGTATGCTAACCAGGAATCTAGGACCCAAGTTTGATTGGGTTCCTAAGGGAAATTAATTTTGTTTTGCAGGAATGTCCAAAGGCCACCAAAACGCCAATCTGGTACTTGGACAGTGGATGCTCCCGGCACATGACTGGGACAAGAAGCCTGCTGCGTGATTACACTCCAGTCGAGAATGGACCCAAAGTCATCTTTGGAGGGTCAGATCGAGGAGTCACCAGAGGTTACGGTATGATTTCCAACGGTATAATCTCTATCACCGACGTGGCTTATGTTGAAGGGTTAAACCATAACCTGATCAGTGTAAGTCAGTTATGTGACAAAGGTTATGACGTTAAGTTCTACAAGGATAAATGTCTGATAATTTCATGTGCCTCTTCTGAGACGGTATTAATAGGCATTAGGAGCAGAAATATCTTCTGCTTAAATTTTCTCAGTTTAGATTCATCTACCCCCGTATGCCTTGTGGCAACAGGCAGTGCATCTCTTTGTGAACATTGGCACAAGAGATTGGCACATATTAATTTCAAAACAATTAGTATGCTGTTTTCTAAAAACTTAGTAAGGGATGCTCCCGTTATCAAGTGCATCAAAGATAGCCCCTGTCCTGCATGCTAGATGGGCAAACAGACTCGGGCTACCTTTAAGAGCATTGCAGACAAAGACTCTTCCCGATGTCTTTACCTTCTACATATGGACTTGTTTGGTCCAATGCAAGTTTATAGCTTCGGAGGCAAGTCCTATACGCTAGTGATAGTTGATGATCATTCTCGGTTTACATGGGTGTTCTTCTTAAAACGAAAGTCGGATACGTTTGACATCTTCACTAGTTTTGTCAAGCAGGTTCAGAACGAATTTAACTGCCCAGTGGTCAAAATCAGAAGTGACCATGGAACAGAATTCGAATCTGGTGCTATGACAGAGTTTTGTGAAGAACAAGGTATCTTTCATGAGTTTTCCTCCCCGCGCACTCCTCAGCAAAATGGAGTTGCGGAGAGGAGAAATAGAACTCTCATTGAAGCCTGCACGACAATGTTGAAAGACGATTCTCTCCCAGAATACTTCTGGGCAGAGGCTGTCAATACAGCTTGTCATGTACACAACCGAGCATTGATCAACAAGCATCATCGTAAGACGCCTTATGAGCTACTGAGAGGCAGGAAACCAACCATGTCCTACTTGAGGATCTTTGGTTGCAGATGCTATGTACTGAATAATGGGAAGTACCCGCGTACTAAATTTGGTGAAAAATGCTTCGAAGGCATATTCATGGGCTATAGTTCCCACAGTCGGGCTTATAGGGTCTTCAATAAGAAAACCCTAGTGGTAGAAGAATCAATTAATGTTGTTTTTGATGAAGGAAGTTTGCTTAACAGTAATTCTTCCAGTGGTATTCTTGAAGATGCAGGTGCACGACTTGAACAGCTGGATCTCGATGAGACAGCTAAAGATGAAACTCCTAAGTACGTCAAATTTTCCACCTCCACGTCATCTGGGAATGTTGAAGATAGAAATGGAACAAATCTCTTAGAAGAAGGAGAAGCCCAAGAAGTAGTCGACGCTCCAGACGCCAGACTTCTAGAGCTCCGGCACGTGAGGGATCACCCTAGAGATCAGATCATCGGAGATCCTCGTGTCGGTGTCAGAACTCGAAGAGGTACTATTAACGAAATTTTGCATCTTAGCTTCCTGTCACAGGTTGAGCCAAAGAATTTCGACGAAGCGAACAAAGATGCGGCATGGATTCTGGCCATGCAAGATGAACTACATCAATTCGAACGTTGCAACGTTTGGACGCTGGTTCCCAGACCACACAAGCAGAATGTGATTGGCACCAAGTGGATCTTCAGAAACAAACTGGATGAACATGGTGTCATCATAAAGAACAAGGCAAGGCTGGTGGCTCAAGGTTACAGATAGGAGGAGGGGATTGACTTCGACCAGACCTTCGCGCCAGTAGCAAGGCTCGAGGCAATCAGATTGTTCCTGGCGTATGCTTCGCACAAAGGATTCACAGTCTATCAAATGGATGTGAAATCAGCATTCTTGAACGGAGACCTGAAAGAGGAAGTATACGTCGCTCAACCCCCAGGTTTTGTCAATCCTACTTATCCCAATCTTGTATATTTTCTTAATAAAGCTTTATATGGTTTAAAACAAGCTCCACGAGCTTGGTATGAGACTTTATCTAGTTTTCTTCTTGAGAACAAGTTCTCTAGAGGTAAAATAGATAAGACATTGTTTCTCAGGGAAGTCAAAGGCAAGATTTTGCTGGTGCAAATCTATGTCGATGACATAATATTCGGCTCAACGGACAACAATCTTTGCAAAAAGTTTTCCAAACTTATGCAAGGAAAGTTTGAAATGAGCAGTATGGGAGAGCTAAAGTATTTCTTGGGACTTCAAGTGAAACAATCTGAGGATGAAATCTTCATCTCTCAGACGAAGTTCACAAATGAACTCCTCAAGAAATTCGGCATGGAGAGTGCAACCTCTATGAGGACTCCAATGGGATCTACTATGTCTCTGGATAAGGATGAGAACGGTAAACCTTTTGATGAAACCAAATATAGAAGCATCATTGGATCTCTGCTCTACCTTACTGCCAGTAGACCGGATATTATGTTCTCCACATGTGTCTGTGCCCGATATCAGGTGAACACTAAGGAATCTCACTATGTCGCTGCAAAGCGAATTCTAAGATACCATAAAGGTACTCCCAATCTTGGCTTGTGGTACCCGAGAAACAATGATGTCGAGCTAATAGGTGTTAGAAAGTAGCGAAAAAGAGAGAACAAGCGGATAAGCTTTTGAATAATTGAAATTTTATTATCCAAAAAAGATATCATTTACAAAGGTATGGCCTCCCTTATATAGAATGGAGGAGATACGAAAGAGAGTATACAAGCAATGTGGGACTAAACATTTACAATACAGAGCGGCTAGAGTAAAGGTGACCGCACAGGCCGCGCGCTTAGACTGATGGCTTAACCGCTCGGCAACTCCAGCAGGATAGAACAGACCGCAATGGTAGACCGGTAGACCGCCCGGTCTCCAGGCTTCAGAGTGAGATCGCCAGACCGCTCGGTCAACAAACCGCTGGATCAAACCGCTAAGCCGCCCGGTCTAATACTTCAACACTCCCCCTCAAGCTGGAGCATAGATATCAATCATGCCCAGCTTGTCACAAATGCGGAAGAAGGAAGTAGAAACCGGCTTGGTGAAGATATCTGCCAATTCCTTGTCAGAGGTGACAAAAGGAGTACAAATCTGTTTCTTCAAAATCTCTTCCCGAATGAAGTGACAGTCAACCTCTATATGCTTTGTTCTCTCATGGAAGACCGGATTTCTGGATATGTGGTATAGCGGCCTTGTTGCCACAGAACATAGGGAGAGGACAGTCATATACCTCGCCCAGGTCAAGCATGAGAGCCCGTAACCACTTTAACTCACACGTGGTTGACGCCATACTCCGGTATTCGGCTTCGGCACTGGATCTGGAGACAACAGACTATTTCTTGCTCTTCCAACTCACGAGATTACCTCCAACAAAGGTACAAAAACCTGATGTGGATTTACGATCGCCTTTATCATCCGCGTAACTTGAATCTGAGTAGGCCTCAACCCTCAGATGACCATTCTTCTGAAAGAGTAACCCTCTGCCCGGTGCTGCTTTGATATACTCCAAAATCTTCAGGGCGGACTGAAGATGGCACTCCCGGGGAGCTTGCATAAACTGACTGACCTTGCCTACAGCATAGGCGATGTCGGGTCTAGTCACCGTGAGATAGATGAGTTTGCCTACCAAATGTCTGTACCTTGTGACATCAGATATAAGAGGCGAGTCATCCGTCCACGTTTTGTCTTCTCCAACAGCCATGGGAAAACGAGCTGGTTTGGCACCTGTCAATCCTGCCTCTCGTAGAAGATCAAGGGCATACTTTCGTTGAGAGAGAACTAAGGAGTCAAGTTTCCGAGAGATTTCTATCCCCAAAAAGTATTTTGGGGAGCCCATATCCTTCGTGACCAAGTGCTGACGGAGGTGCTTCTTCGTCAAGTCCACCCCATCTCGGTCATCGCCAGTAAGGAGAATATCATCCACATATACGACCAAAACCACCAGTCCTGAGGCCGTTTTGCGAATGAATAAGGAGTGATCGGCCGAACTCCTTTGAAAGCCGATGGTAGCCACAATACCACTGAATTTGTCAAACCATGCCCGAGGGCTCTGCTTTAGGCCATAAATAGCCTTCTTCAAATGACATACACGTGTCTCCCCCTAAGCAACATACCCAGGAGGTTGCTCCATATAGACGTCCTCCTGAAGATCGCCATAGAGAAAGGCATTCTTCACATCAAGCTGGGAAATGGCCCAAGCCCGGTTAACAGCGACAGAAAAGAGAACTCGGATGGTGCTGAGGCGAGCAACCGGAGAGAAGGTATCAAATTAATCAACGCCGTAAGTCTGAGTGAAGCCCTTGGCCACCAGCCGGGCTTTGTAGCGATCCACAGTGCCGTCGGGGCGAAACTTCACAACGAAGACCCAGCGACAGCCAACCACATCAGTGCCCACGGGAGGAGGAACAAGGGTCCAGGTACCCCTTTCAGTGAGAGTAGCCATCTCCTCATCCATGGCAGACTTCCAATGAGGGAGAGAGCAAGAGCCTCCTGGTAGGTACGGGGAGTAGAAGTAGCAGAGATAGCCAAGGCAAAACACCTGCGAGAAGGAGAAAGCTGATCATAGGAAACAACAGCCGTGAGCGGGTGTTGAGTACACGCCCGCACCCCTTTGCGAAGGGCAATGGGAACATCCAGGTCAACGGGAGCGTTGGCGACGGGAGCGTCAGCGACCGGAGCGTCCGTGGCGGAGAAGGCTGGCCCGGGACTAGAGAGAGACGGCAGCGGAGAGGAGGGTGGAGGGGTGGGTGGGGAGACGGACTGGGAAGGAGTGGGTGGAGGAGGAGACGAAGGTGGGAAAACGTGGAGAGGTGTAGAAGGAACGGAGATATCAGAAGGAAGAGAAGAGGGAGGAGAGAAATAGGAAGCATTTTCGAAAAAAGTCACATCCGCGGAGACAAACTGCTTGCGGAGAAGGGGGTCAAAGCAGCAATAGCCTTTTTGAGTGGTAGAGTACCCCAAAAAGACACACTTGGTGGAACGGGGGGAAAGCTTGTCACGGGTAGCGGAGGGAGCGTGAACAAAGACCGTACAGCCAAAGACACGGAGAGGAAGAGGAAAAGGTTCCTGGTAGGGGTAGAGAAGGGAGAAGGGAGTCTGGCCGTGGAGAACCGCGGAGGGAAGACGATTGATGAGATAGCAGGCGAGGAGCACAGCGTAGCCCCACTAGGAGCGAGGGACGTGCATCTGCATCATGAGAGTACGCGCAACATCAAGAAGGTGACGGTTTTTACGCTCCGCCACCCCATTCTGCTGGGGGTGTAAACACAAGTCGTTTGATGAAGGAGGCCATGTTAGTGAAAGAATGCGGAGAAGTCATGAGTCAGATATTCTTTAGCATTTTCAGAACGTAAGACTTTAATAGAAGTAGAAAATTGAGTCTTAATCATAAAGTAAAATGATTGCCAAACAGAAAATAGTTCAGAGCGATCTTTTAACAGATACACCCAGGTACATCGAGAAAAATCATCGATAAAAGTGACAAAATAGGAACTGCCCCGACCAACTATAAGGGTAGGAGCAGGACCCCATACATCAGAATGAATTAGATCAAATATGCGAGAGGAGCCACGGCCTTGCTTCGGTGGGAAGGAGGAGCGATGATGTTTGCCAAGCTGACGCGCATCACAGTTGAGCGGAGAACTGGTATGAGGTAAGTGGGGCAGAAGCTGGTGAATAAGCCGAGGAGGAGGATGTCCAAGACGAAGATGCCACTGAAGGAGATCAGTGGAGGAGGAGTAGGCAGAGAGAGCGGAAACATCGTCGAGGAAGTAGAGGCCGCCGCTCTCAGTCCCAGTAGCAATCGTCCGCTGGGTCCTCGGGTCCTGAAAAGAACAAGTAGTGGGAGTGAATAAGACGGAGCACTGAAGTTGCCGGCATAAAGTAGTAACTGATAACAAATTGCACGGGAACTTCGGGACATAGAGGGTATCCTCCAAGCAAAGCGATGGGGTGAGTTGAACCATGCCTGTCCAATGAACCGGGGACGGGGAACCATCCGCCACACGAACCGGGGGTAAGCGGTCATGGGTCTCAAGACGGGAGAAGCAATGAGGGTTGCCCGTCATATGATTTGTGGCATCGGAGTCAATCAGCCATTTACCTTGGGTAACGACGTGGGCACTACCTGACGTCATGGCCAAAGAGGCAGACGGCCGAGAAGAGGAGGTGGCCGAAGACGGAGCATCACCGGAAGGGCGAAGGTGAGGATGTTTCTGCCAGCAGCGGTCAATAGTATGGCCAGTACGACCACAGTGAGAGCAGAGGAACCGAGAAGAACCTCGTCCGCCAGAGGAGCCGCGGCTACTAGGGCCCCCCCTCTGAGCTTGGTGAGCAAAGGAGTCCTGGGAAGGGGGGACGCCAACAGAGGCCGCTGGAGTAGCGAAGTAACAACGGCAATGCGAGCCGCAGTGGCATCCAGAGTAGGAGATTCCGCCTCACCCAAGATCTGCTGGCGGATCATATCATAAGAGTCTGGAAGATGAAGAAGATAACAAACAACCAGGAGTTCCTGGAAGTGTTTGTGCTGGTCGGCCAAGTCCGCGGAGAAGGGACGATTCTGGAGGATTTCAGCCCCAAGAGCCTGAACCTGCTGATAAGCCGCAGCCGGTGACATGGAAGGGCGGGCGAAGAGGTCCGCATAGAGAGTATAAATGCGGGACGTCTGTCCCCCCTTAGAATAGAGAGCAGCGAGGTGAAGCCAGGCGACCTTGACCGTCTCATCATGGCGAATGACGGGAAGGCACTCATCAGAAAGGCTGTTGGCCAGCCAGGTGCGGACAAGAGCATCACTCGCATCCCAGTCATCAAACTCAGGAGAGGTGCGAGGAGGAGGGTCATCGGTGAGTGAAAGTCCACCTAGTGTCAGCTATGTGCACCTATGGGGGGGGGGAATAGGTGACGAGTAGCGCTTTTGCGGAATTTACGAACGTACCTACACAATAAAAATAGAAAGCACAGCACACAGAATACACAAGCAATTTATAGTGGTTCCCCGACTTGGGTACATCCACTTTCCCCCTTCGACCTATCTCCCAACAAGGGACGACTCGGTCACTTCTCCAACGGGATTGAAATCCAATCCCTGCACTAACGGAAGGAACCCTTCCACACGTGAGAGTCAACACTCCCACTAAACGGGTTGCACCCAACCCTTACAACACGGAACAAAAGTTCCTTTACAACAAAATTAAATATAGAATGTACACGTGATACAAACTTCTTTTGGAGACTACGGTGTTCCTCTTCGTTCGACGACGTGTTCTTGAAGTCGATGAAGAGTCTACAACCTTGGTCTCTCTTGGAGAGGATCTCCCCGGAACCGGTGGCGGCACACGAGCGGCGGCTAGCTTCGGGATCGGTGGCTACGATGATGAGCGGCTGCTGAACTTGGAGATCCAAACTTCATAGCGAAGCTAGCTTGGTCTTCCAACGGTCACACGAGGATCGGTCGTCTCGATTGATTCGGACGGGGGAGTTTTTCCCGGTCAACAAATCGAGAGGCAAGAGATCTCTGGATAGACACGTGAGACTCAAGCTTTGCTAAGCTTCTGTCGCCGGAGATCACTAAGGAATCTCGATTGTTGACGGCGACCAACTTGCCCGAGCACGACGGCGGCGGCGGAGAGGAATCGAGATATTAGGGTTTCGTCGTGGCTCGGTTTCGTTCTCTTTTCTCCGTCGTTTTACTGTTCAAAATACTGGAATATATATACTGTAGATAACTCCAATATGACCGTTTGTGGGACCCACACTAGAAATCCCTAAGTCCGGTTCAAACTAGTCTAGAGGCAGAATCCGGTCCAGCAGCAACCTGAGAAAACGCCAAGTGAAAATCGGCGAGAATCACAAGCGATTCTCGCCGAATCACTTATTGATTCTCAACGAATTTCACTTTGTATACATGAGCTGCTTGGCCACTGGTTCGGCGAGAATCACTGGTGATTCTCGCCGAATCTTACTTGGCACCGTTTTGAGGTAGCCAGAAGGAGTCGGCGAGAATCACTGATGATTCTCGTCGATTCGGCGAGAATCACTAGTGATTCTCGTCGATTCGGCGAGAATCACTTGGTGATTCTCGTCGAATCGGCGAGAATCACTTGGTGATTCTCGTCGAATTTTCCTTGGACGAATTTTCGTCTTCCACCCTGGAGCTGCTCCTTGACCCATCCATGCTCCTTGTCTTCTCTTGCATATGAACGGCCCTGTACTTGAAAGTAAGTGCACTCCAATAGAGAGAGTACACGTAGGCCAACACACTGATCTGCTCAACGAGGGATTACGTCTTGCAGACCCGTGTATATTGACCTACTGTACCCTGACATTGGTGTGCACTTAGCGTGGAGGAGCTGCAAGTACAACTTAAGATGTTTCATCAAATACATTGTGAATTCATCTTAGCTTGACAGGTGGCTTCCTCAAATCTAGGTAATCGTGGATACAATACCCAACAATCTCCCCCTATTTGACGAAGCCAAAACCCTACTAGCTAAGATGAATAACACATATCAAATAATAAACATAGCATTCAGAAATTAAACATGCAGCACAAGAGAATATATGCAATCAGATCAGGACTTGAGTCATTCACAAATTCAAATATATATACCAATATATATATATACACATATAATCCAGAATTGTTTCTATGACAACAAAAATCATTAAATATTTTTACGACAAAGTGACAAGCTATAAGTTTTTGACTATTTTTCCTTAGCTAAGTCACCCTTAGGATTTTGAGCCAAGTACTTCTTGCTTTGCCTCTCCATGTATTCTTTGGGCTTCGGGTAATACCTAGGAGGAGCAACTTTATCTGCATCCTTGTTGTTTCTGAAAAAGATGTTGCGTTTCGCTTCAAACGTTTTGTGCGTTTCCCACTCATACTGGCTATATACTTCGTTTCGATTGATCTCTCCTCTTTCTTGCAACCAGAAGGTGTCTAAGATGATGTTCCTTGAAACTGGACTCCACCTTTCGTTTCGTACATCCTCCTCATTCATTCGAGTTCTCTTTGCAGCCTGTGTCTCCTTGGAGGTCCCTTCTTGAACTTTTCTCTTTCCCCTGGCTTTTGCTAAGGCCTCTTGGTCGAACATGCTCCTCAGTTTAGCTTTGGAGAGAGCCCTAGCATCAGCGTCATTTGTGGGAATATCTGCAGTACTTGCACTTACATCCTCAGCAACACTTACTTCCTCAGCGGCCTTAGATGTCTCAGGGACATGAATACCGGCAGGATTGTCAGGCAGAACGATGCCTAATGTACCTAGCGCCTGTTGGAGCATCCACCAGCAGCTCTCATAGACATATTTGCTTGATTGGGCGAAGTGTGTGCTCATGCTTTCTTGAAGCTCGACCAACGTAGCTATATACTCTTTCTCCCCCTTTTTGGCTTCGACAGCTATGCAGTTGGCATATGAGTGCAGGGAGTCATCAAGATGCTTCGTGGTCTTGGAGAATTCAGTGATCAGGGCCTGCTGATTGGCATTTAAAGTGACCATATTACCATCAAACTTCTGAATGTTGGTGGCTACAACGTGTGCGTTCTGATTTACGACAGCCAGAGTATCAGTATTCTTTTTCAAGCCGGCCATTAAGAGTGTGACAGCTTCGCCAGCCGCGGTATACTTCTCTTCAAATTTCTTCTCCATCACGTCCAGCTTATGGTTGATTTCCACCATATTCTTGAGCATCAGATTTTCCGAAGTCTTAATCCTGTTCAGCAGTTTATTCTGGGCTTCATCAAATGAGACTTTAAGTTCATTCACAATGCCCTGAATGATATTGACAGTGTGAGTGGCTAGCTCATCTCATAACGGAATAGCCGGAGGCACTTGTGGGCCATGCATTTCAGCAGACGCATCTGTAGAGCTGGATACCATCACAGTCTCTACAGGAGGAATGTTGGCAGTCTCTGTAGATTTATCTAACTCCCCCTCCACTGTTGCAGACTTGTCAGGTGGAGGTTCAACAAGATCCGGAGTCTCAAGTACTTCATGTCCCTCATTCTCATCTTCCTCTCCGTCCTCATCCAAGAAATCATCTATATCAGCAGCCTCTTCCAATTCTCGGTCAGCAGTCTCCAGTGCTTCAGCTTCGGTTCCTTGAGTGTTTCTGTTCAGGACCTCCTCATCCTCCAGCTCAGGTTCACTTACTTCTTGAGTGTCGGCCACAGCATTCCTGGCCACCTGGGCGATTTCAGATATTACATCCGTATGAGGGGGTAGAGTCTCCCCCTCGATTCCTGCAGTCACGGTATCAGGAATTTCACCGGGGGTGACTGCTGGAGATACTTCCTGTCGCTCTTCCACGGCAGGCTGCCCGATCCGCCTCTCCCATCGATCAAACACACTTGCATCCATCTTCTTCAAGTAGTGGAGAGGGACACCTTTGCTCATGTCGAACTTGTCTCCGTTCAGCTGGTTTAGATATAGACTGATGATGCGGCCGAAACTAGGAGTGCCCAGGGTGTCCTTGATCTTCTCGAACAACAACTCCCCCAGTTGAATCTCTTGCGGCAGACAACAGCGATGAGGATCTTGAACATATCTCCTGAGATATGGTCATGCGAGCCCGGCTTGCAGATGAGCACTTTTCCAATAATGTCAGATAGGAGCTTCCCTTCTTCATTCATCTCCTTTCTCTTTATTGATCGAGTTCCTCGTGGAAGACCGCAGAACAAGAGAGTTCTGGTTTTGTCCTCGTCCTCCAAATAGTCCTCCTGCTCCGAACTAGAAAGCTGCAGGTAGAGAGTCAGCTTGCTGGCAGACATCTTTACTTTTGCCCCAGCCACCTTGCTCTTGATTATGGAGTCTCCATCTCGGAGTCTTGCTGTAGCGAAGAACTCCAGCACCTCTTTGTCCAGGATTTTGCAGGGGTGCTCCAAGACGAAGGTTAGCCCAGCCTCTTCCAGCATTAGAATAATGTTACGGAATTCGTCCGAGGCGTGAGAAAACCCAGTTCGAACCAGCTCGCAGACAGATACCAACCCTGCAGTTGTCCTTGGAGCCATTGTAGATCTAGAGAGAGAAGCCCTACTCTAAGCGTTAATGAACTTTCAAAAAGAAAGTATCACAAGTGAGCGCGTCCAAGTACGGGTGAGGAAGAGGTTACCTAATGGCGTATACGGTGAGTTAGTTCGAGTGGAGAAGAATCGAAACGTGAAGAGTTCATCGGTGAAGGCTTCGGCGGGATGTTTGCGGGAAACCTTTGATGGAGGCGAGCTTTCCAGCAGGAGTCGGCGAGGTGTCCTTCCGGTAAGTGTCCCTTGCGGCGATTAGTGGCCCCTCGGCGAGTGTCCAGCGGAGGAGAGTCGGCGAGGTTCGGCATAGACGGTGCGACGAGCTTGTTGCGGGTCGTCGAGAGATCTCTTGCGGGTTTCGGCAAGTCTGCGGAAGAACTCTTGCGGAAGAAGTCTTGCGGGTTTCGGGATACTTGCTGCGACGTGAGGCGGGAGTCGTGAAGAAGGCGAAGGGTTTTGCGGGATTTGACTAACTCGGCGATTGTCAAATTCGGCGGGATTCGTGAAGAATGCGAAGGGTCGGCGGGATTCAGGAGATTTGGTTAATTCGGTTTCTGATACTATTTGTCTAATTCGAAATTGAGGGGTCTCTTGACTAGAAATTTTCACGTTGAGAAGCTTGCAATATTTTTGAAATTTTCCGATGTCAAGTCAATATAAAAATGATAAATACATGTATATTTTAAAGTCAATATATTTGGATTTGAACGAGACTTTTCCAAAGACTTCTTGATGTCAATTGTGAGTTGTCGAGATTCACGATGACATAACTTCGTTAACCCTTTATTGATGTGTAATGGTTTACATGCATCGAGTTAACCTATCCTTAGAGGTGCACACATACATGTATAAGCATAAGTATAAATATACACATGGATAGAAATATATATATATATATATATATATATATATATATATATATATATATATATATATATATATATATATATATATATATATATATATATATATATATGAACTGAGGATGCAATATGACGCAAGTCTTTGAACTGATCAAAATTACATGGGATTTTGAAAGTCATCGTCTTAGTCCCACAGGTAGAACACATTAGAGGCTCAAAGTGAGTATGCTCAAACAGGTATCACATCTGGTATTGCAGACGCTTGTTCCAAGGTAGTCTTGAGCCACCTACTGTCTAGTTCCCATCATATTCACGGGAACCTAGACTACCCTGCAAGAAAGAATTACTTTACCTTAGGAACCCAAATCATATTGGGTCCTAGGTTCCTGTTAGCATGAGCATGCAACTGCCTTCCTTCAGAAAACCTGTCTGGAAGACTACCTCTGTCCCGAGAATGTGGATAAGCCCTTGCCGTGGGCACAGAGGGGTTGTGCCAACAGTCGATGGCAAAGTGCCCCACTTTGCCGCAGCACCAACAAGGGTGAATGTTGTATCGCCGTTTTCGACCTGATCTAGTGACTGATGTAGTCACGGTCCTAGGTCTAAACGGGATAGGGCATGTTCTTGTCACACAAATGTCTCTTCCATCGTGACACGTGGAAGGGTGGAAAGAATACATGTTGTAAGCATTATGAGGCCGGGAAGGTGGTGTCATTCTTTCAGGCATCTCCCTTACTGAGGCCCCATGGAGCCTGACATCATGACTTCTATCCTCTCTATCTCGTGTCCTCGAGTGGTGAGAAGTCTTCTGTGAGCTGGGATATGCAGATCCACACTGTGTTGAGGCAGTGGCAGTGAATACAAAGGGCTCAGAATGAGCCTTAGGTATTCTCTCATGGGTGGCCATGCCGGCCCTTGCACTCCGGGTGTCTCCACATGGGGACAGATCATCCTTACAGTGACCACGACTATTCCTGTGGTCATACCTGAAGGCATGATGAGTTGCCTTCCTGCTTGGAGTGGGGGGTCGGAATACCGTTTCCCCATTTCTCCATGCCTGGATAATCCGGGAAATCCACCCGGTTTCTTGCTTTCTCTTTATAGCATCAACTTTGGAAAAGTTTGATATTATACGTTTCTCATTATCTAGTCTATTCTCTAGAGCTGAGATCTTAGAGTCCTTGACCTTGTTGGACGCCAATTGGAGAACCAACAAGATCTTCAGTCGAGCAATCTCTCGAGCTTGCTCCTCAGCAAGTAGGTTGCTTTCCTGAAGGGCTCTCTTCAGGGAATCAGTATTTTCTGGAGGAGAGCAGTTTCTGTCTTCAGAAAGGTCAAAAGATATGGGGCAGGGTGAAGATGTTACCGGCTCATCTGAGTTATTGTCATTAGAATCAGTGACCATTGTTTCATCCTCGTCAGAGCTGCTTTCCTCACTGGTCTCGTCAGTCTCTGACACGGACACGGGAGCTCTGATGCAATCTGAGGGATCCTTGCATTCATCTTCAGAAGTGAGGACCCCCACATACGCTTCATCCTCTGATTGGCAGCATATTTCAGCTTTCTCTGACCCCCCCATCAGCTCTGAGATCATCATCCATAGAGATTTAGCCGTTCTACATTTTTCCAATCCAGAGCGAGAGGCTCCAGACCAGACATCCATGATAATTTGTCGAATCCTCTCGTCCAAGTGAAATAGAGATAGTTCCGTCTCAGACATCTCAGCAATGCCCATGGGCACTTGGATCCCAGAGTCGGTGGTCTTCATGGGGATAAACGGACCCTCTTCTAGGATGAAGGATGCTCGAGGATCGATAACATCAAGGTGAAAGGATACTCTCATTCTCCAGATGGGATAATAATCCTTTGTGCATGCGGGGAGTTTGAGTGGCGGAATCTCATAATCCAGATCCATGCTTCTGACACTGGTGGTAGGATTCTACTCAAGGTGTTAACCTTTTTGATGAGTAACCTGGCTCTGATACGACTTGAAAGTCCACCTAGTGTCAGCTATGTGCACCTATGGGGGGGAATAGGTGACGAGTAGCGCTTTTGCGGAATTTACGAACGTACCTGCACAATAAAAATAGAAAGCACAGCACACAGAATACACAGGCAATTTATAGTGGTTCCCCGACTTGGGTACATCCACTTTCCCCCTTCGACCTATCTCCCAACAAGGGACGACTCGGTCACTTCTCCAACGGGATTGAAATCCAATCCCTGCACTACCGGAAGGAACCCTTCCACACGTGAGAGTCAACACTCCCACTAAATGGGTTGCACCCAACCCTTACAACACGGAACAAAAGTTCCTTTACAACAAAATTAAATATAGAATGTACACGTGATACAAACTTCTTTTGGAGACTACGGTGTTCCTCTTCGTTCGACGACGTGTTCTTGAAGTCGATGAAGAGTCTACAACCTTGGTCTCTCTTGGAGAGGATCTCCCTGGAACCAGCGGCGGCACACGAGCGGCGGCTAGCTTCGGGATCGGCGGCTACGATGATGAGCGGCTGCTGAACTTGGAGATCCAAACTTCGTAGCGAAGCTAGCTTGGTCTTCCAATGGTCACACGAGGATCGGTCGTCTCGATCGATTCGGACGGGGGAGTTTTTCCCGGTCAACAAATCGAGAGACAAGAGATCTCTGGATAGACATGTGAGACTCAAGCTTTGCTAAGCTTCTGTCGCCGGAGATCACTAAGGAATCTCGATTGTTGATGGCGACCAACTTGCCCGAGCACGACGGCGGCGGCAGAGAGGAATCGCGATATTAGGGTTTCGTCGTGGCTCGGTTTCGTTCTCTTTTCTCCGTCATTTTACTGTTCAAAATACTGGAATATATATACTGTAGATAACTCCAATATGACCGTTTGTGGGACCCACACTAGAAATCCCTAAGTCCGGTTCAAACTAGTCTAGAGGCAGAATCCGGTCCAGCAGCAACCTGAGAAAACGCCAAGTGAAAATCGGCGAGAATCACAAGCGATTCTCGACGAATCGTCGAGAATCACCAAGTGATTCTCGACGATTCGTTGAGAATCGTTAGTGATTCTCGCCGAATCACTTATTGATTCTCAACGAATTTCACTTTGTATACATGAGCTGCTTGGCCACTGGTTCGGCGAGAATCGCTGGTGATTCTCGCCGAATCTTACTTGGCACCGTTTTGAGGTAGCCAGAAGGAGTCGGCGAGAATCACTGATGATTCTCGTCGAATCGGCGAGAATCACTTGGTGATTCTCGTCGAATCGGCGAGAATCACTTGGTGATTCTCGTCGAATTTTCGTTGGACGAATTTTCGTCTTCCACCCTGGAGCTGCTCCTTGACCCATCCATGCTCCTTGTCTTCTCTTGCATATGAACGGCCCTGTACTTGAAAGTAAGTGCACTCCAATAGAGAGAGTACACGTAGGCCAACACACTGATCTGCTCAACGAGGGATTACGTCTTGCAGACCCGTGTATATTGACCTACTGTACCCTGACATTGGTGTGCACTTAGCGTGGAGGAGCTGCAAGTACAACTTAAGATGTTTCATCAAATACATTGTGAATTCATCTTAGCTTGACAGGTGGCTTCCTCAAATCTAGGTAATCGTGGATACAATACCCAACAGTGAGGTGATGACGCTTGCGTTGAGAACGAAGGAGAAAGGTGAAAGAAACACTCCAATCGGGATAGTTGGAGCCAACAAGCTTGGAAAGGGTGCCAAGGTTGCCCGAAGGAGGAGGAGGAGAAGGAGCTGCAGGAGTAGTGGTGAGACCGGAGGTAGTCATAGAACCCGGCAAGCAGAAGAAGCCGCGCGAACAGAAGCGGTTAGAAAACAGAAGAAGCCGCGCGAACAGTAGCGGCTAGAAAGAAGTCAAAGGCACAGCGGGGAAGAGGTCGCACGGACTGAAAAGGCCGAGCGAACAGAAGAGAGGAGAAGAGCAGGTGACCGCGACCAAGATGCAGGTGAGATAGGAACAACCCGCACGGTCAGGCAGATCACAGCAGCAAACCGCGAGTATAGAGACAAGCGGAAAAGGGGAAAGCAGAAGCGGACAGGGAGAAGAAGGCCGCAGCGGGTAGAGACAAGGCCGCAACGACTAGGAAGTCGGAGAGGCAAGAAAGAACAAGGAGCGCGGCGACAAGGAAACAGGTCGCTGCGACGAATAGCAGTAGGAGAAGAGAACCAAGAAGAAGCAAGCCGCGCGAATAGGGCAGCGGACAGAAACAAGCCGCGCGAACAGGGCAGCGGACAGAAGATAAGGCAAGTCGCGAAACAGGTCGCACAAAGCGGAAAACAAGCCGCG
The DNA here is from genome assembly GCA_039583875.1 of Platanthera guangdongensis. Classification (NCBI taxonomy): domain Eukaryota; kingdom Viridiplantae; phylum Streptophyta; class Magnoliopsida; order Asparagales; family Orchidaceae; genus Platanthera; species Platanthera guangdongensis. The sequence continues at coordinate 193,110,755 of CM077158.1, read as the reverse complement.
AACAACAGAGAGCGCACAGAATCAGGAGGAAATGACTGTGTGCTCTGATACCATGTTAGAAAGTAGCGAAAAAGAGAGAACAAGCGGATAAGCTTTTGAATAATTGAAATTTTATTATCCAAAAAAGATATCATTTACAAAGGTATGGCCTCCCTTATATTGAATGGAGGAGATAAGAAAGAGAGTATACAAGCAATGTGAGACTAAACATTTATAATACAGAGCGGCTAGAGTAAAGGTGACCGCACAGGCCGCGCGGTTAGACTGATGGCTTAACCGCTCGGCAACTCCAGCAGGATAGAACAGACCGCAATGGTAGACCGCTAGACCGCCCGGTCTCCAGGCTTCAGAGTGAGATCGCCAGACCGCTCGGTCAACAAACCGCTGGATCAGACCGCTAAGCCTCCCGGTCTAATACTTCAACAATAGGTTTTTCAGATGCTGATTTTGCAGGGAGTAGGGATGACATGAAAAGCACTTCCGGGACGTGTCAATTCCTCGGAAGAAGGCTTATCTCATGGAACAGCAAGAAGCAGAATTGTGTAGCTACCTCCACAGCAGAGTCTGAGTACATCTCGGCTGGCAGTTGTTGCGCACAACTCCGATGGATCAGAAACCAGTTAGCCGACTACGACCTTCAGTTCAAGAAAGTACCAATGTACTGTGACTCCTCCAGTGTAATTGCGATTGCCAACAATCCGGTATCGCACAGCAGAACGAAGCATATTGAAGTGCGCTATCACTTCATTCGGGAGCACGTGGAGAACAAGGACATCTCTCTCTGTTATGTTCCCATGGACAAGCAGATTGCAGATATTTTCACAAAGCCCTTAGACGAAGCCAAGTTCAGTCTGTTCAAAACTGAATTGGGGATGCTAAACTATGAGGAATGAAGACTACAGAAGCTCCAGGCTCGTGCATCTAGGGGGAGCCTCTGCCAGGAACTCAAGTGTGAGCACAGGTGCAGGTACTGAGGGGGAGCAAGGGGTCAAATGCAACAGACCCAGATTTGCAGAAGCCGAAAAGGGGGAGATTACCCTCTCGGCTAAGGTTAAGGTGGCTCCAAGTTTGCTCTCACGAAATTGGTATTGGTAATCAATATCTCTCTCAACTCAATTTCAAGGTTATGATTTTCATTCCCATACGCTTTATTCACCTTAGCTTGTAGGGTTTAGGCTTCTTCAAATAGGGGGAGAATGTTGGGTATTGTATCCACAACGTACCTGATTTGAAGAAGCCCCTGGTCAAGCTAAGGTAAATAGACAATGTTTTTGACAAAATATTTCAAGTTGTGCATGCAGTTATTCCACGCTAAGTGCACACCAATGTCAGGGTGCAGTAGGTCAATATACACGGGTCTGCACGACGTAATCCCTCGTTGAGCAGATCAGTGTGTTGGCCTACGTGTACTCTCTCTATTGGAGTGTGCTTATTTTCAAGTACAGGGCTGTGTTAAGACAAGAGCAGACAAGGAGCAAGGATGGGTCAAGGAGCACCTCATGGGTGGAAAGACGAAAAATCGTCTAAGTGTAAATCGACGAGAATCACCAAGTGATTCTCGCCGATTCGGCGAGAATCACTAGTGATTCTCGCCGATTCGGCGAGAATCATTGGCTGATTCTCGCCGATTCGATCCAGCTACTTCAAAGCGAGCAACTCTGATGCTAAGTAATAATCGACGAGAATCATCAAGTGATTCTCGCCGAATCGTCGAGAATCACTAGTGATTCTCGCTGAATCGTCGAGAATCACTGGCTGATTCTCGCCGTCTCGACCCGGCTAAATCAGAACGTGCAATCAAGTCAACATCGACGAGAATCATCTTTGATTCTCGCCGAATCGACGAGAATCACCTTTGATTCTTGCCGATTCGACGAGACTCACCTTCGATTCTCGCCGATTTTGACTTAGGCGATTTTCTGGAAACCGCTGGACCGGATTCTGCCGCTGGCACTGCTCTGAACCGGGGTTAGGGTTTCTTCAGGTGGGACCCTTAACGGTTATATTGGAGTATTTCCACCGTATAAATAGACGAGTATTTTGAATAGAAATAATACTGAAAGAAATACACGAGCCGCCGACCGTGACCTAGATCGCGATATCTGCTCCGCCGCCGTCGCCGCTCGTGCAAGTTGTTCGCCGACCTTGATCGTGATTTCTTCCAGATCTTCCGGCGACAGAAGCTTAGTCAAGCTTAGAGTCTCACTCGTCTAACCAGAGATCCCTTGTCTCTTGATTCGTTGATCGGGAAAACCTTCCCCGTCCGAATCGATTGAGACGATCGATCCTAGTGTGACCGTTGGAAGACCTAGCTAGCTTTGCTACGAAGTTTGGATCTCCAAAGTACAGCAGCCGCACACCGTTGTCGCCGCCGATCCCGTGAACCAAGCCGCCGCCCATCTTGCCGCCGCCGGTTCCGGGGAGATTCTCTCCAAGAGAGATCTAGGGTTGTGGACTCTTCGTGGACTTTAAGAACACGTCGTCAATGAAGAGGGACACCTTAGTCTCCAAAAGTAGTTTGTATTTCTTGTACATTCTAGTTCATTTTTGTTGTAAAGGAACGTTGGTTCCAAGTTGTAAGGGTTGGGTGCAACCCGTGTTGTGGGAGTGTTGTCTCCTACGTGTGGAAGGGATCCTTCCGATAGTGCAAGGATTGGATTTCAATCCTGTTGGTGAAGAGACCGAGTCGTCCCTTGTTGGGAGATAGGTCGAAGGGGGAAAGTGGATGTACCCAAATCGGGGAACCACTATAAATTGCTTGTGTACCTTCTTTGCTGTGTTGTTTTATTTTCGTGTGCAGGTACAATTTTAATTCCGCAAAAACGCTGCACGTCACCTATCCCCCCCCCATAGGTGAAGGTTGTTGACACTAGGTGGACTTTCACAAACAAATAAAGAAGAAATTCAAAGGCAAGTGCTACAACTGTAATAAGTGGGGTCACTGCGCTTCTGAGTGCCGTCAGCCCAAACGGGACGAATCCAGTACACCAAGGCCTGATAATCAAGCCAGCATGGTTTACCAGACTGCGCCTATCGACTTTGTTGCCATGGTCGGTAACGGGACGGCCAGTTCAGAGTGGTGGCTCGATTCAGGCGCTACCTGCCACGTCTGCCACAATCCAAAGCTTCTGAAGGATGCAAAAGAGGTGCAAGAGACTGTCACTGTTGCAAATGGAGCTGTAGCTGACGTGCTGAAGGTCGGCAACGCTACCTTGACTCTCTCCTCAGGTAAGACTCTTACTTTGAAAAATGTTAAATTTATACCGACATTAGCTGCTAATTTAATTTCTATTAGCCTGTTATGCGATGCGGGTATGTCTTTTAACATTAGTGGTGGTCGAGTAACCCTAATGGTTCACTCACATTACTTTGGCTGCGCATATGTCGTTAACGGGATGCATAGGCTGAGTCTAGCACATGAGGTAGTAAATCAGGTTAACTCAAATCTGATAGATCCTAAGACTTTACATGCAATACTGGGACACGTCAATTATAGAAAACTTCTCCTGCTAGCTAGAACTCACAACATACCCCTCGACACAAAAACCAAATTTGAAAAATGTGAAATTTGTGCTCAAACTAAGATAACTAGAACACCTTTTAGTCAGGTTTCTAGGAGCACATAATTGCTAGAGTTAATACATTCCGATATTTGTGACTACAAAAGTTTTGTCACTCGAGGCGGTCGGAAGTATCTGATAACCTTTATCGACGACTACTCTAGATTCAGTCACATTTACCTTCTTAAAACCAAAGATGAAGCATTTGAAAAATTCCGTATTTTCAAAAATAGGGTTGAAAATCAATTTGACATGAAAATAAAAATGCTAAGAAGTGATAGAGGAGGAGAATATATCTCGGGGGAGTTCAGAGATTTCCTTGCCAGCAATGGCATAATCCCTGAAACCACCGCTCCATATTCCCCACAATCCAACGACATCGCTGAAAGGAAAAACAGAACTTTAACAAAAATGTTGAATTCTATGTTGTTGACTGCTGGCATGCCTGCGGCCTATTGGGGTGAAGTCGTCCTCACGTCAAATCATATTCTTAATAAGGTTCCCCATGCAAAGTTGACAAAGACACCCTACGAGCTTTGGTTTAAGAGGTCTCATAGATTTGACAATCTTAAGACCTAGGGCTGTATCGCTTATGTTAGGATACCAGACTCTAGAAGAGCAAAGATTGGACCCAGGACTAATACTCGCGTCTACCTAGGATGTGCAGATGATAGTGCTGCAGACAGGTTTCTAGATCTCTCCACTAATACTGTAATAGAATCAAGAGACGCTGTCTTCTTTGAGGATAAGTTCCTTAAGGACAAGAACCTGACACTGCCAGGTCTGCCAGCCACTAGTACTGAGACTTTAGTTGAGCCAGGACAACATAACTCTGATACTGAGCCTGTAGACATGAGTGGTTTAGATATCAGAAGGCTATCTAGTAGAGAGAAAATGCCTAAAAGCTTCGGTACAGACTTCGTGACTTACCACGTTGAAGCTGATCCATCCACTTATAAGGAAGCGATGTGATCTAGAGACTCTCTATTATGGAAAGAAGCCATAGACGAAGAGATGAACTCTCTCATGCAGAACAACACATGGACTTTGGTCGATTTGCCCAAAGGGGCTAAAACCATTGGCAATAAGTGGGTTCTGAGGAAGAAGCTTAATCCTGATGGGAGTATCGTAAAATACAAAGCACGTCTAGTTGCCAAAGGCTTCACTCAAGTAAGTGGTGTAGACTACTTTGATATATACTCACCTGTATGTCACTATGCGACAATTAGGATTCTTCTCGCACTAGCATCTATTGAACACTACACTGTTCATCAGATGGATGTCAAGACTGCATTTCTGAATGGAGATCTGACTGAGGAGATTTACATACACCAGCCTGAAGGGTTCGTCATAGAAGGTCTAGAAAAATAAGGTCTGTAAGTTGATTAAGTCACTATACGGATTGAAACAAGCACCTAAAATGTGGCATGAAAAATTTGACACCTGTGTAAAAGGCTTGGGTTTCAAATCCAGCCTATCAGATAAATGTCTATACGTTAGAACAAGTGCAAATAAAGTAGCCATCATATGCTTGTACGTTGATGACATGCTAATTCTGGGCACTGATCAGTCTGAGGTGAAAGACGTGAAAGTTGCCTTGACGGCACAATTTAGCATGAAAGACCTAGGTGAGGTGAAAACCATCCTAGGAATGGAAGTGAACTTCACAAAAAAGGGTATTACCCTGAGTCAGAGTCACTACATTAGGAATCTACTGGAAAAGTGGGGTTACGATAAGAGCAAAAAGACTGAGACTCCATACGATTATAACAGTAGACTGAAACCGAATGAAGGTTCAGCTATCAGACAGTTGGATTATTCCAAACTTATAGGAAGTCTCATGTACGCTACTACCTGCACTAGACCTGACATAGCCTTTACGGTCGGCATGTTGAGTAGATTCACCAGTAACCCTGGGAAGGACCACTGGGACGCCTTAGACAGGCTAATGAGATACTTAAAGTATACTGAGAAGTATGTTTTATGTTACAGTGGGCATCCTCCAGTGCTTGAAGGGTACTCCGACGCATCTTGGTGCTCGGAAATAGCTGATTGTCGATCCACTAGTGGCTTTGTGTTTACACTAGGAGGAGCTGCAGTAGCTTGGAAGTCTAAGAGGCAAACGTGCATTGCACTATCCTCTATGGAATCGGAACTCTATGCTCTCGCTTCAACTGGAGAAGAAGCGGAGTGGATAAGAGATCTGATATTGGACATTCCAATGACGAGTCTGAAAATGCACTCTATTTCGATTTATTGTGACAATCAGGCCACAAAGACCATTGCTACAAATACGTTGTTCAATGGCAAGCGAAGGCAACTTAGGATGAAACAGGCCTGGTTGACCTATCTCACCAGTCAGGGGATAATCTCCCTATTGGACGTGAGATCAAAAGATAATGTAGTAGATGTCCTTACTAAGGGCTTATGTAAGGTTCTCACATCTAAAACATCGGGGGAGATGGGATTAAAGTCCATTTAGGAGGACTTAATACCTAGCTTATGTTTTAAATTTAAGAACCGTTGTCTGCTTACATTCAAGCATCTACGTTGAGCACACTAAAGTATTTCAGATGTTACCTGATGAAAGCTAGAGGTGAGATAGTTGCCAGTCATTCCAAACTTGATGACTTACGTAACTATTCTTTGTCAAAGGCTGAATTGGGTATCATTCCAAAAAGGAGTACTGAGGTTGCTGATATGTATCCTGATATTATGATTATTAGTTATATCATTCCAAACTTGATGATATAATAGTCACAGCTTGTTGTATCATTCCAAACTTGATGATATAGCACAATTGTGGAACGTTAATAATAATCTTAATAATCGAAGGAACATGGTTTGATTTTATGAAATCAATTAATCTAATTTTGTGTAAATTAGATAGAGATGCTGTTTTTGGATTCCTTCCTCCCAGTTAGAGTATTAAGTTCACCCGCTGTTAGAACTAATCACTTTATTTCTGCAAATGTTTGAATTCATAGAGATTTGTCTCATGACATTTTTGTTGTAATTGTTTGCAGGAAAAGTGGAGATTGGAGGAGAGACAGTTGATTTTGACCCAGATGATGATGATCTGCTTTTCGCTTAGATCAATTATCGGTTTGAGCTTTCCAGTTTATTGCTTTTTCATGTTTGGAACATTTGGTTTGAGTTTAGTATTTTGTTATCTAAAACTCATATTTATATTTCTGGAAAAACTCGTGTTTGTTTGGTCATTATTAACTATTGGATAAGTAGCAATTTTCTTATGCTAACACTTATATACAATATAGGAGGAGATTGTTGAGGTATATTGATATTCGTGTTTAATGGGCTACTTAACGGGTTGGTTAGGATCCGATAGGAATCCAAACCCGTAGTCGGGGATTTAGGGTTTCGCCTATAAATACCCTGCTGGGGGCAACGGGTAGGCCATTCCAAACTAGATGGTCACGCGGATGCTTCGAGCACTCTAACATATTTCATGTTCCGAATAAAAATTAGTAAGTTTTCTTGATCTTGTCTTGTGAATGTTTAGTGTGTAGTCCTCTCGCCTCCACTCCAGAGGAAAAGAACATGAAGATATTTCACGCGATCTGAAGATGGTACACATGTGTATGTACTCGACTACATAAAATCTAAAATTCATGGGTTTTGAACCTTCACCATTAGAGTAGATTTCATAGAACCAATCCACTTGGCTATCGTGTTTTTGTGAATACCAATGAAATAGTTTCTATATATAATACTAATATTCGTATTAATTTATATAATACCCTTATTTAATTTTATTAACTTATAAGCCTATGGATATACTATATTTATTTGTACAAAATATAATGACGTATTATATTATAGTTATTTTAATTTTTGTATTTATGAAACTAGGTTTAATTTTATCTTTCTTGAATTATTTAGTTATATTAAATTATGTTAACAAAATTATTTTATTTTATTTGGTTTTATATATATCATTTAAATAGGATTTAAAAATATACGCATGCGGTGATTTTGAATATATTATTTTTGGTTGTACAAAAATATAATAATAAGAAATAACAAATATATATGCAAATATTTTTTATAATATTAATTATTTATATTTTCTAATATATATATATATATATATATATATATATATATATATATATATATATATATATATATATACGGTTCGACCCTGTTGGACTGGTTCAAACTTGAATCTTTCCCTCTACCGGTTCGAACCCCGGCCCGATTTCCAAAACGTTGGTAATATCATCACAATAATTTAATTAGGATCATGATTACGCTATGCTAGCATTATGCCTCCAACTACCTTAATTAATTAATTTGGGTCAAGTCAATAAAACGTATGACATTATTTTTCAGGTGTTGCATCTTTAACACCAAAGCCTGCTTATCTCAGTCTCCATGTTCTAGAATGAACTACATTGTGGGTCTTTTTCTTTTTATTTTCCATTCTCATTTTCATCATTTTTTATTACTGTCATCATTTTGTATCAGTTTCATCTCAAGGAACTAGTAGCTGTCTAATTAAGAGTTTCTTCGCTGTTGAATTTGGATACTTAACTATGATATCTATCTATTCTGCGTACCTGTCTAGCAATCTATATTCATAGCCCTTTACAACTCTTGAGCCAGAAAATATAATTTTATTTTCCTAAGATTCTCCATTAAATATCATGTATTTCCTAAAAATTTTAGGCTCAGGGAGGGCCTGGTTACTCTTCAACTACTCGATTAGAGCAATTTATTGTGGTTTATGAATGCGTGTTGCAATACTTTGACAATGGTGGAAATTCAATGTTTTGTTTCTTATTTAAATTTATCCAGGTTGTCTTTGTTCCAAACTACAATGTCTCAGTGGCTGAATTGCTAATTCCTGGTAGCGAGCTGTCTCAACACATTAGCACGGCTGGCATGGAAGCAAGTGGGACAAGCAACATGAAGTTTGCTCTAAATGGCTGTCTGATTATTGGAACATTGGATGGTGCAAATGTTGAAATTAGAGAAGAGATTGGAGCGGATAATTTTTTCGTTTTTGGCGCCACGTCGGATGAAGTAGCAAGATTGCGCAAGGAGAGAGAAAATGGAATGGTAATTATTAACTTTTTATCTGAGGTTTGTGTGGTTGCTTTGTATTCTCTCTGGCTTCCAAACTTATGCACATTATCATCCCATCTGAATTTATTTTTGCCCAGCTTAAAGTATAAACTTTAAAGTACTATTTTGTTTTATTTTAGAATTTTTATTATACCACAACAATTCAATTCTACAAATTTTCGGATTATGTTATAGCATCCAAGTATAGGTACTATGCCACCCTGTTCTTTTAATCATTACTAATATGCTATCTATTTTATCTAAAGTGGATATTAGGTCAACATAAATTATGTAATGATTTTTGAGGAAACAATAAGTGATTCTTAAATCCGTACAATTTACCATTCACTTTCAAGAATTATATCAATCTTAATTTATGAAATTATATTTATCTATTTAGAAAATGATAACTTTTTACATGTGATACTGTGACCATGTTACTGAAGAGAAAATACTTGCAATAAATGTAATAAATTTCGATACAATCACAAGGTATACTCGTGTTAAAACTCATGAAGCTGGGTTCTCCTAGAAGTCCCTCTGCAAATGAGAGCTCTCAAAACCTAAACATCAAAGATGTTCCCTAAAACACTGAAGCCCCCTCCTTATATAGGGAAGGGGGGCTCACATATCATTTACCCAATGCCATACAATTTAAAATAAAAATATAATAATAAGTCACACGTGCGCGCGCAATAATATATCCTGTCAGAAAATCAACCTTGACCCCAAGGTCGAGGTGCCACCCCCCATCTTAATAGTGATATGCCCGCTGGTGGGCTACCGCAGAGGTGTCAGGATCTCTGTCTGGTAGTACATCCGTGATCATAAGGGCGTCAAAGTCGGCCATGCTGATCTCGTCGAAGTCAACTTTGATGAGACCCGGAATTCCTTGACAAGACAATCATGAGTAGGCGAGTATGGTTGCTTGTAATTATAGTACAGATCGTTACTCCGCAAGTCATTGTACTCTTGGTTAGAAAGGCAGTAAGTAGGGATATGACGGTTGTTGTGTGGGCCTATAACGGTGCAATATGGTAGAGGAGGTGGCGGTTGTGGAAGTTTAGATGGGGGAGGAAAATATTGTTGGTAGGGAGGTTTGGACGGAGGCGATGGGGAAGGAGGGTCCCCAAAAATCGCCCAAAATTCTATCTGCACTTGTGGGGAAAGATCCATGGCTTTGTTGATGGTTAACGGTGGGAGGGTGCCGAGGCGCACTCGGATGTGGAGTTGTAAGCCATGCATGAATTGTAGCCTAAGTAAGGGTCGGGTGGGAGACCTGGAACATGGGTGGCCAACTCGATAAATACATCAACGTACAAGTCAATGAATAAATCGGTCTGATCACGATGTCGGAGTAGCACGGTATTCATACTGTTTAATGAGTGCATTCGTGAGACATGTTCTGATCATCGTGAGATTATCCCGTGAGACCAGGAGAGGACTGGCGGAACCAGTGATGACCCTCCCATGTCGATAAGAGTCGTGGAGACCTGCTGCGTCTGAATAGGAGTATAGTGAATGTCAAAATACTGCTCGTGGGCAATCCAACCGTGATGGTTAGTCTCGTTGAATGTGGGAATGTCGAGGCATGGGAGTTTGTGAAGGAGGCAATCCCGCCAATGCGGGTTCTTCAGGATACAATGTGCTTGGGAATCCCAAGGCAGAGGCGGAAGTATGCCTGGAGTTTTGGTCGGGTTGCATGTTGTAGAGCATGGCCATAATTGAAGTGAATTACTCGGTTCGAGTCTCTAGATGAGAGTTGATGGTGGTAATGGCACGTTCGTGGTCCTCCACACGGGATTCAATTGATTTACATCCCTTTGGCATAAGAAGAAGATGACACATTGGTTGGAGGGTCGAGAGAGAATATAGGGGTTGACATCGAGGAGCGTTGTGAAGAAGAAAGCTAGTCAACACAGCGGTTGTCACGACCTGTCTCAACAAGATTAGAGTGCGCTTCGGGTTGGTCGTGATGCCACAGGTATGCAGAGATGAACGATGCCTGCTAAGGCGGAACCAAAATTCTACAACTAGGTTTTTTAAAGTTGTTATTTTTGAAAAGGGGTTTTAATTAATTTAAAAAAAATGGTGCGGAAGTCACACATAAATAAATAAAAAAGTTGTTGTGCATGCATTTCTTTTATAAAAACTAAGTCACAAGCAGTATTGAAACTAAATGAATGTAAGTAGTCACAAAGGTTGAAATATCATAAGTGAAATGAACTACTACAACGCTTCACCCTACAAGTTGTCCTCAATACGGGAGAAAATGTCTGATGATAACTAATAAATGAATAGAAAAAATCCAACAGTAACTGAAACAAAATACATAAAACCTCCTGATACACTAAACAAATGAAACCTCAAAGCAAGCGGTAGCTGGCATAAGAAAAACTCGGGAATCGGGCGGCGCAGTCGCGAAACCTAAGGCAAATCCAAACATAAGGAAAAATGCCTCAAAACATGAAAACACATAAAGATTCAAGTTAATAAATTGCACAAAAATAAACAGAGGAAATAAGAGCTCAGTGAACTAGTTTTACCCGTAGCAACCTACTACCAGACAAGTAACCATGTGTAATAAGATGCTTTTTTTCGTATAGTCTACTCTGGAGTTTATCCTAGTTGCAATACCATAAGCGGAAATATATTGAAGGGTGAAGGTGTTGTCATTTGGTGTACATGATTCTAGTGTATGAATTGATGTAAGGCTTATCAACAACGGTGCTTGCAATGGTCGACTAATGGTTTCTGTTACCAGTTAGTCGGGAACTCGATTAGGCGCGTCACACCAAACCAACATGCTCCTCTCAATGTTTGCTTAAGGTATTCAACAATCTCAGGGATTCATAAATAATTTGAACAAGTTATTAATTAGACGATTCCAGTATATAAGGGGTTACTTCATAACATAAAGTGAATTAAATTAGATCTCATGTTTGCAAGCGAGAGAGGTGTCTCTACTTTCCTTAAGGTGACTTCGAAAATGCTAGTGACAAACTAAGTGGTGCAGGTGAGGTTAGGAGTTCGAGCTAAACCCGTTCAAGATCAAAATGCGTTTCAAACAAGATTTCTACACTTGCACATGCGTTTGATATTCGCACCACACAACAGGAGAGGGGTTTAGAAATTTACCTCCCACGAAAGTGAGGGGTGAAGAGACTACCATGAGGGATCGAGAGTTTTGGCGGCGTTTGGAAGCAAAAATCCCAAATTCGGAGAGGGCTTGGAGCGATTCCACCACCTAAATCGGAGGGCACGCACTGGAAAACACACATAAATCCGGGATTAGCGGGTTATACGATGGACATAGGTTGGGTCGTCCAAAAACCCTAGATCGGAGGGCGAAAAATTAGCGTAAACATTAGGGCAAAGTGAAAACGAGTGTTAGATGGGGATCCTTACCCAAAAAAACAAGATCTGGCTCAGAAATCCACGAAGAGGGGTTTCGAGCAAAATCCTAGGAATCCCTCACGAAATCCACCGGCCGGAACGAGGAGCTAGGGTTGTCGGAGAAGAAACGATGCCCTTTGCCCTTACTGGCCGAAGAAGGAGAAGAGGAAGGGAGAAAGTTGTCGGCCAAATGAAGAGCCGGAGACGACGGGGAAGCAGGGGAAGTGTCGTCGGCCCTGGAGAGGGGGTGCGCCGGCCACTGGAGACGGAGGAGGGGGCTGCCGGGTGCTCTAGAGGCAGAGCCGGGGCCGTCGGGGCGAAGGAGGCGGGATCAGGAGGAAAAAAACTGCGGCTGCGGCTTACGATACAGGCGAGAGGGGTCGACGGGTTACGGGATGCGGGAATGATAAAATGGGGGTGCGGGTCGGGTTTTTAAGAGGGAATTAGGGTTTTATTTTTTATTAAAATTATTATTATTATAATTATTGTTATAACTTAGAATAACAATAAGGTTGTTACATTCTCCCCAAGTTAAGAAGTTTTGTCCTGAAATTTTCCTGAGAATTCTCTAAATGGGGCCAAAACATCGAAGATCCAGACGACATGCACTTCGACAACAGTTTGCCACATAAAGCATGAAAGTTAACTATAAAAGGTACAAAAATAATAAGGAAGTCAGACTCAGAGACGTACCAAGATTAAGAGAAGAGTTGCGGGTACTTGTTGTGCATGTCAGACTCGAGTTCAAGTGTACTCCTCAGACTTGCCATGCACCCAAAGTACCTTCACCATTGGAATGGTTCTCTCACAAAGAATGCGTTCTTGATATTCGACGATCATTGCGGGCTCGACTGGATAGGACAGATTGGCTTCAGGAATGACTGGAACTTCTTCAAGAACACGATTAGGATCGTGGATGTATTTCCGAAGCTGACTGACATGAAAGACATCATGAACAACAACCAAAGAAGAAGGTAGCTCCACACGGTAAGCAGATCCCCCAATACGTTCTGAGATTGCGTACGGTCCCACGAACCTCGTGCTGAGTTTATGATGGTGACCGAACCGTTTCACCCCCGGAGTAGGAGAAACCTTCAGAAACACCTGATCACCCACGACAAATTCTAATGGATGACGGCGCTGATTTGTATACTTTCTCTATCTCTCAATGACACGACTGAGCTGAAGACGAGTCTTCTTAGTGGCTTCTTCCATTTCCTGAAGTAACTCCGGCCCAACACCACCTTCTCACCAACCTCTGACCAGTAGAGCGGGGTCCTACAACGACGCCCGTACAGTGCTTCGAAGGGGGACATCTTGAGGCTCTCTTGATAGCTGTTGTTGTAAGCGAATTCAACCAAGGGGAGATGTTCATACCAAGCTCCCTTGTAGTCCAAATTATAACAACGTAGCATATCTTCAAGAATCTGATTAACTCTCTAGGTTTGGCCATCAGTCGTCGGGTGATAAACAGTGCTTAGGTTGAGATCAGTGCCCAAAGCTTGCTGAAATCCCTTCCAGAAGTGCGATACAAATCTCATGTCACGATTAGAAACGATTCGCAGAGGAATCCCATGGATTCTAACAATCTCTGAAACATAGATCCGGGTCATCTTCTCGGTGGAATGACCCACCTTATACGGAATAAAATGAGTCACTTTAGTCAAGCGGTCCAAAATAACCCAAATCGCATCATGCCCTCTCAGAGTGCGAGGCAATTAGCGTAAAAAATTAGGGAAAACTGAAAACGAGAGTTAGACGGGAATTCTTACTCAAGGAGACCAGATCTGGGCTCAGAAATCCACGAAGAGGGGTTTCGAGCGAAACCCTAGGAGTCCCTCACAAAATCCAACGGTCGGAACGAGGAGCTAGGGTTGCCGGAGAAGAAACGATTCCCTTTAACCTCACTGGCTCGAGAATGGAGAAGAGGAAGGGAGAAAGTTGTCGGCCAAACGAAGAGCCGGAGACGACGGGGAAGCAGGGGAAGTGTCGTCGGCCCTGGAGAGGGGGTGCGCCGGCCAATGGAGGCGGAGGAGGGGGCTGTCGGGCGCTCGGGAGGCGGAGACGCGGCCGTCGGGGGCGAAGGAGGCGGTATCAGGAGGAAAAAATAGCGGCTGCGGCTTGCGATACTGGAGAGAGGGGTCGACGTGTTCCGGGATGCGAGAATGATGAAATTGGGGGGGGGGGGCTCGAGTTTTAAAGAGGGAATTAGGGTTTTATTTTTTTTATTAAAATTATTATTATTATAATTATTGTTATAACATAGAATAACAATGAGGTTGTTACAGCGGTCGAAGAAGCTGGCAGACGGTTGCGACCACGGGATGGATTTGATCGATGCATTTGTCGGAAGGATGGAAACAACCTAGTGATGTCAGTGTCAGGATCGAGCTGGCGGACGACAAAAGCTGGTCGGGCCCTTTCGATGCAGGCGTCGGCGAGGCTGAAGCGTCTCTGCCGGCGAAGAAGGAAGCGGATGTCGGCGGGTTGGATCGTATTTGTGGACGAAGGTGGAAGTGAATCGGCGCGGGATCAATCACTTGTGGTTAGCGTTGTTGATGGCGAGCGGAATTTCACCCTTGCGAGAAGAAGGAAGCGAAAGTAATTCGACAGTAGAGGCTAAGTTGGACCAATGTTACCAGAAAGAAAATACTTGCACTAAACATACTAAACTTGGATACAGTCATGAGATATGCTTCATGCCCAACCTCAGAATACTTTGTCCTCCTAGAAGTCCCTCTCCAAATGAGAGCTTTCAAAACCTAAACATCAAAGATAATCCCTAAAACTACCAAGCCACCTCCTTATATAGGATGGGGGAGGCTCACATATAATTTACCTAATGACATATAGTTGAAATGAAATTCTTATGTTATTAGGACGACATCTTGGTTATTTATAGGTTACACACACATTACATATTACAACACACATTACATAATACAACAGTCCTCAAGATTGGCAAAAGACATTCACTAAGCCCATCTTATTACAACCCATGATCATCTCCTTTGAACTAAGTCCCTTAGTCAAGCAGTCTGTCACATTCCCCTTTGTCGAAACATGGCTCAACTTCAGTAGCCTGTTATCAAGCTTTTATTTGATAAAAAAAATCTATTAATCTCTATATGTTTGGTTTGATCGTGTTGAACCGGATTGTTCGCAACACTGATGGCTGACTGGTTGTCGCACCACAGTTTCATCCCGCCCTTTTGGTCCAGTCTCAACTCCTCTAGCATTCTTTTCAGCCACATGAGTTCTGCAACCCCGGCTGCCATGGCTCTGTACTCTGCCTCTGTTGTCGATCTGGCCACTACCGACTGCTTCTTGCTCCTCCATGAGAACAGTTTATCACCCACAAATATGCAATAGCCTGAAATGGACCTCCTATCATCTGCACTCTTTCCATTCCTCATGAATGCAGCCCCTTTCCAGGAGCACTCTTCAAGTATCGCAGAATCTGGTACACTGCATCCATATGGCCCTTCCTTGGATCATGCATGTAGCGGCTCACCACGCTTACAGAGAATGAGATGTCTGGGTGTGTATGGATCAAGTAGATCAACTTTCCGACTAGCCTTTGGTACATTTCGCGATCTACTGGTTCTCCGGCCTCTGCACTCAGTTTGCACCTTTGATCGATTGGCGTCGCAGCAGGCTTGCACCCCAGCATCCCGGTTTAAGTGAGGAGGTCCAACGCATACTTCCTTTGGGAGAGAATCATCCCTTCGTCCTCATACGCAATCTCGATCCCAAGGAAATATCAAAGAATACCCAGGTCTTTCACCTCGAACCACTTACCTAGGGCCCTCTTGAGACAGCTAATCTCCCGCTCATCATCCCCTATAATGATCATTTATCCACATACACTACAATCATGGTGGCATGACCTCCATTCTGCCTGAAAAACACTGTGTGATCTGCTTTGATCTGGTGATACCCCATGTCAATCATTGCTCTCCTGAATCGGTCAAACCATGCACAAGGTGACTGCTTCAGCCCATAGAGAGATTTTGTAAGTCTGCAAACTCTGCCTTCTGTCTTGGCCGTACCAAATCCCGGTGATATCTCCATGTACACCTCCTCTGCTAGATACCCATGAAGGAATGCATTCTTCACATCTAGTTAGTGTAGCAGCCATCCTCCATTCACTGTCAGGCTGATGAGTGTCCTAACAGTGCTCATCTTTGCCACTGGTTCAAATGTCTCGTCGTAGTCGATGTCGTAGGTCTGGCTGTACCCCTTGTCCACCAATCGAGCTTTGTAACGCTCAACCTGTCCATCTCGATTCTACTTTACGGTGAACACTCACTTGCACCCAATGGTCTTCTTGTCCTTTGGCAGCCATGCCAGCTCCCAGGTCTTATTATTCTCAAGGGCCCTCATATCTTCCTTCATCGTTGCCTCCCACTTCGGATCTGCTTTGGCGACCTGCCAATTTTTAGTTACAATAACACTATCCAAAGATACAATGAATGCTCTGTGTGTAGGGGAGATATGATCATACGAGACAAAGGATGCGAGGTCCCAACCATATCTGTTAGGAGGATTTCCTGCATTGCTGCGAGTAGTCTTTTGTAACATAAGAGAAGAAGTATGGAGAGGAGAAAGGATATCACCTGAGGCTTGTGGAGGTGTAGGTGTTCCAGAAGAGGGGGCGACGCAGGCACAGGACTAGGAGCTTGGTTGGGCACCGACCCTGGACCTGATACTGCTGGAGGCTTTTTCCTTCTACTGTATGTCAGCAGTTCCCCCTGAGTCGTGGGTCTCGCACCTTGCTTCTGCTCCTCAATCTCCTCCTGCTCATCATCGCTCTCCTTCTCCTCCGCGGATCCTCCCTGTCATACTCTCAGATCTGTCACCAACATCTCTCTTTCTAGCATTGTACTTTCTTTATCTGATGAGTCTAATGTAGGTAGGACTCCCTCTTACCAGTAGTACTGTTCCAGCTCTCTAAAGACCACATCCGTACTCATGAAATATTTTTTCTCCACTGGGCTCCAGTACATATAACCCTTTTGAGTACGAGAGTAGCCCACAAACATGAACTTGATTTCCCTTGCATTGAGCTTACCAACACTCGGTCTGTTGTCCTTCACGAAGCATACACAACTTAATACATTCAAGGGAAGTATCCTCCCATTGTGTCCCTGTATCTGCTGGCACGGGGACCTCCACCCTAGTACATGTGATGGCATCCTATTGATAAGTTGTGTCGCTATTAACACGACATAACCCCACAGACTCTGCGTCACCTTCATGTTTAGCATCATGTTCTTTGCCACCTCCAAAAGGTGTTTGTTCTTCCTCTTCGCCACTCCGTTCTGTGCTAGTGTGTAGGCACAGGTTGTCTGGTGCACTATCCCATGAGTTGATAGGTACTCCCTCATTGCATTGTTGGTGTATTATGTTCCATCGTTTGACCTTAGCACCTTGATTACCTCACAATATTGTGTCTGTACAAGCTTATGGAATTCCCGGAAGCCTGTGAACACCTCACTTTTTTTTTCATCAAATACAGTCATGTAACACGAGATGCATAATCAATGAAAGTAACAAAATACTTATGGCCATTTAAAAAACTTACAGTACAAGATCCTCAGACATCCGAATGAATAACATCAAAAATGGAAGAGCTTCTTCGGCCCGTATGAGCATAAGAACTCCTAGTGAGTTTGCCTAACTCACATGCATCACACACCAACTTTGTTTTATTTGCTGCATCAAAAACATTAAGAAACAACCTAGCTATAGTCCTGAAGGAGAGGTGTCCCAACCGTCTGTGATGGAGTATCAACACATCCTCTGCACTCATCTTCTGTCCTTCATTCCTCATTGTCTCTACCACAGAGATCAAAGCCGCATCAAGTCCTTCCTGATCCAGAAACCACAACCCATCATGTCAAGTCCCGGTCCCAAGTATCTGCCTCGTCCATTTCTCTTGGAACGTCACCTTAGGTATATCAAAAGAAACAACACATTTTAGCTAAGTAATTATGGAACTAATGAATAAAAGGCTAAATGGGAAAGAAAGAGCATGCAAAACATTGGAAAGTGTTACCAAACCTGAACAATTAAAAGTACCCTTAACGACCACTGGCTGAAATATGTCGTCCGCCGTCTGGATGCTATCCGGCGTGGCTAGAAGAGTATAGCAGGAGAACTCGCTTACATTTTCTATCACATGGCGGGATGCGCCTGAGTCGATGATCCAGTCTGATGCCCTGGAAGGAGATAGATGACAGTGCAAGAGATCCATTAGGAGGTGGGTGGGCGTACATAGCGACCCCCCCCCCCCCACAGCTCCGTCTCTGCTCCCCTCGCCCGCCTGCTTCCTCTTAATACCTTCCATCATGTTCAGGAGGGTCAGCTCCTCTTCTGTATAGATAACGCCAAGCTCCTCCACACTCTTAGTCATGCTCAAATTTGCCCGATAGCCTCCTCTACCGCCACAGCCACGACCACGACCATGACCACTGCCCCGTTCGCCTCCCGAATCTCTCTCCTTGGGCGGCTTATAGCGTGCATGTCTCAGGTGGCCAACCTCACCACTGTTGTAGCACTGTCGGGTCTCTTCCCTCTGTCCAGTAATACCAGGAGCCGCAACCGCAATTGCACCCTCCTGTCCCTGTCTTTATTTTAAGATGTGTCTCCTCCTGAATCATAGCGGAGATGGCCTCCGTAAGGGTAGGAATCGTCGTACCTGATAGGAGTAGAGCTCTCCGCTGATCGAACTTGTCATCCAACCCCTTCAGGAACTTCATCGCCTTTTCTTCCACGATGATTTTGGAAGCCCGATACCGTGGATCCCTGCAACACATCCCACCAGAGGCATGATCGTAGTCCACCCGCAGTCGCTCCAACTCGGAGGCATACTCCTGCACCGTTTTCTCTCCCAGAACAGTGTCATCTATTTCTTCTTCACCTGCAAGACCCGCAGAGTGTTCCCCACTCCATCATATGTGTTCCTCAGATAATCCCAGACCTCCATGACTGTCTTGAGGCCATCTACCGTGGCAGCAATCGATCAGACAACCGAGCTAAGAAGCAACATAAATACGGTCATATGGGCCGACTCCCATTCATCTCTAGCCGAGTTCTCTGGTTTCTTCAACGCCCCTGTCAGAAAACCCTCAACCTTCTTTGCTACCAGGATTTTCTTCACACGACGTGACCAACTCATTTAGGTTGTTGGTCCATCCAACTTAAGATTAATCAGTGGAAGTTCAAGTTTTGCAGGCCGTTGCGATGAACCCAACACCCTCAACAATGTGGCCAACTCGTCCGGGCCCAACATCTTGAAGACGTCTGCCATCGTTCCCTCCTTCGGCTCCATGAATCACCTTCCAATTGATCACTACGTCTTGTTTGGTTTTACGAAATACATTAGCCTTCCCTAGATCCGATCACCGCATCGGGAGTGACGCAAGGAGGCACTAGGGCATGAAGGTCGGCGGCCGGAAGCAGAGACAGCGGCCTCCGGAGGCTACGAGATCGCTATTCCTGCAGCCCTAGAGGCAGCCCTAGACGGGCATGAGCGGGCACAGAGGGAACGGGAGGTATCCGGTCCAGGAGATCGGGAGAAAGCGGCTGTCGGTCGGGAGGGAGCGGGCGCACTCGGAGAGGCCTCCTCCGATCGGTGGTAGGGACGAGAAGAGGCAGCGGGATCGGCGTCGGCGTTGTTCGGGTGCGGAATCCGCGGCATCGGCGTCGGCTTCGGTCGGGGGAAGGATTGGGAGAAAGAATCCGGAGAAACGGCGAGACCTAGACTCTGATACCAAGTTGAAATGAAATCCTTATGTTATTATGGCCACATCTTGGCTATTTATAGGTTACACACACATATTTCATATTACAACACACATTACATGTTACAACACATACAGTTTTAAATAGAAAATACAATAATAAGTCGCACGTGCGCGCATAATATAACACTAATTTTGTGGGATTTTAGGAGATTTACTATGTTTTAATTTGATGGTAATAGTTGAAATAATATTTAACTCTAATTTCAAATTATTTTAATTGGAATGCTAAAAGATAAGAACATTCAGAAATGCTTTTGATTATTTTTGATGCCAGTATTAAAATAGAGTCTGCTACTAATTCATGTATAATTCGTAGTTTTGGAGTGCTATATTAGTGAGAACTAATGTTCCTCACGCGAGTATTCAAATAATTAATAAATTGTGTGGTGTACCAGTAAAATCAAATTTTTCGTGGTATAGCAATAAAAAACTCTTTTGTAAAGAAGAGTTTGAGCTTTCCTACTCTTAATTTGCGCTGGATTTAAATTTTATTTTCATGTGCTGGAAAATATCCTTTGCTTCTCAAGAATGCATTCTAATATGGTTTTGATCTTCCTCATACATGCACCTCCTGTTATGCTAGCAGTTCAAGCCAGATCCCAGATTTGAGGAGGCAAAGCACTTTATAAGGTCTGGTGCATTTGGTACTTACGACTACAATCCACTTCTGGACTCCTTGGAAGGAAACTCTGGCTATGGACGTGGTGATTACTTCCTTGTAGGGAAAGACTTTCCTAGCTATATTGATGCACAAGCTGAGGTCGATAAAGCGTACAAGTAAGAAACAAAAACTCAATCGATGTCTTTCTGTGATGATAGTATGAAGCTTTATTTCCTTTGACAGAGTAAAATCTAGTATGAAGAGCACTACGTTTGTACTTTAAGTCATCATTAACAAGTGTTAGCGTCTTTTTCCTTCAGTAAGAATATCTACTTCCAGTTAAATAACTCCTAGAAACTTTATTCAAAAAGGTTGGAAAATCTATATATCTGTGTGTGTGTGTGTGTGTGTGTGCGCGCGCGCGTGTGTGTGTATATATGTCATTATATGTAATTAATTAGGTTTGAAGAATTTAATAAAGTTATTATAGGTTTTCATTTATTTCTCCTCGGGGTGATATTCTTATCTCTCACCTCTGCCTCATCCTTCTCCCGAGCCCTCATCTTCCTCATTCCAACAATGACAATGCAACTAACCTCTACAAATACCAGTGTGGTAGTTGTAGAGGGTCCACAAAGAGCATAAAATATGAACTTATACAGAACCTGTGGATTGTTAACCCAAAATCCTGTGACAACAGTCAGAGCCAGACCGGTCCAGCTACAAGGCAAGTCTTAGCATCCGGCAGCACGAGCAGTTACCATTCTGGTTGTCATCATTCTCTGTTTCAAGAGAGCAGGAGGTTACGTACTGTGTAGTCATGCATCCCTCCAATCATCCCCCAACATCCTGTCTAGAGGAGCTCTTGGAGAGCACCCTGGGAGCCCGCCTGAGCTCTCCTCCTTAGCTAGTAATGACTTGTGTGGTTACAACCTATTGTAACCGCAAGAACCATCCTCTCTCAGTTAGCAGTGGCTTGTGCGGTTACATCATGTTGTAACCGCATGAACCTTTTTGACATTATTTACAACATTAATTGCTCTCAACCATCTGGGTAGCCTGCCCCCCCAATTATAATTAGGGGCTCATGGGTGATTAGAGGGTGCACTGATGTTGAGCCAGAATCTGCCCGGTTGTAGGTTTGATTACAAGTTCTGAGTCATCAAGTGCCTCTAGTTTTCGACACCTTTTTATGTTGTGCCTTGTAATAGCTTGTAATAGCTTGTAATAGCCTCTTTATGGAATATTACTGCCACAAAAAGTGGTATTCAATGTTCTGGGTAAATATGGTGTCCGCCACTGCTACCGACAACCTCTTTTTTTTGCTCTGTTTGCTTGATCCTCAATGGCTAGGAATTGATTGCTTACGGTTCCTGATTCTCTTATTATCTGTTTGTCTCGTCGCTGAGTGTGTAAGTTTGTGATAATTTTCACATCAACTGTTTAACACGCAATCTTCAGATCAAACAACCGGTGAAATCGCCCAATTTGGAAGATGAGAAATCAAAGTCCTCCGCGACCTGTAGCCCCTCAGGGCGAGCAGTTATGTGCAAGCGCCCCCTCTCTCTGAGAGAGTAACTGCAAGCTGGTCGCGAGTACCCCCGTGAGGTTAGATGCGGTAACAGACGGAACTCATCTCTAGACCGCCCAGCAAGTGGAGCATATACTGGTCCCAGGGGGAGATGGAGACAAAATTGTATCCATAAATGGATAACTGGAAAAGGAAGAAAAGGACTTGTTGATTCAATGTGTCTTTGATAACTTTAATATCGTTGCGTGGTAGGCCTCGGGCATGTCGGGGGTGATCCTTGATGTCGTGTGGCATCGTCTCAACATCAGTCCCGTCTTCAAATCGGTAAAGCAGAAAAAGCGAGTTGTGACTGTAATGCTCGACGTGCCGATTTGAGTAGAAGTTTCCAAGCTACTAAAAACAAACTTCGTCCGGAAAATTTAGTATTCAGAATGAGTCTCCAACGTGGTAATGGTTCGTAAGGCTAATAACAAGTGTAGGATTTGCATTAATTTCACAAGACTAAATAAGGCGTGCCCAAAGGATTTCTACCCCCTACCACGGATAGACTCTCTAGCTGATTCTGCCCTAAGTTTTAATGTGATATGTTTTATTAACGCTTTCTCGGGATATCATCAGATATGGATACATTCCCCTGATATCCCTTATACATCTTTCATCACTAATTATTGACTTATTATTTTTATATCTACTTATTTGTATATCTCATATATATATATATATATACATATTGAAAGATATGGTACCTAAACACCTAGAGGGGGGGGGATGAATAGGTGACCTAAACCTTTTTGAAACTTTGTTGGCAGCAAAACAGTTATCTCACAGATTTCTACAGCTAACAGCAATAACAAAATATAAACTGCTAATCCACAGCACAGCACAACACAGCAGACACACAAATTTATAGTGGTTCCCCAATCTTTGGGTACATCCACTTTCCCTCTTCGCCTATCTAGCAGTGTACTAGATTCGGCCAAACTTCTCCACTATCTCAGAACCCAACTAGGTTCCTACACCTCAGGCCCAAAGCCTTACACTCAGCCACCAAGGCCTACACTCAGCCACCCAGGCCTACACTCAGCCAATCAAGGCCTACACTCAGCCAATTAAGGCCTACACTCAGAGTTCTTCAACTCCTACACTCAGGCAACCAAGCCCACCCCTCAGCCTTTATAATATAGGCTTACAATTCACTCAGATCCAATGGATCCTACAAGTTAAAATTGAATTACAATAACTAACTCTACAACTCAGAAAATAAGAGAGGAGTTGAGAGTTTCTTGAAGAGTTCTTGGAAGAACTCAGCTAGATCCAAACTGACTTAGCTTCCTTCAAAGCTTCTTGAGTAGAACTGAATTAGTCTGAATCCTCTGCAGTTGATCCTTGATCTCTGCTTCTTGAGATCCAGATGATTCTGAATCCTTCTTCTCAGCCTTAGTTCCAAAGACTGATTTCTTGATTGGAGCTCTCTCTCTCCAACTTCTTAGATCTGCAGTTGGACTGCCAGATCTTCTTGTGTTGATACTCTGTGTACCACTTTTCTGATTACTTGAATAATCTGATCTATTACTTCAAATGGCTTCAACAACAGTTTCTGTAAACTGTGGGTGCCTATTTATAGGCATTCTTCATGGTAACCGGCTGGTCCGGTTCATAACAGACTTCTGACTTCCCTGACAGTTGCTGTAGACCGGCTGGATCGGCAGCTGTCATATCAACCAGTCACTTCTTGAAATTTTCTAACTGTCAGATAGTGTCGAGACTTTCTGTTCTTAAGTGTCGACACTTATAGACCAAGTGTCGACACATGTTGTGTAAGTGTCGACACAAGTCTACAAGGTGTCGACACAACTCCTTGTATGTCTCGACACAGATTCTTCTTCAAGTGTCGACACTGAAATTAAGTGTCGACACAAGTACTTGATCTTCTGTAACTTGTTGAATTCTTCTAAGTGTCGACACATCTCCTTTGTGTCGACACATCTTCATGTGTTGAAACTGTCAAGTGTCGACACTGCTTCTTGGTGTCGACACAATTCTTCAATTTTGTTTCTTCAGCTGAGTGTCGACACATTCTCTTAGTGTCGACACTTGTACTTAGAATATTTTGTAAACTTTTCTGTTCTTTGCTAAGTGTCGACACAGCTCCTTGTGTCGACACTTTCTTCAAGTGTAGAGTCTTCAACTAAGTGTCGACACATTGTGCTGGGTGTCGACACT
Organism: Platanthera guangdongensis; assembly: GCA_039583875.1. NCBI lineage: Eukaryota > Viridiplantae > Streptophyta > Magnoliopsida > Asparagales > Orchidaceae > Platanthera > Platanthera guangdongensis. Next base: position 193,086,542 of record CM077158.1, on the reverse strand, counting down.
TTCTTCAAGTGTTGACTCTTCTGGTTGTGTGTCGACACATTGTGCTGAGTGTCGACACATACTTCAAGTGTTGACTCCTTTGAGTGTGTGTCGACACATTGTGCTGAGTGTCGACACATGCTTCATATGTTGACTCTGCTGATTGAGTGTCGACACATTGTGTTGAGTGTCGAAACTTGTCCTTAGTCTCTGCAGAATTTTGCTGAGTGTCGACACAACTCCAAGTGTCGACACTTTCTGATGTAGACTCAGCTCTTCTAGGTGTCGACACTTCTGCTAAGTGTCGACACAGCTTTTCTGCATTCTTCTTCACTGAGTGTCGACACAGCTCCAAGTGTCGACACTTTCTGTCTGGTGTCGACTCTTCTTCTCAGGTGTCGACACAATTACTCCAAGTGTCGACACTGCTTGTCTGGGTGTCGACACAAGCTTCCTCAAGTGTTGACACTTCCCTCTGGGTGTCGACACATGGACTTAGAAACTTTTAGCTTCAGTCCAGTGAATACCTAACCTGCACAAGTAACTCAAACAAACATCAAATACATTATGATGTATATCATTGAGTTAGGTGAGGCTTCTTCAAATCAGGTACATTTGACCAATGTACCCAACAATCTCCCCCTATTTGGAGAAGTCATAACCCTTAGTCAATGATATACACCACTCATAATTAAAAATTAGAAAATGATGTAAAGCAGGTATATGTCAACAGGGTAAACTTAAACATGTAATAAAGCACACATGTATACTCATTAAACATTGCAGAACAAACAAGAAATAGACACATGCTTCTGAACAATCATGAGATATATTTATCAAAAATTGTTCTAACATTGTTTTAATACATTTCCATTGTTTTACAAAAATATTTCATATGTAAAAGATTACAACAATGTTTCTTAGTCTAATCTTAGTCTAGTTCTGATCAGGTTCTTTTATAACAATTCCTTTTCCAGGTTGGACTTTAGCCTTTACAGCAGCAGCAGCAGCAGGCTCAGTATCAGCAATCTTCTTTCCTTTGAGATCGAGCTTATCAGCCTTGATCTTTTGCCTCTCAAAGTAATGATAGGGCTTAGGAAAGTACTTGCTAGGCTCCACAGCTGTAGGAGGTAGCTTTCCTAACTTAGCCTTCCTTCTATACTGGACAATGGCTTCCTGCCTAATCTCATGCTTCCTCCATTCTGCTTCTGAGAACCATTTGTTCCTTTCATGAGCATTGTCCTTGGCTGCTTTCCAGGCAGTTAGAATTATGTTCCTAGAGGTAGGGCTCCATTGTTCAAAATCTGGCTTTTGTTCTGCTTGTTCCCTAAACCTCCTCTTTGACAGCCTTGTCTCTTCTTCTTTGTCTAAAGCCTCTTGCATAGCTGCTGATATAGGTTGAACAACCTTTTCCAGAACAACATTTGACTTTCCAGCAGTTGGGCTATACATTGTGCTTACATCTGCATGAACCATGTCAAAATCTGGAGGTGGATAAATCACTTGAGCTACTTCCTGTTGCTCACCTCCAAGATATGCACTTTGAATCCCTGATTCAGCAACATTATCATCATCACACAGGGGAGGATATCCAAGGGTAGCCCTGATGGAATTTGATATCCACTTAGCATGGTCTGAGCTTGCTTTGACTAACACCCTCTCCCCCTTTATGACTTCTTGGGCAACATGATCTCTTACATCATCTTTCTGGAACCTGATTTGGCTGTCCAAGTACCTGATTCCATCCTTAAAATAAGGTCTAAGCTTTGTAAGTTGTTCAGAAATTGCTTTCTGGGAATCTTGTATAGCAGTTTTGACAGCAGTAATCTCAGCTTGAAAGATTTTATCAAAATCAGCCTTTGCAGCAGCAGCAGATGTAGATGGTTCAGCAGACTTATTCTTTAATTCAGTGACTATAGCATTGTGGGATGCAGTCAAATTATCATTCATTCTCAACTGATTCTCCAGCACATAGCCTTGCTTCAGTGCTATATCATCTACTTGAGACTTTATCTTCTCTTGGTGGGTTGCCAGATAGACCACTGCATTACCACCCTTTGAAAAACATTCAGTCATCTCCTTTTTATTAAGGTTCATTTCAAACCTTATTGACTTGATTTCTTGTGCCAGATCAAATTGTAGGGTCTTGTGCCCTTCATCAACATAAGTCTCTATAGCCTTCCTTTGCTCATCCAGCTTGATCTGTAGTGTAATTAGTAAAGCACTATAGTCAGCAGTTGGAGCTTGCTGAACTATGGGTTGTGGAGCAATTGATTGGAGGGCTTTCTTGTAGCTCTGACTTCTTCTCTTGAATACAAAGAGTTTCTTCTTTTTAGCCCTAGCACTCTCCTCATCTTCAGAGGCAGAGGTGCTGGCAATATCAACCCTGTCCTTAGGGCTTTCTGGCCTTTCAGCTTGCACATCTAGTGCTTTCTCACTTGCTTGCCTTCTAGGCTCTTCCTGAACTTGCAGTAACTCCCCCTCAGCAGCAGCACCCTTCTCTTCAGCAGCAGCAACTTTATCCATGTCAAAGTCCTCTTGATCTAGATTTAGAAATAGATCTTCCATGGTAAATTCTACTGGTGACTGTGCAGGAGAAGTACTGGGTTCATCAACTACTTTATCAGGAACCACTTCTAGGATAACTGATGTGTCTTGGAGAACAACATCTGGTTCTTGATTTGCTTGCTGAGTTTGCTGATGGACATCAAACAAATCAGAATCTATTACAGAAAAATCTAAAGTATTGAGGTCAGTAAGTACCTCTTGGATAATGATTGTGGCTTGCTCACTCTCTAGAGTAGAGGGTTCTTCTACTGCTGGAAGCTCCCCCTGGCTTGGATCCTTATACTTGGGGCTAGCTGGAGGCAGCTCCCCCTGGATTTCAGCTGTCTCTTGAGGAGCAGGAGACTTCTCTGCAGCCACTTCCTCTTGACTATCAGGAGTGAAAACAACTTGTTCTTCACTACCTGAACTGCTGGAGGACTCCTGTGTCACAGGAGCTATCTTCCTCTTCTTCTTTGGAGGTGAAGCTTTCTTAGTAACTGGCTTCTCTGGGGTAGGTATTTCCTTAGATAGTACTCTTTCCCACCTGGAAAATATCCTTTGATCCATCCTTCTCATATGGTTGATCTTGCTACCAGCAGCATTGCTCATTACCTCTGGTATTGTACCAGCCAGGTAGAGACTAAGTATTCTGCCCAGATTGGGCTTCTTCAGACTTTCTTTAATTTTCTCATACACAACCATTGACCAATCTATTTTTAGGTTGAAGATAATTCTGGTCATGATTTCAAACATGGAGGCAGACACCCTGTCATGCCCTCCAATCTTGCTGAGTAGAACTTTGCCTACAATTTCAGACAGAAATTTTCCTTGGTTATTCATTCCTTTTCTGTTAAATACAGATCCTATCTTCATCTTAGGATCTAGGCCACACCAACTTAGGGCTTCCTTGGTCTTGGATGTAGAAACTTCATCTTCTGCTTGAATTTTAGGTAGCTGAAGTAAATTTCTCAGAGTTTTGGGTGAAATCTTGACCTTGGTTCCATGCACTCTTGATTTGATTCTGTAACCTGAGTCATCTACAGAAGCTCCAGTAAGGAATTCAAGAACTTCCTTCTTCCATATTTTGGTTGGTTCTGAAACCAAGTACTCCAATCCAGAATCGGTGACTAGGGTTACCACCGATTTGATTTCTTGATCGCCATCGTCGAACGCGCCACGAACCAGTTCATAGCCTTCATTGACGTTCTCCTCGAGCTTGGGAGCCATTAGGGTTTGTAGAATTAGTCTTTAGGAAAGATAAATGTCGACACAGTAGTTTGGTCTCGAAACTCTGAAAGCGTGTCGACAAACAAAGACAGAATCCTATTTATACCTTTCTGGTTTGAAGACGAACAGGCGGGATGGATTACTAAAGATGTGTCGACACTGGCAATAAGTGTCGACACTGACTTATAATGTCTCGACACTCATGTGTCGACACAAGTTTAGTCAACAGATTTTATGTGTCGACACTTGGTTATGTGTCGACACCACACTACTCGACATGTAGTCGAGACGTTACTTAGAAAATTCTGAGTAAAACTTAAGTGTCGACACCTCATTGGATGTGTCGACACCAACTCGACATGTGTCGACACTAACATTCTGAAGTGTCGACACCAACTTCCTAGATGTGTCGACACCATTTTCCTGAAGTGTCGACACTTACTATTCTGTGTCGACATAGACTTGTCTATGTGTCGACACCTTTTTACTTAGCCAATTTTTAGTTCTGTAAACTTAGTCTAAGTTTATCATACCTAGTTCAATTTTGAACCTATTGAACTTAGCTTCTTCTAAGGGGCTTAGTAAACATATCAGCTATCTGATTATCAGTTTTAACATATTCAAGTGCAATATCATTTCTTTCTACATGCTCCCTAAGAAAGTGATATTTAATCTCAATATGTTTAGTTCTACTATGTGATACAGGATTATTAGCTATTGAAATAGCACTTGTAGAATCACAGAAAAGTGGAGTTCTACTTACCTGAAATCCATAGTCTTCTAGCTGATGTTGAATCCACAGAAGTTGAGCACAGCAACTTCCTGCAGCTACATATTCTGACTCAGCTGTGGAGATAGCCACACTAGTCTGCTTTTTGCTGCTCCATGAAATTATTCTTCCACCTAGGAATTGACAGGTTCCAGTTGTGCTCTTTCTATCCTCTTTGCATCCTGCAAAGTCTGCATCTGTATAACCTGTTAGATCAAAATCTCCATTCCTAGGGTACCAGAGGCCTAGATAAGGAGTGCCCTTTAGATATCTCAAAATTCTCTTGACTGCAGTCAAGTGAGACTCTTTAGGGCAGGCTTGATACCTGGCACAAACACATGTAGCATACATAATGTCAGGCCTACTTGTAGTCAAGTATAGTAAGGAGCCAACTATCCCTCTATACAAGGTTTCATCTACAGGTTTCCCTGCATCATCCTTGCTAAGAGACATACTTGACCCCATAGGAGTCTTCATGGTACTGGATGAATCCATACCATACTTCCTTATGAGTTCTAGGGTGAACTTGGACTGACATATGGATAGACCACTTTCAGTCTGTTTAACTTGGAGACCCAAGAAAAACTTCAGTTCTCCCATACTACTCATCTCAAATTGACCTTGCATAAGTTTTGCAAACTTTTTGCAAAGGCTGCTTTCAGTAGACCCAAATATAATGTCATCTACATATATTTGGACTAAGTATGACTTTGCCTCTAGATTCCCTAAGGAATAGAGTCTTATCTATTTTCCCCCTTGTGAACTTGTTCTCAATGAGGAAACTAGATAGGGTTTCATACCAAGCTCTAGGAGCTTGCTTTAACCCATACAATGCTTTCCTAAGTCTATAGACATGATGTGGAAGAGTAGGATCAACAAAACCTGATGGCTGCTCCACATAGACTTCTTCCTTAAGATTACCATTTAAGAATGCTGACTTGACATCCATCTGGTAAACCTTGAATCCTTGATAGGTTGCATAGGCCAAGAACATCCTTATGGCCTCCAGTCTGGCTACTGGGACAAAGGTTTGATCAAAATCAATACCTTCTTCTTGCCTATATCCTTTTGCAACCAGTCTTGCTTTATTCTTAATGATGACCCCTTGTTCATCTAACTTATTTCTGTAGATCCACTTAGTTCCTATAACATTGTGGTCTTTAGGTTTAGGAACCAGTTCCCAAACCTTGCACCTTTTGAACTGATTAAGTTCTTCTTGCATAGCTTCAGTCCACTGTGGATCTTGTATAGCTTCTTCAAATTTCTTTGGTTCTATTTGAGACAGAAAACTTGAATATACTACAGCATTCTGATTTCTGCTCCTTGTCTGAACACCTTGTCTTGGATCTCCAATAATCAGCTCTACTGGATGATCTCTTAGATGCCTGTTGGCTGGAGACATCCTTACTTCTGGTTGTACTTCTACAGCATCTTCATCATGCTGAGTTCCTTGTACTTCTTCAGCTCCTGGTACATGTAGTTCTCCCCCTGGACATAAGCCATCTTCTTCTACTTGCTGTCTTGCAGCAGGTACATCTTCTATGGTTAGCTTGTCCATCTTCTTAGTAAGACCTGTGGGGCTGCACACACTACTAGACAACTCATTGTTAATAAGTTTTGTCTCATCAAAAACTATATGCACAGACTCCTCTACAACTTGTGTAGTCAAGTTGTAGACTCTATAAGCCTTACTATTATTGCTGTACCCAACAAACACTCCCTCTTGGGACTTGGCAGCAAACTTAGTTAAGTAAGACTTCTCATTGTTAAGTATGAAGCATTTGCAACCAAAAATCCTGAAATAGGATAGTTTTGGTTTCCTGCCTTTCACAACTTCATAGGGGGTCTTATTTAACCTTTTAGTGATGGTAGCCCTATTTATCACATGGCATGCAGTGTTAACTGCTTCAGCCCAGAAATACTCTGGCAGTGATGAATCACTTAATAGGGTCCTACCAGCCTCTATCAAGGTCCTATTCTTCCTTTCAGCAATGTCATTTTGCTGAGGTGTTCTAGGTGAAGAAAATTCTTGAAATATCCCAAAGTCTTCACATAGTCTTGTCATGCTTTCAGACTGAAATTCAGTACCATGGTCACTTCTAATTTTGACCACTGTACTGTTTAGTTCATTCTGAATTTTCTTGACAAAGTTATGGAAAACACTAGGTGTTTCAGATTTCTGTCTTAAGAAGAACACCCAGGAAAACCTTGAGTAGTCATCTACAACTACAAAGGTGTAGACCTTCCTACCTAAGCTGTGAACTGGCATTGGACCAAAGAGATCCATATGCAAGAGGTATAAGCACCTCACAACATCTTTGTTCTCAATGCTTTTAAAGGTGGATTTGGTCTGCTTGCCCTTTTGACAAGCTGAGCAAATGCCATCTTTAACACACTTAACTTGAGGACCATTCCTCACTAACTCTTTGCTAAAGAGTTTGTTAATAGTCTTGTAGTTAAGATGAGCTAGCCTCTTGTGCCACTTGACACAATGAGAGACTGTCTCATCAGCTACAAGACAAACAAGAGAACCATTGTTCTCAATCATGATGTCTAGACAGTAGACATTCCTCTTTCTATATCCTGTCAAAATGATCTCTTGATCACTTGACCTCTTGATATGACAACCATTTTTAACAAATGAGATGTCATACCCTACATCACTTAACTGACTTATGCTTATAAGGTTGTGTTTCAACCCTTTAACATAAGCCACTTGAGTAATGGTAACAAGGTTTGAAGAAATGTTACCAAACCCTTTGATGATTCCTTTTTCAGAACCACCAAAGGTCACTTTAGGACCATTTTTGATTGGAATATAGTCCTTCAGTAGTCCCCTTATTCCAGTCATATGTCTGGAACATCCACTATCCAAGTACCATGTTGGGGTATGGTCACTTGGATTCACCTGCAAAACAAATTAATGAACCTTAGAACCCAAAGTAAACTTGGGTCCTTGGTGATTGTTAGTTTGCAACATGACACAGCTACCTACTGGCTTTCCACCAGGTAACTTGCTACTCAACTTGGCACTGGCATTGTGCCAACAATCCAAGGCAAAGTGGCCAACCTTGCCACAACACCAACATTCAAACTTATTGTACCTTTGCTTAGGTACAGACTTTGCTGTCTTAACTGCAGCTGACTTATTGAATGTTGGGGCCTTTCCCTTGAACTTGGACTGATCCTGAACAGTCCTAGCTGGTTTAATAAAACCCAATCCAGCCTTTCCTTTATGATGAACAAATTCATCAATCAAGGGTAGCACTAATTTAGGTTTTGAAAACCTAGCAACTAGCTCTCTTTCCTTCTGAAGATTGATCTCCAGTCTCTTAATTTGATCATTTTTATAGGTGATAGTTCCCATTTGAATCACAGTAATGTGTTTCAGCCTGGCTACCTCATTGAGCTTTTGATCAAATTTCTTCTCAAAATCTGTTGCAGCTGCCTTGAGATCAGCAATCTCCTTTGCCTGACTTTTGGCTAGGGTCTTGCTTTTCTTATAGGCTTGCAACAGTACTTTATATTCATCTAAGAGCTGATGAATATCTCCCTCAGATTCAGAAACACTTCCATCACTTGATGAAGATGAATCTGACTCTGAACTAGAACTGGAATCTGAACTTTGAGTTGGACTTTGTACCTGACTAGGTCCTGGCTGCTCCAGGATTTTGGTACTTTCAGTCAATGCCATCAGTCCTTGGCACTGACACTCTTCTTGTTCATAGATTGATTCCATGATCTGCATAAACTCTTCTTCTTCTTCTTCAGCAAATAGCCCTATGTAGGCTTCAGCATCTGTCTCAGTGTCTGAAGAAGAAATGTCTGAAAGAGTCTTCTCATTCTTTGCAACAAAGGACTTCTCCTTCTTTCCTTTGAAGTGAGTCTTCTTTTTGTCACTGGATTCTTTTCTTCTCCCAGGACAATCTGCAATAACATGACCCTGTCTATTGCAGCAGTAACACACTATCTTAGACCCAGTTGCCTTGCTAGTCTTTGTCTTTTTCTTGTCCTTCTTTGAAGGCTTCTTCTCCTGATACTGGACTTCTTTCCCTTTGGAAAATGAAGGTCTGGACCTCCACTGTTTCTTCTTCAGGAATTTCTGAAAATGTCTGGTGAATGCAGCAAAGTCTTCATCACTTTCACTGCTTGTAGACTTTGTGCTAACAGACTCATCAGATTCTGATTCAACTACCTCTGGAGGAGGAGTTGATGACTTAGTCCTGCCCTTTCTAGGTACTTCTGACTTGAAGGCAACAGTCCTTTCCCTGTGCTCAGTCCTTGTTGATTTTTCCTCCTCTTTTCTCACTGACAGCTGCATCTCATAAGACAACAACTTGCCAAACAGTGTGGGAGGAGGAATTTCTCCCAACTTTGCCATTTCTCTGATGGCACAGATCTTGGTGTCCCAATCTTTAGTTAGGGACCTTAAGAACTTATCATTCAATTCATAGTTAGTGAACTCTCTTCCATAGGACATGAGTTCATTAACAATTCTATAGAACTTCTTGTAGCATTCAGTGATGCTATCTCCTCTTCCTTGCCTAAAGCTCTCATACTCTTGATTAAGCAAGGACTTCCTATCTTGCCTAACTTCTTCAGAACCTTCCATATAGACAATGAGAGTATCCCACATCTCTTTTGCTGTTTTACAGTGAATTAAGTTCTGAAAAGTGGCATCATCAATGGCACTTACTATAATGTTTTGTGCCCTCTTGTCCATAGTGGCTAGGACAATTTCATCCTTAGTCATCTCAGAGAAATCCTTTGGAGTTCTCTGTGTAGCATCCAAAACTGAAACCTTCATGGGCACATATGGCCCCTCTTTGACTGTGATGTAGATTCTAGGGTCAGAGGCCTCCATAAATAGCCTAACCCTTTCTTTCCAGATCCCAAAGATCTCTTTTCTGCATATGGGCAGTTTCATTGAACCCAATTCCTTGTGATTCTCTGAAGAACCCATGTTTCTTGATTTTCTTGAAACTGTGTTCTGACTTACACTGAATCTGCCAAACTGGATCTCCTCAGACAGTTAGTCCTTTTTGAGGAACCTGGCTCTGATACCACTTGAAAGATATGGTACCTAAACACCTAGAGGGGGGGGGGGTGAATAGGTGACCTAAACCTTTTTGAAACTTTGTTGGCAGCAAAACAGTTATCTCACAGATTTCTACAGCTAACAGCAATAACAAAATATAAACTGCTAATCCACAGCACAGCACAGCACAGCAGACACACAAATTTATAGTGGTTCCCCAATCTTTGGGTACATCCACTTTCCCTCTTCGCCTATCTAGCAGTGTACTAGATTCGGCCAAACTTCTCCACTATCTCAGAACCCAACTAGGTTCCTACACCTCAGTCCCAAAGCCTTACACTCAGCCACCAAGGCCTACACTCAGCCACCCAGGCCTACACTCAGCCAATCAAGGCCTACACTCAGCCAATTAAGGCCTACACTCAGAGTTCTTCAACTCCTACACTCAGGCAACCAAGCCCTACCCTCAGCCTTTATAATATAGGCTTACAATTCACTCAGATCCAATGGATCCTACAAGTTAAAATTGAATTACAATAACTAACTCTACAACTCAGAAAATAAGAGAGGAGTTGAGAGTTTCTTGAAGAGTTCTTGGAAGAACTCAGCTAGATCCAAACTGACTTAGCTTCCTTCAAAGCTTCTTGAGTAGAACTGAATTAGTCTGAATCCTCTGCAGTTGATCCTTGATCTCTGCTTCTTGAGATCCAGATGATTCTGAATCCTTCTTCTCAGCCTTAGTTCCAAAGACTGATTTCTTGATTGGAGCTCTCTCTCTCCAACTTCTTAGATCTGCAGTTGGACTGCCAAATCTTCTTGTGTTGATACTCTGTGTACCACTTTTCTGATTACTTGAATAATCTGATCTATTACTTCAAATGGCTTCAACAACAGTTTCTGTAAACTGTGGGTGCCTATTTATAGGCATTCTTCATGGTAACCGGCTGGTCCAGTTCATAACAGACTTCTGACTTCCCTGACAGTTGCTGTAGACCGGCTGGATCGGCAGCTGTCATATCAACCAGTCACTTCTTGAAATTTTCTAACTGTCAGATAGTGTCAAGACTTTCTGTTCTTAAGTGTCGACACTTATAGACCAAGTGTCGACACATGTTGTGTAAGTGTCGACACAAGTCTACAAGGTGTCGACACAACTCCTTGTATGTCTCGACACAGATTCTTCTTCAAGTGTCGACACTGAAATTAAGTGTCGACACAAGTACTTGATCTTCTGTAACTTGTTGAATTCTTCTAAGTGTCGACACATCTCCTTTATGTCGACACATCTTCATGTGTTGAAACTGTCAAGTGTCGACACTGCTTCTTGGTGTCGACACAAGTCTTCAATTTTGTTTCTTCAGCTGAGTGTCGACACATTCCCTTAGTGTCGACACTTGTACTTAGAATATTTTGTAAACTTTTCTGTTCTTTGCTAAGTGTCGACACAGCTCCTTGTGTCGACACTTTCTTCAAGTGTAGAGTCTTCAACTAAGTGTCGACACATTGTGCTGGGTGTCGACACTTTCTTCAAGTGTTGACTCTTCTGGTTGTGTGTCGACACATTGTGCTGAGTGTCGACACATACTTCAAGTGTTGACTCCTTTGAGTGTGTGTCGACACATTGTGCTGAGTGTCGACACATCCTTCATATGTTGACTCTGCTGATTGAGTGTCGACACATTGTGTTGAGTGTCGACACTTGTCCTTAGTCTCTGCAGAATTTTGCTGAGTGTCGACACAACTCCAAGTGTCGACACTTTCTGATGTAGACTCAGCTCTTCTAGGTGTCGACACTTCTGCTAAGTGTCGACACAGCTTTTCTGCATTCTTCTTCACTGAGTGTCGACACAGCTCCAAGTGTCGACACTTTCTGTCCGGTGTCGACTCTTCTTCTCAGGTGTCGACACAATTACTCCAAGTGTCGACACTGCTTGTCTGGGTGTCGACACAAGCTTCCTCAAGTGTCGACACTTCCCTCTGGGTGTCGACACATGGACTTAGAAACTTTTAGCTTCAGTCCAGTGAATACCTAACCTGCACAAGTAACTCAAACAAACATCAAATACATTATGATGTATATCATTGAGTTAGGTGAGGCTTCTTCAAATCAGGTACATTTGACCAATGTACCCAACACATATATATATATATATATAGATATATATATATATATATGTATATGTATATATATATATATCTTATTATATAAAGCAATATAGGTATTTGGAGGCACACCATAGATCAAACAAGAGCCATTGGATCATGAGAGAGCATGAGATGAGGGGAGAGAGTTGGGAGAGAGAGAAAGATAGAGAGAGAGGGGAGGAGAGAGAGGGAGAGAGAAAGGGAGAGAGATAAAGAAAGATTGCGTGAAATTAATATTTTTACGACAAAACATAATTTTTTTTAAAAAATAAAAACTGCAATATTGATTTATATTTTTTTACGGTCATTTTGAGTACTCATATGTATATATTGCGGGCACTGCCCCTCTTGAAGTGCGTGCATCTCACTTTGATGCGGGCGCAGCCCGAAACGATGCATCGAGCACCGGAGAAGCCCGTTCAGAGGCGGGCGGAGCCTGCCTCGATGCGGCCGAAGGCCGCCCGAGAGCATCGAGCACAGGCGTAGCCCGTGCGAAGATGCTCGTTTATTATATAAATGAATATAACAATCTTGGAGCACACCATTCTTTTTGTTTGGACCGTTTGATCAAAAAACTACCATGAATTGCCACCGTCAGATTTATGCATGCTCTCTATTTCAAAATTTTCAGGGCTTTTGCTCGCAACTCGCAAGTAGCAGCATTCATTTTTATTCAGCTTTATTCACAGCAAGGAGTTGTCACAATCATGCTTTTTTTGGCTTTATTCACAGCAAGTATTTTACAATTTTCGTGTTTTGTGGCTTTATTCACAACATTGATTTTGTTCAGCTTTATTCATACAGTTGTCATTATCTCCCTTCCACAGAGTTCATGCCTGTCCAGCTTCCACAGAGTTATTCACAGCAAGTCACTGTGCATCTTTTTATTTGGTAAATTATTTCACAGAGTTAATGCCTCTCCAGCCCGAAGCTATCCCCGTCAGCACGGCAAAGGATGACCAAAGCTATTCCCGTCAGCACGTACCTTCGCCACCTGCCTCACTATCGCCTCCTGCTTTCTCCTCCCCGCATGCTATAGTCGCCTCCTGCCGTCTCATCCTGCTTCGACTGCTGCCCACCGAATGACGCGTGTATAACCCTACCTCCATTCCACAGAGGTCCGCCTCAACTCCTCCACCATCGACAGAGCTTCTCCTCCACAGTGCCTCACCGCAATAGGTTCTCCTTCTCGACAGCTCCTCCTACCGGCAAACTCCTCTTCCAGCAAGCTCCTCGAGGTAAAGCACTGCTTTAGCTGTTTCTACTTGGTCCTTCTGTTCTTCATTTTTTCCCCATCCTCTTCATTTTTTCCCCAACTGAAACATTTCTACTCTCAGCTCTATTTCAGCTCTTTCCTATCTAAAGCTGACTCAGCTTCACCTCCTCTCTATGCATACCTCCTGACAGATCTAAGAATCACATTACCTCATAGGTGAGTCTCATAACTACTAAGCAACACATATTTAATTGGTCCTTCTGTTCTTCATATCTGCCCGATCCTTCTGCTTTTTTCTTAGTCAGAAAAAGAGGGAGGGAAAGTGAAAGGAGAGAGAATGCGGTTGTTGATATTTTCTTCTTAGTTCTTTTTTGATTCGTTCTTCCATAACTCAAGCTTGAAGAATTTATGAGAATTAAAAATAAAAAATCAAGATAATGCCCAAAAAATTTTGACAACTGCTGACTTTTGTAGCAGCCCCGTATATTTCCCGTGTAATGTTTATTACTGCAACTTGCGATATAAGAAAAAAATTGTAAGTACTATGTTATTTTTTATAAAATGAAACACAAATACATGCGTATATTTAAGAATATTTAATCATTTCATTAGCAACAAGTTGGATGAGAAAAAACTCTTTGTTGCCCACTAAGTTGCTCAGTTTTTTCTGCTTGACTTTTTAAGTTTGGGCTTATTTTTCATACATTTTTCAATTTCTGTTATTCACAGAGAAATATCCTCTTTAGGAGTAGATGTTGCCCACTAAGTTTTCTCAATTATTTTTCTGCATTAATTCAAGGTTGTCAGGATCGCGATCCAGATCATAGGATCTTACGATCATACAATTCAGATTTTGTAAATCGATCCTAATTTTGTAAAGTAATCTTCGATCTAACCCTACAATCAGATCCAATCCTACCTCGAAACGATCTCATCTAGGATCTCGATCCTGACGACCGTGCTTGAATTTTTAAATGTGATTTGTGCATGGAGAGTTGTATTGTTTCTGGGCTTGGCTTGGTCATATATTTTTAGCCATACAAAATTATTTCGTGCTCGACTTTATCATACATTTCTCATACGCTGCAACTCATTATGGTTCTGTAATCTGTGCATAATACACTCCATCTACTTGGTTCATTTGTCATCCCGTTTGTAGAAATTTATATAAATAAAGATATACGTGTGTGTATGTCTTAGGTTGTTCGTTGTAAATAGAGAGGATCTTGCGTACCGGAACAACGAAGAAAGTAAATATGCATTATGTTGTGATAGAGATGTAATAATAATCATTTATATGTAATAATAATCATCGATTTCTAATTTTATTTATAGTGCCTCCGTAATACATGTGATTGTTTATGGGTTTGATCAATCATCTATTAGCTTCTGTATGTTTTCATCATTTATTTATGTTTGTCATCCTATTTCCAAATGGTTTAATTTGCCTATCAATTTGGGATTGAAAATCAGTTTTTTAAAAATTTAAACATAAAACCCTCCGTAATTGATGGATTGTTCATAGGTTTGATGTTATTTTGGGTTAGATGATTTTTTATCCTCATTTGGGAAAGTGTTGGCCCTTAATATTACTGAACAAATTATAAAAATTTGTATATTTCTATCAAAATTTGTATTCTCATTCTTATAAATAACTTCCAATAAACTGAGCATCATGCGTACATTACTCTTATATCCTGTGAATGCAATACATTAATAACATACGTACAACTACCCATTAACGCATATTCTCATTTGGAAAAGTGTTGACCAATAACTTTCAAAATTTGTACAATCATTACTCTTCAATTACCATATACGGAATTGATCGCTCAAAATTAACGCATATTCTACATATATAAAGTCTGGTAATTGATCGTTCAAACATTACTCTTCAACAATCAGAACTCGTTAACACTTATTTCAATAATGGATGACACATAAAGTCGGGAATTACTTCAAAATCACCTCCTGTTATATACATCTCGCGTGCTCATGGATTTTATCATTGCGAAATGCTCTTATGATATTATTTAGAAATGTGTTGTTCTCTGAGATTTTTTATATTGCAAGTATGAACTTTGTTCTGAGCTTTTTTCATTGCAAGTGCAAGTATGAACTTTGCATGTATGTGTGTTTACTTGCAAATGTATGTGTTACAATCATATTTCTTTGTTGTTACTTCTTTAAATTAATGTTCTCTATCAAGGACCTATGATGGTGAGGTTGATGTGTTGCGCATAGGAAAAGACAACGTCACCCCCCCGAACAATGTCGCCCCCCCCCCCCCCCCCCCGAAAAATGTCGCTGCTCCTGCAAAATGTCGCTGCTCCTGCAAAATGTCGCCACCCCCGCACAATGTCGCCGCCGCCGAACATTGTCACTGCCCCCGACCATTGTCACCACCAATGAACAATGTTGCCGCCCACGAACAATGTCGCCGCCCACGAACAATATCGCCACCTAAGACCAATGTCGCCACCCATGACAAATGTCGCGCTCACAACCACTATCGCAGTCCACGACACATGTTTCCACCCACGACCCATGTCGTTGTCAAGCGGGCGAAGCCCGCTTGATTGCGGGCGAAGCCCGCAGCGACGCATCGAGAACGGGCGGAGCCCGTTCGAAGATGCCGCTTCTTCTTCTCTGGCCTGCTGCTGCCGTTGCTTCTTCTCCGGCTTCTGTCTACACCCGCTGCAGCTCCCTTCTTCTCCGGCATGGATGCTGCTCTGCCGCTGCTTCTCCGACCAGCTGCTACTGTAGCTACTTCTTCTCCGTCTGCCGCTGCTGCTCTGCGCTTCTTCGTCTCCGGCCCCGTCTAGGGTTTAATGTTACTGTTTTTTTCTTTAAGTTTTCTTGTTGTTGTGGTGTGTTAGTGTGGTCACTTTACGATTTCGGCCCCTTCTTTCACGCGATCTGGGTTCATGTACCCGACGAGGGTCCCACACGTGCACATGGTCTATGTGAGGGGGAGTGTCCGTCACGGCCTCCAGGCATAGTCTATGACTTCATGCACGTATTCCACGTAAGGGGGAGTGTTTGTGATAACGGTGACTCGGATGCCTCTTTCCCGACTCCCGCCTTAGTCACTCATGGCCCCTAGGTCGATTTCATATGTTGTTTGTGTCTCCTCGTTGTTTTCTCTGGATTTGGTAGGGTTGGTTTGGTCTTTTGTGGTTGACCTTGTTTCCGCTCCGAGTGTATCCAGCGTTGTCATGGTCGGTTTGCGGACCAACGTCGTGTGTCCTTTGCCCGGTTGAAGAATCCCCGGTGACACGCGGTTAGGCCTCGGTGGCTGTTGTTTTGTCTCATGTTGCCAACCTTCTTTTAACTTCCATTTTATGTTGTGTTCAAGCTATAGGGTTCCCCTTCAGCTTGAGGGGGAGTGTTAGAGTTAGTATTTTACTATTAGTGAGTTTAGTCCCACACCGCCTATCGGTGTTGGGTGTCTTATTGTAATCCTATATATTGCCCCTATGTGGATGAATAAAACTTGCACCTTCTATTTCATTTCTCTTTTCTACAATATTCACTTTCTCAGGGAACACATCCGTTCAGGGACTCTTGAAGCGTCCTATGTTCCCTCCGCAGAGCAGATTGCAGATGCCTTCACCAAGGCGGTTGGGCCTTCCATACTTCTCTCTACATGTGGCAAGCTAGGCTTGCTTGACCTATTCGCGCCAGCTTGAGGGGGAGTGTTGACGTGTTATTGACTTGTTATTTTTATATCTACTTATTTGTATATCTCATATATATATATTTATGTTTCCCCCTAAGAGGATGAATATAACATACTTTTTTCCTCTCATTCGATTCTAATGACAGTTGTTATTTCTACCGTGTCATGCCTTTTGGCGTGAAAAATGCAAGTGCAACGTATTAAAGGATGATAGATTATGTATTCAAGCTCCAGAAGGGATGCAATTTGGAAGTCTATGTTGACAATCTCATCATCAAGAATCGTGAGCTAAAGAAACATATCAAAGACTTAGTGGAAATATTTGCTGCCCTCCGTATGTACAACATGAGGTTGAATCCGGCCAAATGCATCTTCGGAGCTAGCTGGGGAAAATTTCTTGGTCACCTGTTGACACCCCAGGGCCTCGAACCTAACCCCGATATTTTGCCTGTTCTTCCTTTTCGCTACCTCATTCTATGCAGTTGTGTATGCACAATTGATCTGATACAGTATCCCATGAGATGATAGGTACTCTTCCATTGCTCTATTAGTGCACTCTGTCCTATTTTCCGACCTTATTGCTATAACTGCTATCGTGTATTGTGTCTTGACATTCATGTGGAAGTTGCGAAAATAGGTAAATATCTCACTCTTATTTTTCATCAGATATAACAAATGACACGAGATGCATACAACTACAACACTCATGCCTTTATGCCACTATAGTGGGGTCGACTATATGGATCATTTTTCGTCATTATGCTCTATCTTTAGTTATAATCTCATTAATCTCTAAGAACATCATGTCTTTTCTTATAGTTTAATTCCAAGTCTTTATTGGTCTACCCTTCCCTCATTTAATATGCCTAGTAACTAGGCTATCACAATGCTTAATAGGTACCTCTAATGGTCTCCTTTGTACGTGTCCAAACCATCTTAGTCAAGCTTCTTGCATCTTCTCTACAATTGGTGCTACTCTTGTCTTATCCCCGATATATTCATTCTTAATTTTATCCAGTTTTGTGGGCACACGCATCCACCTAAGCATTCTCATCTCCGCAATTCCCATTTTTTGACACGAGATGCATCAACAACAACAGAGCCCATATAGTACCCCTCCCTCATTTAATATGCCTAGTAACTAGGCTCTCACAATGCTTAATAGGTACCTCTAAGGGTCTCCTTTGTACGTGTCCAAACCATCTTAGTCCAGCTTCTTGCATCTTCTCTACAATTGGTGCTACTCTTATCTTATCCCCGATATATTCATTCTTAATTTTATCCATTTTTGTGGGCACACGCATCCACCTAAGCATTCTAATCTCCACAATTCCCATTTTTTGACATGAGATGCATCAACAACAACAACAGAGCCCATATAGTCCCCAATCATTGGAGGTATGGGCGGGAGAAGATTAGAAACAGACCTAACCTTTGGCACTATGCACAAAGTGTCTTCTCTTAGAGGAGAAAGTCCTTACCTTTGATAATAAATGCACAAAGTGGCTGCTCACAGATACCAGTGAAATAGTGGCCCCATATACCGTCACGTTTGCTGCAGAAGCCAAAGACATCAGAGAGGGCAGATCCAAGAATCCATTTTGATTTATGTGCACATAACCATGCTTCCTTCATTCAGTATCCAAAGCATTGGCCTTGCATAAATTGACACGAGATGCATAATCAATAAAAATTACAAAATACTTATATTTATTCAAAAAAAACATGCGGTACAAGGCCCTCATACATCAAAATGCACTACATCAAAAAAGGAAGAGCTCCTCCGACTAGTACTAACATAAGAACTCCTAGTGAACTTGTCAAAGTCACAAGCATCACAGATATGAGAACTAGAAAAATACTTGTAAGAAAATGACAACTTGGGAGAAATTGAAAATAACAGAATTTTTATTTTAAAAAATTTGAATATTACAAGGGTTGTGACATATTTTCTATAGAATGGAGGAGATGAGGGAATTTATAATTTAACAAAATGGGACTAATTACAAAAATTTCTTGAAATCTACAGAGGTGCGACAAGTGCGGTCATCCAGGAGTTGACCACATAGGATGTGCGGTTATACAAGGGTAACCGCCCATACCAAATCGCATCAGAGAGCAGGTATCAAGGATGAATTCGTCGGTCTTCATCAACAAAGCTTGCAGTTAACCCATCTCCACCGCAATCACTACAAGGTGCGATTACACATGGGTTGCCGCTCATATATTTATTAATCTGCATAACTTACGGTTAGCCAAAGTTAACCACAATGATTGCAAGGTGCGGTTAGACAAGGTTAACCGTCCATACATCTGTATATTCTAACACTCCCACTCAAGCTGGCACATATATGTCAATCATGCCCATCTTGTCACATATGTCAAAAAATTATGAGAATATTAATTTGGTAATGATATCAGCTAATTCTTTATCGGAGGTGATGAATGGAGTGCATATTTGTTTCTTCAAAATTTCTTCCCTAATGAAGTGACAGTCAACTTTAGTATATCTTGTCCTCTCATGAAACAGTTGATTCTTTGATATGTATTTGACAACTTTGTTATCACAGAACATTGGTAAGTGGTAGTTGTAGACTTCTCCTAACTCTAATGAAAGTGTCTCTAACCACTTTAATTCACAAGTGGTTTGAGTCATGCTTATATACTCAGCCTCGGCACTTGATCTGGAGACGACTTATTTCTTGCTCATCCAGTTAACAAGATTTTCTCCCACAAAATTACAAAATCCAGACGTGGACTTCGTATCTCTTTTGTCATCAGCATAGCTGACATCGAAATAGTCTTTTATCTTCAGATGGTTATTCTTTTAAATTAGTAGTCACTTTTCTGGAAACCCTTTGACATATGCCAAGACTTTTAGAGCTGCTTATAAATGACTCTTTATGAGCTTTGCATAAACTAACTGGCCTTACCTACGACATAACAGATATTAGGTCGTATTACCGTTAGGTAAATGAGTTTGCCCACTCGGCATCGGTACCTAATGATATCAAAAAGAAGAAGCGAATCCTTATTCCAATGTTTATCCTCATCAACTTTCATTGGACACCGAGCAAGTTTAACATCAAGTAGACCAGTTTCTTTTAGAAGATCAATGATATACTTGCGTTGTGAGAGAACAACAAAATTGTGCTTATGCAAGATTTCAATACCCAGAAAGTATTTTTGAGATCTCATATCTTTGGTCACAAAGTATTGAAAGTGTTTTTTGTCATGGCAATACCAGCAGTATCATTATCTGTAAGAAGGTCATCAACATAGAATACAAGGACAACCAACCCATGAGATGTCTTGCGTATGAAAAAAGAGTAATCTGCAACACTACGAACAACACTAATAATGAAGATAACTTCATTAGATTTGTCGAACCATGCCCGATGACTTTGTTTGAGTCCATAGATCACCTTCCGCAATTTGCATACCTGAGACTCCCCCTGTGCAACATACCCAAGAGGTTACTTCATTTATACTTCTTCTTGGAGTTCACCATAGAGGAAGACATTCTTGACATCCAACTGAGACATCTGTCATTCTCGATTGACAGCAATAGAAAAGAGAACTCAGATCGTGGTAATGTAAGCAACCAGGAGAATGTATCGAAGAAATCAACTTCATAGGTTTGAGTGAATCCATTGCTAACCAACCGAGCCTTATAGCGATCAATAATGTCATCAACATGATATTTTACCACAAACACCCATCAACAACTAATAATATTCGTCCTCGGAGTAGGGACAAGAGTCGAAGTGCCTCTCTCGGTTAAGGTGGAAATATCTCCATCCATGGTAGCTTTTCAGTGCGGCATAGCAAGTGCAACTTCGTAAGTTGTCGGCGTGATAGTGGCCGAGAGGGCCAAAGAAAAGTCTATTCCAGAGGAGGTAAGCCAAGAATAGGGCATAACGCCATGAATAGAATGCTGAGGACATGTGCGAACTCTCTTACGAATAGTCATTGGGAGATCAAGGTCGGCGATGTTACCCTCATCAGATATGTTCGAAGAAGAGATTACTGGACTGAGAACTGGCTGAGGCGGCCCCAGAGTTGGAGGAGACAAGGTGGTGGGTAGTGAAGGAGACAGTATGGTAGGGATGGGAGGTGGAGTACTCTCAGTTGGAAGAGGAGAAATAATCGAAAAAGTTAGAGAATTAATAGAAAGGGGATGAATAAGGTCGGTTGACAAGTAAGGAGTTGACTCAAAGAAGGTGATGTCCGTAGAGACATTATTTTATGAGAATTGGGTCATAACATCGGCATCCCTTCTAAGTGGGAGAGTATCCAACAAAGATGCATTTGCTTGCTCTAGGAGAAAGTATGTCCCAACCTGGGGAAGGGGTGTGAATAGACGCGGTATAACCAAAGATGTAAGGGAACGGAAAAAATGGTGTTTCTCATGGGTGAAGGATAGAAAAGGGGGCTTGTCCATTGAGAACAGTATAAGGAATGTGGTTGATGAACTAACAGGAGATGAGGATGGCATGACCCAAATAGGGGCGAGGAATGTTCATCTGAATGAGTAGAGTACGAGCAACGTCTAGCTGGTGGTGATTCTTGCGTTTGGCGACGTCATTCTATTGATAAGTTTAAAGCACGGCATGTCTGATGTATAATTCCTTGATTCATACATAAGTCAGAAAATTATGACTAACATACTCCTTTACATTATTAGTGCAAAGATTTTTTATAAAAACATCAAATTGAGTGTGAATTTCTTTATAAAAGGTACTGAATCCAGAGAATGGTTTTGAGCGATCTCTAAGAAGATACACACAAGTATATCTTGAAAAAATTATCAATTAAAGTTACAAAATAAAGACTTATCCTACCAACTGTTTTGGTAGGAGAGGAACTCCAAATGTCGAAGTGAACTAGATCGAATGGATACGATGAAGTTTGGTTATTTTTAGCACGATAAGAAGAACGATGATGTTTGTCGTATTGACAGGCTTTACAGTTGAGAGAGAAGGTGTCCTTCTGAAGGTCTAGTGGGAGCTGGTAAAGTAAGTGTGGATGAGGATAACCAAGGCGAATATGTCATTGATAAAGGAAGTCAGAGGTGGTGGAGGCAGAGAGAGCAGACGCATTGTCAAGGAAGTAGAGGCTGCTGCTTTCATTCCCAAACACAAAGGTCTCTTTGGAACGAAGATCATGAAAATAATAGCTAGTAGAAGTAAATGTCACAGAGCATTGTAGATGCCTAGAGAGAGCTGTAACGGATAATAAATTGCATGGAAAGGTAGGCACATAGAGAGTATCTGAAAGTTGAAGTGACGGAATGACCTAGACCATACTAGTCCCACACATAGGGGATGGGGAGCTATCTGTTACTAGGACTGATGTGGACTGTTCATGCTTTTCCAAATGAGAAAAGATAAGGGGATTGCCTTCCATATGATTCGTGGCGCTGGAGTCAATAAACCACTTACCCTGACTCTCAACATATGCACACCTAAAGAAGTGACAATGGAAGCAGAATGCTTGGAGGTATGAGGAGGTGCTTCAACAGCTTGTGGACGAAGATTAGGATGTTTGGCAAAGCAACAATCAACGGAATGACCCCATCTTCCACAATTTGAGCATAGGTGCCTGTTAGAACCTCTTCCACCTAGGTGACCACCACTTCCACCAAAATGACCACGGTTAGCAGGCTGAGCAAAACTGTCAGAAGCAGGTGCGGAGGCAATCAGAGGTCATTGAAGATGGTTTGTGACTCTCGAGATGCGGTCAACTGTGGCATCAAAAGTCAGAGAGTCGGCTTACCCCCAAAATTTGTTGATGTATCGTGTCATAGGAGTCCGAGAAGTGAAGAAAGATAACATGCGACCATGTGTTCTTGGAAAGGCGAAGAATGATCGATGTTGAAGAAGTTATGCACCCAGACCTTACCCATCCTGGTAAGCTGCAATTGGGGTTCATTGTGGGCGAGCAAAGAGATTAGCATATAACGTGTATATGCGAGAGGTATTGGCTCCCTTTGAGTAGAGAGCGGCGAGATCATTTCAAGCAGCTTTAAAAGTGTCTTCATGTCGGATGATGGGTAGACATTCGTCAAAGAGACTGTTAGCAAGCCATAAATGAATAAGGGCATGACTAGCATCCCAGTCGTCATATGTGGGAGATCCTTTGATAGGAGGATTGTTAGTTAAGTGATGACGATTGCACTGAGATGGCAACAGAAAGGTGAATGAGGCACACCAATCAGGGTAATTTGGCTTGGTTAACTTTGACGCAGTTCCGAGATTGTCGGAGGGATTAGAAACATGAGCGACACCTAAATTCTCCATTAAGATGCAGGAGAAAGTACGGTCAGAGAAGCATAACCGCACAACAATAGAAATAGAGATCATACAAATAGCGCGACGTGAGTGATTAGGAAACTGGAGAACGCTCAACACGCAAAGAGAAAAGGCGGAGCTGTGCAGAGAGATGGACGGTTAGAAAACCGAAGACCGCACAGAGAGGCACGAGCACAAAAGGGTGGGTGGTTAAGGAAACTGAAGTCCGCATAAAGGCACAGAGGGCGGGTGGTTAAGAAAACCGAAGTTCGCAGAAAGATAAAAGCAATCAAGGGGCAAGAATGGAGTTTACAACCAAAGGATCTGTATTAGCTCTAAGAAACTGACAAGAACTTAAGAGAAATTGAAAATAACATAATTTTTATTTTCTAAAAATTTTAATATTATAATGGGTGCGCCCTCCTTTATATATAATGGAGGAGGTGAGAATTACAATTTGGTAATGTGAGACTAATTACAAGAAATCTTCTAGAATCTACAGAGGTGCGACAAGTGCGGTTAATGCGGTCTTACCGGAGTTGACCGCACAGAATGTGCGGTTACACAAGGGTAACCACCCATACCAATCAGCATGAGAGAGCAGGAACCAAGGATGAATTTACCGGTCTTCATTATCAAATCTTACGATTAACACATCTCCACTACGGTCACCCCAAGGTGCGATTACATACGGGTAACCTCTCATATATCTATCAATATACATCACATAGTTTGATGTGCGCACAACCTCTGCCCAAAAGGATAGGGGCATGTGTGCATCTGCAAGCAATGTTCCTGCAGATTCAATGAGGGTTCTGTTTTTCCTTTCTGCTACCACATTTTATTGAGGAGTTCTAGGAGCAGAGAAACAATGCCTGATACCTTCCTCCTCACAAAATCTTTATATGGGAAGAGATTCAAACTCAGTACCATGATCACTTCTGATCAATACAACTGGAGTAGAATACTCAATCTTTATGCCCTTAAGAAAATTTGTAAGTACTTTGAAGTTATCTGAGTTGTGTCTCAAGAAGAACACCCAAGAGAATCTAGAGAAGTCATCTACAATGACTAGAGTGTAAGACTTCCCTCCTAAGCTTTGTACAACAATGGGTCCAAAAAGATCCATATGTAGCAAGTACAGAATCTTAGGTGAGTCACTCTTATTAATTGACTTAAAACTATTTTTAGTTTGCTTGCCTTCTTGATAAGCCTTGCATAGGCTTTCCTTATTGTAGGGGCTAGAAGGCAATCCTCTGACAAGGCTATCCCTAGATAGCTTAGATATATTCTTAAGGTTAACATGAACTAGTCTTGTATGCCAGAGAATATTGTTATTACTAATTTGATTGAATAAGCATAGTTCTGAGTTAGCAGAGTTAAAGTTTACTAGGTATATGTTCCCTTGTCTACAACCTGTTAAAATAGGTTGATTCTTTGAAGAAATAACACATTTGGAATTAGTAAAGCAAACCTGATAACCTGCATCACAAAACTACTTATGGATATCAGGTTATGTTTGAGACCATTCACGTATGCCACTTTTCTGAATGTGACATCTCCACTGTTGAAGTCTCCATAGCCTTCAGTTTGTCCAAAGCTGGAATCTCCAAAGATCCCTTTTGGACCCAGCTTTACCTTGAATTTTATTAGGCTGTACTTGCATTCAGTCATGTGCTTTGAGCACCCACTATCCAGATACCACTTATTTTGAGTGATATGATAGTTCTTCACCTGATCAGCTTCTGATTCTGAAGCCTCTTCATTATCAGATACTTCTTCATCATATGATGGGCTGCTAGTGGCATTAATGGCCATGAGGCAGACTTATCTGTCCTTTGCCTCTTCTTCCTCTTCACTGGAACTGAAAGATGTGGATTCATCTTCTGTGTCACTCCAGGTATCAGCAACAAAGACCTTCTCCTTTCCTTTCTATTTGTTGGAGGAAGGCCTGCTGTATTGTGGTATTTTGGAGTCCTTCTCTCTTCTTCTTTCTTTCTTTCTTCTGATTCTCTGGACACTCTGAGATAAAGTGTTCAGGTTTCCTGCACCCAAAACATACTACTTTTTTAGTAGGAGTTTTATCATACCTGGGCTTATCATCCTGCCTGGATGCTTTTCTCCTAAAGTCTTTTCTTACCATTTTGTAGAATCTTTTGGCAAAGAGACTCATTAATTCTTCATTAACTATTGCAGCTTCAATCTCTTCGGCAGCCTTAAATGCTTTGTTTTGCTCCTTTCTTGCTGGTGGAGGAGTCCTTTATTCTGGTGCTTCTCTAGACTTTATCAGCTGTTCATAAGACTTGAGCTTTACTAATAGAGATTCTGTGAAAATCTCATTCAAACTCCTGGCCTCCTTGATTGGCTAGATCCTGGAATCCCATGAGCTTGGGAAGCATATGAGGACTTTATCATTCACTTCAGTAAGGGAGATGTCCTTGTCTAAGGTCTTCAGCTCATTGATTATTGAGCTCAATCTATTGTACATGTCAGCAACAGATTCTGACTCATCCTTCTTGAAGTTCTCATACTGGGATATGAGAGTTGATCTTCTGTCTTTCCTCTCATCAGCAGAACCAGCCACCGTTTGGTTAAGAGAGTCCCAAATAGCCTTGGTTGATGTGCATTCAGCCACCTTCTAGAAGATGTCATCAGACATAGTCTGAGCCAGAATGTTCATTGCCTTTGCATCAGCAATCTTGGCCTCCTTCTGTTCATCTGTCCACTCAGGTGGTGGAACAACATGTGTGCTTGATGTTGAGGTTGATGTAGTCGGTTGAGGAGGACCTGTCAAAATGGAATTGTAGATGTCCTCATCAATGGAATTTATATAAAGCTTAATTCTTGCCTTCTAGATGACAAACTTATTCAAGTAGCACAATGGATATCTGGTGCTTGCATAATCCTTATTCTGTGTCATGCTGTGAAAATAATCCTAAGGAAAATAAAAGATTATATCTAACATTGGATCTTTTGGCTCAAGGTTTAGCTTATACAGTCAAAGGAAACTGCTCTGATACAAATTAAAAGTGAGGGTTAGACCTGATATACTCTAGAGGGGGGGGGGGTGAATAAAGTATCTTGAAAACTATTGTTGTTTATAAATTCTTCAGAACAAACCAACTAATATTCACTGTAAGCAAGAGAGAAACCTAGGATAAACTAATCTAACACAACCACAATAAAACTAACTATCACAGGCACATCAAGACTAAACTAACACATGCACAACAAGACTAAACTAACATAGGCACAACAAGAACAAAAAGGAAGAGGGCAACCAGACAACACAAGAACTTTATAGTGGTTCCCCAACCTGGGTACATCCACTCTTCAACCACCCTGGTAGGAATCCACTAACAGGTTTTGATCAGGTGACTGCCACCAATAAGCTTTTGATCAGGTGCTCAAAAACCAACCCAAGTCTTTTGATCAGGAGACTTGCAACCAAGGAATAACTTTTGAAGGGAGTTAAAGAACCCATTGTATAGTAAAGGGGTGAGAGAGTTATGGTGTCTTCTCTTTCTCAAATCAACTGAGAAGATAAGTGGATCTTGATGTTGTCAAAGCTCCACCTGAGATATTGAGTTGTTCAGGAAGATTGGATCTTTGCTTCAGGGTGTAGGTCTTCTTTCTTCAGCCTTCATTTGAACAGATCCAGGAACTTCTTGACTGATAGTGGTTTGTTGTCCTTGAAGAATCCTGGAGTGAAGGTTGAAGAAGACTATTGATTTGGAATGAATGCTCTTCTTCTTCTTCAGCAATGTCAAGGTGAAGATTAGATTATTTTTTGCACACAGAAGAATTAAAATGTGATTGTTGTTGATCTTTTCTGTGGGCCTTCCTTCTCTTTTTGGTCTAGACTATCTCTCTGTATTGAAAAGAGAGAAAATATGTTTTATATGATCAGTTGAATTTCTCCTTTGAATTTTTGAATTGTCTGCATTGATTGCTGACCATCTGGAGAATGAAAATTCGGCTGGATATAATATCTGCATTAATGGATTTCCCCAACTGTCCTATTGAAAAGCGACAAGTAATAATCCTGATGAATATCATAATCAATATTGCTTCTAACGGTTATATTTAGAGAATATTGAGCATTGATTACTCAGGAATTTCTGCAATGGAATAAGGACAAAAGAAGGAAAAATACAGGTCTGGATCTGCACAGTATTCGTCGAGCAAAGAACAGATTTTGTCGACCTGAGTCCAGAATTCGTCGAGCTGAGAAATCTTGTTCGTCGACCTGGGAATCCTTGTTCGTCGAGGTGAGAACTAAGTTCGTTGACCTGAGAATAGCTAACTGTTTTCTGATAAAACTTGCCAATTCTGTGCTCTAAGTTTGTCGAGCCGATAACAAAACAATTCGTCGACTGGAGTTCAGAGAAAGGATTCTGGACTTAGAATGTTGAGGTTGATCTTCCAAAAATCATCGACCTGAGCTCGAATATCATAGAGCTCAACTCAGAGAATTTTCTCTGAGTTCGTCGAGCTGAGCACGACTTTCGTCAATGAGTTCGACGAATGTCGAACTCACTTTCCTGAACTGATTTTTCTCTAAGTCTTGAGTCTTCTGTTATATTATGTTGGCTGGTCCATGTAATGTTGACTCTAAGGACATAGCCTAGACTCTAGGATACAGACATGACCCTGGCTATACATGTTGGGTCAAATATCCTAATTAATGAACCTAGCCCAAATCAAACTAGGGATCCAACAGTATTGACCCATGTGCAATCTCTCTAATGCGGTGTACTTAATCTAGCATCACAAAGGAAGTTGTTGTCCAAAAGTTTCTGATTTTGGATAAGTCAATTCATCGAGTGATGTCACGAGGTTTTGTAATATTTGTCGAGAACTCACATAAGCAATTGAGGAATTCATTGAGTGATCTCAGGAGTACTTCGGAGATCACATAGAACTGCTGTCCAGAATGGCTAAGTATCTTAGACTTCTCATATATACTCGACAAATTCATCGAGTACTTACGTGACTACTCGTGAAATTTGTCGAGTACTCTCGAGAGGTCAAGTGAACAACTTTAATGTTCTAGAGAAAGTTTGAAGCCTTAGCCGGTTCAAGTAAATTCATCGTGTACTCAAGGAAATTTGTCGAGTACTCTCGAGAGATTTTAGCTAATTTGTCTAAAGATCTCATGAAGTCCAAACAACTCACGCAAGCTCTCTCCCAAGTTATTTCGACTGGCTCATCGAGTGGTCTGTAGAGTTCATGTGATGTCTCAATGAATTTGGACTTAAACAAATTTTTGTTTGGTTTTGTTCTCGTTTTTATGGCTTTTCAAAATTAGGGCTTCTGTCATGTACAATATATGTGGACGGTAGAACTAAGTTTGAAATCAAACCATTAGTGAAGAATCGTCTATAAATAATCAAGCATTAATTCAGAAAAGCCTAATTATGTTCTAATCGCAAATTGCCATAAATGATCGAATTTTAAAATCTATTTCATGAAGAACTATGTTGCCGACAACCCTCTGATCTGTGATTCCTCCTACAAAGAAAGGACATGATCGATCTCAAGATTTCAGATTCACATACGTTCAAAGACCAGTCATTTCTCAAATAAGATCTGTGTTCTAAATTTTAAATCCTTCTTCTTCCTGTTAAGATTTCATTTAGAGCTTTCACACAATGAAGAAGGACTGTTTTCAGATCTGAGAAAGGAGATTATTTTCAAACACTATTTTTCTTATTGTTTTGTAGGAAGTTTGTTCTTCTGATATTTTTTGTAGATCCTTGTCGTAGGATCGAGTGTAGGGGAAGTTGTTCTCCTAAATTGCACGAGTTGTACACTCCGATTGTAAGATTGTTTAATTTGAGTTTTTGATGAAGTACATGAGTCTAGCCCGAAGTGCTAGATAGGTGAGGCGGGAAAGTGGATGTACCCATCTTTAGAGAACCACTATAAATCTTTGTGTCTGTGTTGTGATCTTTTATTTTGTGCGCTTTATTTTGATAAGTTTTTAATTCTGCTAAATGACGCAAGATTCACATATTCACCCCTTGTAGGTGGGTTGTCAACTAGATACTTTCAACAACCTCTATCTATAAACTAGTGGGAGAGCAAGGCATGCTAGGAGAAGCTTGAAGCTGATGGATGAGCTCACCAACATGGTCTCTTAATGAATCATTTTTTTCTCTAAAGTTCATACATATGAAAAAAACTCATCTAAGCAAGCAAACAATCTACTCTCTAAATATAGCATAATTTTTACAAAATCAGGGAGAGTGGGTGCATCCTAGGGAGAAGAGGAGGCAATTTTTTATGTGGAGGTGCATCACGCGGAAGAGGGGAGGAGGGTTATTCATCTTCTTCCACACTCTTCAACCTCTTTTGGATAATAGGAAGTGGAGAGAGGAACACTCTCTTTGATCTCTTTCTCTTCAGCACCTGGGAAGAGCCATGAAAATAAACATCACAACATAATTTCTTCTCATTCGGAATTACGTTCACCATCTCCTCTAGGGCCTATAAGAATAATTATAAAATATGTTGAAGGATATGTATAAAATAATTTAACATTTCATAAAGGGATATTGATCAAGAGAGAATTGATATTAACTTTCTCATTATGCATTCGAGGATCATTTCTACACAATTCCTTTAAGTTAAATGTACATTTCTCAGACCATCAGAGCAGTCACGGTTTTTGATGAGAAAATGAAGCAGGAAATCTTGTGGTATGTTCCAAATATCATTTTTGAAAGCATAGGTAGAATTGAGTTAGTGTAGTTAAAATAAATATATATAAAGATGATTTGAAAATATAATAAACACACTATCAATATATATATGCATCTGTGTAGATATCCCAAAGATACTTACGGTCGTATATAAATATTATTGGAGGGAGTACGACCCAACTTTCCCCTCATAACCCTGATATTTTTCAATATGTATAATTGTATGACTTGAGTCTAATTATATTTTTGAAAGGCTTTGGTCTTCGATAACTCCTCATACAGCTGTAGAATAGTATCTAGACTAGAAGGAAAGAATAGATTGCATGATAGATGTAAAAGAAAGGATTTCAAGTTAACCACACAACTTCCATTATCCATTTCCACAACTTATTTCCTTAAAATAGATTTTTTCATAACAATATAAAGTTTCAACTGGATAATTATGTTGTCCCCAATATTTGGTAGACCCATAATAAGTGATATATCATTTAGGATAATTGAAAGCTCCCTCGATCAAATAGAAAAGTGTACTTGCTTGAATTACACACTGAAACTACGTAATACAAAATTTCAATGTTCTGTGGTACCATTGGAGCAATGTGTTGGATCTAGTAGAGTGGGGGTGAATATGGTTTTACGTGTTAATTTAAAATTCGAAATATTTTGTCTAGAGAAAACTAGTTATGGAAGCTACTGCAGGGAGCTAGCTTGCTAGCGCGCGGAGGTAGGCCACCGACCTCGTTTTCCTGGGCAAATTCCTCCTTTGAGATGTACGCACCCTTCAGGGATCCACTGGCTAACACCCATGACGTTACACATAGATTAAAGAATAATAAATGATTTTATTCAAACTAAGTCAAAAGGTGTTTTACAATTACAAAAACTTTATCTTCATGACGTCGGAGATCGGAGGCAGTGAAAATTAAATCTCCTTTTGTTTTCTATACGGACCCACTACCCGGACTGGTTGGCTCTCTCCCTTTCCCTCCAAGAAAGGTCTTCGAGTCGACTCTTCACCTTCATGCAAGTAAGTGTCTTAGAACCCCGCTAGATCACCCGATCTAGACGTCCCTTCCCAGGATGATTTCTCACGAAATCCTACCTGGATTCTGATGACCTTCACTAGTCGATTTTCCACACCATAAGAATATAGAAAAGATAAAAAAATTACAACAAGTATAAAAGATTAAAGTTTGAATCTCCCTCAAGAAGATTTCTTCGTTGAGTAATTCGTGACCGGTGCTTGAGATCTTCGTGTGAGTGAAACCGATCAACTCTTCGTAGTCATTATTGTCCTTGGCTCTTCGAAGTTCTTCATGCGCGAATGGGAGGGAGGCAGTTTTCTCTTCCTTCGAAGGAGATGGAGGAACAGAGCACAAAGGCGACTACCAAACCTAGGAATGAAAGTTCTGAGTATTTATTCATCTCACCTCTAGGAAATCAGAAACCGAGACACCTTTTATATATCTTTGTAAAAACAGGCTACCACCAGCGGCAAGACTAGCGCCTGGCGGTAGGTCGACGCGCTTGATGCTGACAGCTGTCCTGCAAAAATGGAAAATATCCAAAAAAGAATATTTTCCGATTTTTCGTGCTAGCGCTGCGTGGTAAGAAGTTACCTCATGGAGGTAATCCTGTCATCTCGATGCTCTCGACTCTAGTTGGGTTGGCTAGCGCGGTGCAATAAGAAGTTAATGCCTGGAGGTACTCCTGTCATCTCGATGATCTCGACACTTGTTGAGTGGGCTAGCGCGGTGCGGTAGTAAGATAGCGCTGCGCGGTAGCATCCAGAGCACCTAACTAAATTAAATTCTTAGGTTAGCGTGGGCGATAGGAGTAACACGGCGTGGTAGCAACCCGAGCGCCATGTCAATTAAATTCAGGCTACTGCCCTACGGTAACTGCTACCGCCTGCGGTAACTGCTACCGCCCGGCGGTAACTGCTACGGCTCGGCGGTAGGTGCCAGAGGAGAGTTTCCTCCTATAAACCTGCACACTCTACCAAACATAATGTAACGCCCCGAAAATTGTACTTGAGTTGGTCGCGTAAAAAGGGATTTTGGTGCCAGTATAGGGGTACACGGCCTAGGATACGGTCGTGTCCAAGGCCATGTCTGGCTGGTGTTTTAGCCGTTTTCATCTCAAGAAGGACACGACAAGAAACACGGCTGAATGACACGGGCGTGTGCCTACCCATGTCAGTACCCGTGTTCCATAGAGTCGTGACGGTTGGCGTGACGGTTAGTCGTGACACGCCTCCGGACACGGGCGTGTCCAAGACCCGAAACGGGCGTGTCAGGCTGAGACACGGGCGTGTCTTGCCCGTGTGGTTTTACTGCGTTCAACGATCGTGCCTGGATCGAGGCACATGGCCTGGGACATGGCCGTGTGTGAGGCCGTGTTCGGCCCAGGTCTGTTGATTTTTGAGCAGATCAGAGTCGTTCGATTTCTTTATTTAAAATCCGACGGCCCTAGGGAAACCCTGCTCTTTTAAGATTGGAAATAGAGGATCAATTCCTCATTTTCTCCCTTAGTTTGTCTCTCTCAATGAGTTAGAAAGAGGAGGAAGAAGGAGGAGTTTTCCCGCTGCCGGCGGAGCACCGGAGCACTGATCAGAGATCCGAGAGCTGATTCGTGGAGGGAATCCCGTAGCGAAGACTTCTATCCAGATAGTTTTCCGTGGCGCCAAAGTGTACTACAAGGGTAATGATTCTCTACTTGAGCATGTGAAGCTCTTCCTTTTTGCATAAGGAAAACCCGCTCCCGTGAGTGTGCGGCGAGTGTGCGGTGTTCCTTGGGGTTGACGGGAATAGTCCCCCTTGTGTTGCATATAGAGTCCGGAATCGAAGTACGAGCGTAGGCATTGTGTGTGAAGCCTATCCAGACATGTTGGTCTGGATCGGCGATGTTGCATTTGTTATGAATTGCTGGAGAAGACTCCGTGCTTTGGGTTTTCGGGTTTCTATGCGGTAGATTGCAGTAGGGATACTTGGAGGTTAGCTCCAAGGCGCACCCGGAAAACTGAGCAGAATCTTTGTTCTGCTAACTTGGCGGTCTGGGAACCGGCCTTGAACATAACTGGGTTATGTGATTGATTGGAATATTAGGATCTGAGAGAAGCTTGGCCCGTGCGTACGTCTTAATGTGAACTACGCGGTTGAGCAACAGGCAAGTGGAATTGGACCTTGGCTATGTGGTTCGGTGCGAGAGACCCGAAAAGGGGACAGGCCGCTGGCATAGTCGAGAGCCTTAGACAGTGGTCAGGAAGGCTAAAATGCTCATGTTGTTGCCATCCTGGGGGTGGTGGTGAAGACGCTGAAGTGTCAGGATTCACCGTTAATGTGCCCTGAGTGCACGGGGTGTTTGGCCGTGCGAGCCTACTCCTGTGGCGAAGTATGTGTATACATAATTGTTTAGCTGGGATAATGATATGCAGGGAAGGAGCACCGCCATCCCAAGAAAGGGATGGGGTCGTTATAATTTGGTCGGCTTTAGCTGATCGTTGCCTGTTTGCCACCGTGCGGTGGAATGTTGCTTGCAGGTGCTGCGGAGCCGAGTGCAAAATAGCGGGCTGGAGCCCATATTTCCGTGCTGGCCCTCGAAGGCCTTAGCGTATAGTTATTATTATTTTGTCATGTGTGGCCGACCTGCGAGCCGATGTTTGTAAGACACTATTTGATAAGTGAACTATTGTAAGGCCATAAGGCCATGTATCTTTCAGTGTATTGTTATTTCATTCCAGTGATAGCGATTGTGGACATTCATGTAAATTGATTATTCAGTTTGGGTTCTTTCTACTTTTAAAAGCTTCCGATAGAATGCTCTGTGTTAGGACGAGTAGTATTAATTGGATAGTTTGGTTATTAATACGTAACCCTTCCGCCTGTCCATGGTATATGACGTCGGGTTCCAGCTGGATCTTCTGTTATATACCATACGACGGATGGGGGTGTTACAAATTTGGTATAAGACTTCTGGTTACGATCAGGCTTAAATGAATTCGTGGGCGAATTATTTTAAGGGGTGGTGAGCACATATGTGCGTCATCGTTATAACATCAAAAAGAACTCATGAATGTCCACTTAGGAATGGAAAATACACTAGTTTTGTGGAATATAAGTATTCCAATGATTACTTTTAGCAATTTGGTTGTCGTCTAATCATGTGTCTTTGCTTCTATAGGCAGCTAGGAGTGGTGTTGGTCAATCAGAGCGTCTGCAGTCGGTGGAAAGTAGTGCACCGAGAGACATGCCTACTACATCTCCTACAGCGGAAACCATCAAGATGGTGGCTGAAGCCGTATTTGCGATGATTAATGCCCAACCTGCAGGGAAAATGCACCACGCACCTCCTATCGTGGAGCAAGAACCGGTTAGGGTGGCAGAGCCGAGAGTGATGCAGCGCGCAGCAGTTGATCTGGTAGAGCCGATGAGAGCTACGGAGAAGCAGCTCAACCATGTAATGGGCTTTAATCCCCCAGTATTTGACGGGACTGGAACGCCAGCTCAAGTTGAGGACTGGCACTCTACGATAAAGAGGGTTTTGACAGCCACGTTAACTAAGGAGTGGCAGAAGACCACCATATCGACCTTTCTGTTGGCGGGTGAAGCGAGGCTTTGGTGGGATGAGTTGGAGTTTCATCTCTTAGTGGGTAGGAAGCTTGCTGATGTGCCTATGGAGGAATTTTCAAGATTGTTCCTAGCCAGATTTCTACCCTCTTCTCAGAAGTTTGAGATGGAGAACCAATATCTTGGGTTGACTCAGGGATCCAGAAGCGTGGACGAGTACCTCCACGAGTTTACACGGTTGTGTCGGTATGCTGGGGCTATGTTTACGGAAGAGGAGAGAAAGACTAACCGATTTTATGAGGGTCTTCGTGGTGACCTACAGTTACTCCTTGCTGGGCCTAAGGCACAGAGCTTCCTAGCCTTGGACAACTCGGCCCGGTCTTTGGAAAAGGTTGTGAAGAGGGTGCAAGAGAAGAAGGACCCAGGAGAAAAGAAGGCAGAGTTCAAAGTGCCTAGTGCAAAGTCAGGATTCCGCAAATGGAACAAGAAGTAGAGGACTTCGAACTCAGCCCCTTTGTCTGGTGCGTCAGGGGCAACCATAAGTCGAGTCCCAGGAGCTTGCTACAACTATGGGAAGACGGGGCATTTTGCTCGTGAGTGTTGAAGCGGACGTGCAAAGTTCGAGAGGAAGTCTAGAGCGACTTATGAGGAGAAAGGCAAGGCGGTGGAGTCATCCGCGTCCCATCATGCTCCAGTCCAGCCTAGAGTTTATAATCTTGGTCTGCAAGAGGTCATAAAGCAAGCTGATGTGGTGACAGGTATGAGTTAATTTATAGCAGATTAACTTTTGTAGTTGTTACCTCTTTTATGTGTTAGCTTACTTCTGTTGTTGCTGGGATTTGTATTGATTCTTGATTGTACGGCAAGAGCCTTGTTTGATACGGGAGCTTCGCATTCCTTCATGTCTGAACGATTTGTGACGCGCATCGGGGTCCCTCCCTCGATGGCAAAAGACAAGTTGGATGTGTTGTTGCCCAATGGGTGCTCAATGCGCGCGGATAAGGTCTGTGTAGTCAAGGTTTGGATTGGGGATCAGGAGTTTGATTTGCGAGCGTTGATTCTACCGTTAGTAGAGTTTGATGTAATCTTTGGTATGGACTGGCTCTCGGAGCAGCGAGCTTACATTGATTGCAACCGAAAGGAGGTTAAGTTGGGATTAAATTCTGAACTGGAGACTACGTTTGTGGGCATGAAGGGGTCAATGAAAGTTTTGATGTCAGCCCTTCAGGTGATTAAGGCAGTTCGGTCTGGGGCAGAGCTGTTTATCACATTAGTGTAGGCTTCAACACCTAAGCCTAGTCTAGACAGTATCCCAGTTGTGTCCGAGTATCCTGATGTGTTTCCAGATGATCTCCTAGGAGCCCCTCCTCAGCGGGAGATTGATTTTATTATTGAGCTGGTACTGGGTGCCAAACCGGTGTCACGCTCTCCGTATCGGATAGCGCCAAAAGAGATGGCGGAGTTGAAGGTGCAACTGCAAGAGTTGTTAGAGCAAGGTTATGTGCGTCCAAGTTCATCGCCTTGGAGCGCACCGGTTCTTTTCGTTAAGAAGAAAGATGGGAGCTTGCGTCTTTGTATCGACTACCGGGAATTGAACAAGCTTACGGAAAAGAATAAGTATCCGATCCCGAAAATTGATGATCTATTTGATCAGTTGGTTGGGTCAATGGTATATTCGAAGTTAGATTTGAAGTCTGGTTACTACCAATTGAGGATAAGGGAGAGCGACATCCCAAAGACAGCATTCAGTATGCGGTTTGGGCATTACGAGTTCACGGTCATGCCGTTTGGTTTGACCAATGCGCCATCTGTGTTTATGGATCTGATGAACAGGACGTTCAGAGAGTACCTGAACCGTTTTGTGATAGTATTTATCGACGATGTCCTGGTGTACTCACAGTGTGAAGAGGATCACTACAATCACCTGCACATGGTGTTGGAGACGTTGAGGAGAAACCAGTTGTATGTTAAGTTCTCCAAGTGTGAGTTCTGGTTATCCTCGATAGCGTTCCTTGGTCATATTGTTAGTGGAGAAGGGATAGCTGTGGATCTGACGAAGATAGTAGCGATACGGGAGTGGCCTGCTTTGACTACAGTGGCAGAGGTCCGGAGCTTTCTAGGGATTGCTGGCTACTACAGGCGCTTCGTAGAGAACTTCTTGCGGATAGCGCTACCACTCACGACTTTGACTAGGAAGAATCAGAAGTTTGTATGGTCTTCGGAGTGCGAACAGGGTTTTGAAGAGTTGAAGAGGCAGTTGACCACAACGCCTATTTTATGTTCCCCAAGTGTAACCGAAGGGTTCGAAATCTATAGTGATGCTTCGGGTAGTGGTTTGGGTTGTGTTCTGCTACAGCATGGGAGTGTGATAGCCTACGGTTCACGACAATTGAAGGCTCACGAGAGAAATTATCCGGTCCATGACTTGGAGTTAGCGGCCGTGATATTTGATCTAAAGCTGTGGAGGCACTATTTGTACGGTGTGAAAGTCGATATATACACCGATCATAAGAGCTTGAAGTACCTGTTAGATCAAAAGGATCTGAACATGAGACAGCGAAGGTGGATGGAGTTCCTAGGGGACTACACCTTCAAGATACATTATGTTCCAGGGAAAGGTAATGTAGTGACGGATGCGTTGAGTCATAAGGTTCCTGCACAGGCCAACTGGTTATCGGTACATGATGAGAGATTGGTCCGTGAGTTGGAGGCTTTGGAGATATCTTGCGTCGACAAGTAGTCTAGAACTCAGGCGAAACTGTTTTGGACCGAGGTATAGTGTGACCTAGCTGATAGAGTTCGGCGGGCATTGATTCAGTATAACAGCATGAAGCAGATCTTGGATGAATCATTGGATGGGGCAAATTCCCAGTTTGTTGTTCAGGATGGGTTGCTAAGGAAGGACGGTCGCCTATGCATTCCTAGTGCGGATAATCTTCAGGAGGAGTTGATGTACGAAGCTCATCATACCAAGTACTCAATTCACCCAGGAAGCACGAAGATGTATAGAGACATGAAGAAATTATTTTGGAGGCCAAGATTGAAGAAGAATGTTGCACTTTATGTGGACAGGTGCCAAACTTGTGCCTTGGTAAAGACGGAGTGCTAGAAGCCCGGAGGTTTCCTAAAGTCTTTGTCTATCCTGGAATGGAAATTTGACGACATATCTATGGATTTTGTGCATGGTTTACCGAAGTCGCAGAGGGGAAACGACGCCATCTTGGTGGTCGTAGATAGGTTGACAAAGGTGTCGCACTTCATCCCGATCAGGAAGGAAGATCCGGTGGAAAGGTTTGCCAAACTCTATGTGGAGAATATTGTACGGTTGCATGGTGTGCCCCGCAGTATTGTTAGTGATCGAGATGGATGCTTCACGTCGAATGACTGGAGGTTGGTGCATAGTTTGTTGGGTAATAAGCTAAAGTTCAGCACAGCCTTTCATCCGCATACGGATGGCCAAATCGAGAGGGTCAACCGAACATTGGAGGACATGCTTCGCATGTGCGTCCTAGATTTTGGAAAGCGGTGGGAAGATCACTTATACATGGTGGAGTTTGCGCATAACAACAGTTTTCAGGCAAGTATTGGAATGGCGCCTTTCGAGGCCTTGTACGGGAGAAAGTGTCGCACGCCGTTGTCTTGGTTGGAGACGGGTGAGTCGAAGCTTTACAAACATCAAGCGGTGGAAGATGCCACTTCAGTGATACGGACAATTCCGGAACGGTTGAAGATCGCCCAGGACAGATAGTCAAAGTACTATAACGCCAAACACAGGAACGTGGAGTTCAGTGTTGGCGACTGGGTCATGACTAGCTTTAGTCATCCCTTTTGGGGTAGTTTAGTATTCATAATTCTTAGGTTTTATTATAGTTTTATGCATTTATAGGCTTGTTATGTTGTTATTTTAATTTAATGTTTTGTTATGTTATAGTTTTATATGTTTTATGTATTCTCACTTCTATGTTTATCTATGTTATGATTATAACTAATATGTGTGTTATTTTATTTTATTTGTAGGTTCATGGCCCAACCACATTACAACAAGTGCAGCCGACCCCCTTTAATTGATGCTACCCGAGCCGTTGGTGCAGCCCTCTTCAAGTTGGTTGGTCTTCATTGGTGCAGCCCAAGTCCAGCCCCTCTTGACACAACCCGAGCCCATGCAGCCCTCTTCATTGGAGCAGCCCACAAAGTGCATGGCCGGCCTCCTCCCCACTTCAAGATGCAGCCCGACCTCCTCCCCACTTCAAGATGCAGCCCACAAAGAGCATCCCACCCCCTTCAAAGTGCAGCCCACTCTCTCCATACTTTGGTCCATTTGAGGCCCATGCATGGCCGTCCACTCCTCATGTATCCCCTCTTTCATTCCCACTCTCTCCCCTTTATTATTTTCTCTTCCATTTACTCCTCATGCATCTCCCCACTCACCCCTTCTCTCTTATTTAATTCTCATTCACCCCTCTTTCCCTTTCTCTCATTCTCATTTAAACCCATCCATTCCCCCATCTTTTATTTATTTTGTTCTTTTTCATTTTCCAAAATGCACATGCATGCATGTAGCCATTCCCTCTCCCCTCATAAATGCCATACATGAACCCACTCCCCTTTACATGGCCGGCCACCCCCCTTGCCCCCTCTTCTTCATTTGCATTCTAGAAGCTTCTCCATCTCCTATAAAATCCACCCCCATCCCTCAAGCCAAAGAGGAATTTTTGGGAAGTGAAGTTTTAAGTTAAATTTGAGTGTTGAGTTGGAGAGTGGAGAGTGCTTGTGAGTTGTTATTGTTAGTTTCATTATTGTATTAGATTTTTCATTATTGCAAGTTTTCTTCATAACATAGTCTTGTCTTTTTAATATTTTGTGTACTCTTCTTTTTTGAAAGTAATGAAAATGTTCCTCTCTTATCTTGTTTTTTCTTCCCTTTCAATTACGAGTAGCTAATTTCTCTTAGACTTCGATCGTGAGGATCCATAAAATGAGATGAGGGTTTCTTTTATTTCATAGTTTTATTCTTGCTTAATTTTACTCGATCCTTCTTTGATTTTTATTTTGTCGACTCCATATTTCCGGTATACAGTAGTATGCTTTGGATCTCATATTTGAGTAGCCGAGAGGCTCGTGAATGTGAAATATCACTCAAAGAAGGAAGGAGTTGAACGCAACCCTAGAGATAGGATGACATAAATCTTCCGGATTGGAGTCAAATCCAATAGTGCGGGTCACCTCGATGATGCGGCTTTAGGACTTTTTGACTTGAAAGAGATTTCGGTCAAAACATCTATAAGTCAGGGGATTTAATGCTCTAGCGAGATTATTTACTAATTTTGGATCCGTCACGGTCGAGTATGATTTGCAACTTTAAAACTATGCCTTTTCATCCCTCTAATTTCATTTTATGGTGAATCTTCGATCGAATGCTAACTTTTTATTATAAGTTTTCCATCTAAAATTATCTTTAGTTTTTCTCCGAAAAAAAATTCTCAAAACCCACTTTCTTTCGGTAGGATAATAGTTCAAGCATGAGTAGCAGTACTTGACAACCCCGTGTTTAAATACGACCTTGATACTACAATTCGATAGGTACACTTGCCTGTTCGGGTTTTAGCCCATCACTGGGTGTACTTGAAAATCAAACCGTTCAAGGGTGTCTCGCGGGTTCGACGCTTGAAGAAGCTGAGTCCGAGATACCTTGGACCATTTTAGATCCTGGAGCGTGTTGGTGAAGCAACGTATAGATTGAAGCTATCGGTGGAGTTGAGTGGGCTACACGATGTGTTCCATGTATCGGTGTTGCGTAAGGCGGTACAAGATCCTTCACAGATAGTTGCGGTTGATCAAGTGCCAGTTGATTACGAGTTGACGACAAAGGTCAAGACTATACGTATAGAAGACGTTGAAGTCAAGCGACTCCGCAACAAGTATATCCGAATGGTTAAAGTCCGTTGGGATAATTGCGGGCGTGAGGAGCTTTCTTGGGAGCGAGAGCAAACTATGTTGGAATAATACCCCGAGTTATTCCATTCAGGTAACTTGTAATTTTGTGTACCTTTACTTAATTTCGGGACGAAATTCCTTAAGTGGGGGAGATTTGTAACGCCCCAAAAATTGTATTTGACTTGGTCGCGTAAAAAGGGATTTTGGTGCCTGTATAGGGGTACACGGCCTAGGACACGGGTGTGTCCAAGGCCCTGTCTGACTGGTGTTTTGACCGTTTTCATCCCGAGAAGGACACGACAAGAAACATGGTTGAATGACACGGGCGTGTCATTTGACACGAGAGTGTGCCTACCCGTGTTAGTACCCGTATTCCATAGAGTCGTGATGGTTGGCGTGATGGTTAGTTGTGACACGCCTCCGGACACGGGCGTGTCCAAGACCCGACATGGGCGTGTTAGGCTGAGACACGGGCGTGTCTTGCCCGTGTGGTTTTTCTGCGTTCAACGATCGTGCCTGGATCGAGGTACACGACCTGGGACACAGCCGTGTGCGAGGCCGTGTTCGGCCCAGGTCTGTTGATTTTTGAGCGAATCAGAGCCGTTCGATTTCTTTATTTAAAATCCGACGGCCCTTGGGAAACCCTGCACTGTTAAGATCGGAAATAGAGGATCAATTCCTCATTTTCTCCCTTAGTATCTCTCTCTCAAGGAGTTAGAAAGAGGAGGAAGAAGGAGGAGTTTTCCGGCTGCCGGCGGAGCACCGGAGCACCGATCAGAGAACCGAGAGCGGATTCATGGAGGGAATCTCGTTGCGAAGACTTCTATCCGGATAGTTTTCCATGGCGCCAAAGCGTACTACAAGGGTAACGATTCTCTACTTGAGCATGTGAAGCTCTTCCTTTTTGCATAGGGAAAACCCGCTCCCGCGAGTGTGCGGCGAGTGTGCGGTGTTCCTTGGGGTTGACGGGAATAGTCCCCCTTGTGTTGCATATAGAGTCCGGAATCGAAGTACGGGCATAGGCATTATGTGTGAAGCTTACCCGGACATGTTGGTCTGGATCGGCGATGTTGCATTTGTTATGATTTGCCAGAGAAGACTCTGTGCTTTGGATTTTCGGGTTTCTACGCGGTCGATTGCAACAGGGATCCTTGGAGGTTAGCTCCAAGGCACACCCGGAAAACTGAGCAGAATCGTTGTTCTGCAAACTTGGCGGTCTGGGAACCGGCCTTGAACATAACTGGGTTATGTGATTTTTTGGAATATTAGGATCCGAGAGAAGCTTGGTCCGTGCGTACGTCTTAATGTAAACTACGCGATTGAGCAACTGGCAAGTGGAACTGAACCTGGGCTATATGATTCGGTGTGAGAGACCCGAAAAGGGGACTGGCCGTTGGCATAGTCGGGAGCCTTAGATAGTGGTCAGGAAGGCTAAAATGCTCACGTTGTTGCCATCCTGGGGGTGGTGGTGAAGACGCTGAAGTGTCAGGATTCACCGTTAATGTGCCCTGAGTGCACGGGGTGTTTGGCCGTGCAAGCCTACACCTGTGGCGAAGTATGTTTATACATAATTGTTTAGCTGAGCTAATGATATGCAGGGAAGGAGCACCGTCGTCCCGAGAAAGGGACGGGGTCGTTATAATTTGGTCGGCTTTAGCTGACCGTTGCCTGTTTGCCACTGTACGGTGGAATGTTTCTTGTGTCGTCTGGATTGCTTTCTACTTTCTTATTATTGTGTGTTGTGTGTCGTGTTAGTTAGTTTTTCTTTCCTGCACTCTCTTAAGATATATTTATCACTATTTTAATTCCGCTATAAAAACCAATTAAGTTTTTAAAATACTCTATTCACCCCCCCCCCCCTCTAGAGTTAAACAGATCTATCCCTTCAGGTGGTAAAGCTCTTACCATCCTTCAATTAGTATCAAAGAGTTAAGGTTGCTTTGGTTTCACAGACTTACATCTGAACTAAGATCCTTTGATAGATCTTTTTATCTCTAGCCT
Source organism: Platanthera guangdongensis (assembly GCA_039583875.1). Classification (NCBI taxonomy): domain Eukaryota; kingdom Viridiplantae; phylum Streptophyta; class Magnoliopsida; order Asparagales; family Orchidaceae; genus Platanthera; species Platanthera guangdongensis. The sequence goes on along the minus strand of CM077158.1, from coordinate 193,044,436 downwards.
CTTATTTACAGCATGACACAGAATAAGGAATATTCTAGCACCAGACCTCCTGTGTGCAACTTGAATAAGTTTGCACTCTGGAAGGCAAGAACCAAACTCTATATGAATTCTATTGATGAGGACATTTTCAACTATATTTTGACAGGTCCGCCTCAACCTACAGCTGCTACTTCAACAAGTACTTCAGCAGTTCTACCACCTGAGTGGACTAATGCACAAAAGAAAGCCAAGATGGCTGATGCTAAAGCAATGAATATTCTGGCACAGACAATATCAGATGACATCTTTCAGAAGGTGGATGAGTGCACCTCTGCAAAGGCTATTTGGGACTTCTTGAACAAAATAGTTGCTGGCTCATCAGATGAAAGGAAAGACAGGATATCCCTCCTTATATCATAGTATGAGAATTTCAAAAAGGAGGAATCAGAGACTATTGCTGAGATGTATAACAGACTCAGTGTCATCATAAATAAACTGAGAACACTGGACAAGGAAATCTCACTAACTGAGATAAATGACAAAATCCTAATGTGCTTCCCCAGCACTTGGGATTCCAGGTTATGGCCAATTAAGGAGGCCATAAGTTTAAATGAGATTTCCATAGAATCTCTTATTGGCAAGCTCAAGTCTTATGAGCTGTTGATCAAGACCAGGGAGGCTGCAGAACAGAAGGCTTCCACATCTCCAAGGATGGAGCACAGCATTGCTTTCAAAGCAACAGAAGAATCAGAAGCTCTTTCAGATAATGAAGAATTACTGAGCTTATTGGCTAAAAGATTTTATAAAATGTCCAAGAAAGACTTTAGAAGAAGGTCATCCAAGAATGATGGCAAGCCAAGATATGACAAGACTCCTATCAAGGAGATTGTGTGCTTTAGATGCAAAAAACCTGGGCATATTCTGCATGAATGCCCAGAGGCACAGAAGAAAGACAAAAGAAAAGAAAAGGAAAATAAAAGGCATTCAAGCAAGCACTATAGCAAGCACTCCTCCAGCAAGCACAAGAGAAAGGAGAAAGGTTTCATTACTGAGACCTAGAGTGACACAGATGAGGAATCCACATATTCTAGCTCTAGTGAATATGAAGAGGAGGCAAACGTAAGGGAAGTTTGCCTTATGGCAATCAATGCCTCCAGTAGAAAATCTGATGTTGAGGAACAAGATGAAGAATCAGAAGAGGAATCAGAATCTGAAGAAGATTAGGTAATTTCTTCATTTGATTTCAATTCAGAAGAATTTAAAACTGAATTTAAGTCCTTGTGCAATGATTTAATTATGTCAGAAAAGGAAATAAAAATTCTTAGAGATAGACAGGTTGAATTTGATGACCTATTTGCTGAAAATATCAAACAGAAAAATGATTTAGACTTAGCTAATTAACAAATCATTTCATTAAAAACTGAATTATGTGAGGCAAAGAAACTTGAGGAATCTCTCAATGGGAGAAGCCTTAAGCTGATGAACATCACAAGCATAGTCGATGCCAGATTAAATGGCAAGCTAGGCTTAGGTACTTCATCAAGCTTACCCCCCCCCCCCATATTAAAGAAAAATATTTTGTCAACACTAATTAAATTTATCTCTGAAAAAGGCAAAGAGAAAATAGGACAAACTACTCAACCAAATGTATCTCAAAAATCTATAAGTAAGAAGAAAAGGAATAAGAATCTAAATAAAAACTATGTTCAACAGATTTCGTCGAACTCAGACCGACGAAATGTGTATAGTTCGTCGAACCCCGATCAACGATCTATGAACACAAATTATATCTATAATAATTTGACTTACTGCGATCGACGAACTTTATATGGTTCTTCGAGCAGGGATCGACGAACTTGGGGCACAGAAAATGACTATGTTCATTCTCTGAGCAGAGTTCGACGAACTCAACCCTATTCGTCGAACACAAATCGACGAAGTTATAGTACTTCGTCAAACTTAGTCAGGTTTAATAAAAACTATAATTGTATTAGAAACTTCAATCTACTCAGAGAATCTATAAATCTTTTTACTCAATGGAAAATAGCACCTAGAAGATATCATCCCTTACGATATAAAAATCAACCAGAATGTTTTTATTATTTCTAGTTTCTCTTATCAAAAGAAACAAGGACCCAAGCTAACCTGGGTCAACAACACATAATCCCTTTTTATGCAGGTAAAGGACTGTACAGTCTTTAATCAACAATGGTATCTGGATAGTGGATGCTCAAAGCATATGACTGGCTGTAAGGATAATCTAACAAACTACAAGTCCAATCTAGGTCCAAAGGTGATCTTTGGTGACTCCAACTGTTGCCAAACTAAAGGATATTGAGATGTTAAAGTTGGAGTAGCCACCTTCAGGAAAGTTGCTTATGTGAGTGGCTTAAAGCATAACCTAATATCCATAAGTCAATTATGTGATGAAGGTTATCAGGTGTCTTTTAACTCATCTTCATGTATTATTTCTTGTAAAGAAAACAAACCTGTTTTAACTGGACTTAGACAAGGCAACATATATGTAGTAAAATTTTAATCAGCTAGTTCAGAACTTTGTTTATTTAATCAGGTTAGCAATCAAAATGAACTTCGGCATAAGAGATTAGGACATATAAATCTTAAAAATATTGCTAAGTTATCTAGGGACAACCTTGTTAGAGGATCACCTTCTGGCCCCTACAAGAAGGAAGGCCTCGACAGGGCTTGTCAGTTAGGTAAGCAAACTAAAATAGCTTTAAATCTGTAAATAAAAGTGACTCACCTAGGATATTGTACTGCTACATATGGACCTTTTTGGCCCTATTGTTGTACAAAGCCTAGGAGGGAAATCATATACTTTAGTGATTGTAGATGACTTCTCAAGATTCACTTGGGTATTCTTTCTGAGATCTAAGTCAGATAACTTCAAGGTTCTTACATATTTTCTCAAGAACATACAGATTAAGTACTCTGCTCCAGTTGCATTAATCAGAAGTGATCATGGTACTGAGTTTGAGTCTTTTCTTATGCAAGAGTTCTGTGAGAAGAAAGGTATCAGACACTGTTTCTCAGCTCATAGAACTCCTCAACCAAATGGGGTTACTGAAAGGAAAAATAGAGCCCCTAATTGAATCTGCAAGCACATTACTTGCATATGCTTACATGCCCCTATCTTCTTGGGCAGAGGCTGTGAGCACAGCAAACTATGTATTGAACAGAAGTCTGATACACAAGCTTAAGAATAAGACTCCTTATGAGCTACTTAAAGGGAAGAAACCTAAAATCACCTATTTTAAAGTATTTGGATGTTTATGTTATATTCACAATAATGATAAGAAATACACTAGAAAGTTTGAAGCAAAAGCTGTAGAGGAATTTTTTTCTAGGATATTCCCAAGTCAGCAAAGCTTAAAGGGTGTTTAACAAATCCACTTTAAAAATTGAGGAATCTGTTCAGGTTATATTTGATGAGACTATTATGTTTTACAAGGAAAAATAAGTTTCAACTAATAACATTTTGTAGGTACCTCACTTGTGTGAGAGATTGGATGATCAAAACCTCACCCAAGAGGTTCCATCACATCCTTCTCCACAAGTTGAAGAAGAAAGTGAAGAAGAAAGTTTGGAAGTGGCTGAACTTCCTCCAACAGCTAATATAATTCCACAAGCTATTTCTCAACCAACTCCTCCCACTGATCTTGTCGCACTTAGAGATCACTCTATATCTCAAGTGATTGGAGACATTTCAGTTGTTGTGCAAATAAGGCATCAACTCAACAATGATGTGATGCATGCTTGTTTCATTTCTCAACTTGAGCCCCATTCCATCAAAGATACATAGCAAGATCCCCACTGGATCATTGTAATGCAAGAGGAGCTCAATCAGTTTGAGAGGTGCAGAGTTTGGGATTTGGTTCCTAGACCCAATGACTATCCAGTCATTGGAACCAAATGGGTCTTCAGAAACAAACTTGATGCTGAAGGAACTATTATAAGGAACAAAGCAAGGCTAGTAGCTCAAGGCTATTCACAGGAGGAAGGAATAGACTATGATCAGACCTTTGCTCCAGTGGCAAGGCTTAAGGCTATAAGGATTTTCTTAGCCTTTGCAACCTATAAAATATTCAAAGTCTACCAGATGGACGTAAATAGTGCTTTCTTAAATGGAGATTTAAAAGAAGAAGTGTATGTGGAGCAACCACTAGGTTTTATCTCTCCAACTCATCCTTCTTATGTCTTTAGATTGCATAAAGCTCTCTATGGTTTAAAGCAAGCTCCAAGAGCTTGGTATGAGACCTTAGCTAGCTTTATTATAGAGTATAAGTTTTCTAAGGGCATAGTAGATAGGACTCTTTTTATTATATATAATAAAGATAAAATTTTGTTTGTTCAAATATATGTAGATGATATTATTTTTGGCTCTACTGATCCCAAACTATGCAAAAGATTTTCTGATCTAATGCATTCAAAGTTTGAGATAAGTATCATGGGTGAACTTTCATACTTCCTTGGTCTCCAAGTGAAGCAATCTCCTGATGGTATCTTCATCTCCCAATCCAAGTATGATAAGGAGCTTATTAAAAGGTTTGGGATGTGTGATGCCTCAGCAATGAAAACACCTATGGCTGCTAATGCTGTGATTGATTCTGATGAACATGACAAGCCTGTTGATCAGAAAACTTATATGGCTATTGTTGGGTCTCTATTATATCTCACTGCAAGTAGGCCTGACATAATGTTTGTCATATGTATTTGTGCTAGTTTCCAAGTGAACCCTAAAGAATCTCACTATATTTTCTTAAAAAGGATTTTGAGATATATAAAGGGTTGTCCAAATCTAGGACTCCTATATCCATTAGAGTCAGAATTTGATTTAACTAGATTTTCTGATGTTGACTATGCTGGATGTAGAGTGGACAGGAAGAGCACATCAGGAAATGCAAGTTTCTTGGTGATAGGCTTGTGTCCTGGTTTTGTAAGAAGTAAACATTTGTGTCCACATCAACTGCTGAAGCTGAATACATAGCAACTGACAGCTGTTGTTCACAGATTTTGTGGATACAAAATCAATTGCAGGATTATGGTATCAACTTAAATAATTCAAATATATTTTGTGATAGTACTTGTGCAATATCTATTGTACAAAATCCAGTGCATCATAGTAGGACCAATCATATAGAAATTAGACATCATTTCATTAGAGATTGTGTAGATAAAAATAAAATTAATCTTGTCTTTATCTCTATTGATTTACAAAGAGCAGACATCTTCACCAAGCCATTGGATGAGAAGAAACATCTGTTTTTCTTAAATCAGCTAGGTATGATAAATGGGGTAGATTCAAATTAATTTTTGTCTATGGTCGGCGATTTGGCACAGTTCGTTGAATGGAGATCGACGATCTGTGAACTCTTCATGAAGAGTTCGTCAAATGGTGATCGACAAACACTTCTTAGTGAAATAGATTTTGTTGAGCGGAGATCGATGATTTTGCTTCAAAAAAAATTTCGTCGACCTGAGAACGACAAAATGTTTTCCCTCTTCTGACTGAGATCGATGATATTATTTCTTCATGGAATTTTTCATCGACATGAGAATGAATATTGTTTATTTTTTGTAGGACAGAGCCCAACGCTTCATATTCTGAAAACCCTATAACTAGGTTTTCGTCGTGCTCCATCCCGCTCTTTCTATTCTCTTGCTCTTGCTCTCTCTTTTGTTTTTACAGGAAAACCTATGGCGATTTTGACGCTCTCTCTCTCTCATGCATGAAGTTCGACACTAGCTTTGATGTCGATTTTGATTCTTTCTCTCACACTGATCAAATCTTCATCGACATCCTACAGTTGTGTGAGGAACAGAATCTGAAGAAATTAATGGCTACAAGGATCAAGATTCCAGGAAGTGAAATCAGAGAATGGGTTTTTACTTCAACATCTCTAGATGCACATACTATGGTTGGCACCATCAACGACAATCAGGTCATTCTAACTCCTACAATATTAACTGAGATTTTTGACTTGGCTTCTGGAAAAGATGATATTGAATTGGATAATGATGAATATGAGAATATGCTGAGCAGAATGGGTCACTCTGAAGGAAAGCCAAATAAGCTGCTGAAAAAGAACTTATCTGTTTAATATAAGTTTCTGGCTGATATTGTAGGCAAGGTATTGTTGGGCAAGCATACAGCCTATGACTATATCACCAGGCACCAGTTTTTAGTGATGAGTGCTCTGGTTGATAAGAAATCAGTAAACTGGGGCAAGATTTTATTTGACTTGATAAAGAATAAAAACACAAAGAAAGAGGTGCACTTTGGGAGGATTCAAGGAATTTTCCTCCAGTAAAAGGCACCAGAATTATTGGTTTCCCAACCAATATTCATTAATGCCTCAAATAGGATCACCTTTGCCTTATTTGGCAGATGGGAGAGGACCATTCCAAAGCCCGCCAGGGCCTCCTCTTCCTCAAAGACTTCTGAGAACACAAGGGTAGTTATAACTTCTCCTCCATCTCCAAAAGATATCCCTCCATCCACCAGCATTCCTCCTCCTCCTCCTCAACAACAACAACAACATCAATAACTACTTTCATCTCTTTCTCAATCGTCACCTACACATTCTCCCACCATCATTCATGAGGAAATTCCCTCTCCACTTCCTCAATCTCCGCCTCAAACTCATGTTTCTGACATACGATCTACCTCCTCACAACCATCTTTCAATCTACTGTCTCCTCCACCATCTCCTCATCACTCTCCAGTTCAGGAACCCTCCTCCACTCCCACAACCACAGTTCCTACTTCTACAGTTGACATTCCATCCATTCCCCCGTCCACATTTCCAGAATACACCAACACAGACTTCTCTCAGGCCTTCTCTGTGTGTTCAAATAGTGGACATCACACTCCTTACACCTCCTTTGCTCCTGAACCCCTCTACCTCAATTTCTTTGATATAGCAAAAGGTCTTCTTGCTTTCATCTCACCAACTCTTCAGCAACTTATAGCAAATGTTATTGCTCCTCTCTCTGCTTCCATCATCTCACTCTCGTCCAGAATTAATGCTCTCTCTTTTATTCCTTCTTTTAGAGGACTGGCTTCAGGACCCACTGAACCCAGCCAGGGGGAGATGTTTTATGAAAAATCTCCAGTTCCTCATCCTACAGTAGTAGTAGATTCTGATATGTCAGATGATTCAGTAGAGCCAGTCCCTCCAACTGAAATAATAGATTTAATTAATTATGATACAGATATGGCTGATATAATAGCAGAAATAACCACTATTGGTGATTTCTTTTTAAATCCCACAGTCAATTTAGATTCTTTACTGCATTGTTTTGATCCAGTGTACAGAAATTTTCTACTAAGTTTTGATGTACAGTATTCTAGAGCTATTGTAGTTTATTCTGCTCCTATAAGTCCTGAAGTTATAGAACAACTAAAGGCAAGTTTTGTTATTAAAGATGTTGCTGAACCAGTTTCTGAGCACAAAGCATTCTCTCCAGCAACCTTTGGCTGGTGTGAGTCTCCTATGCCATATCTGGATGACATTCTGTTTGCTAACATGGAAGAAGCAAGAAATATTCAGACTGCTACATATATCTTTGCAGAGCCTAAAGGCCTAACATAGATACAGATTCCTAGAATCTCAGCTGATTCGCTAAAGCAGCTAGATGAGCTTTATGACAATCCTGAACTTTATTCTCAAGATGATGATGTTGATAATGAGTCAGATGACTCAGATAATAAAAGTTCAAAGAAAAGGAAGGCTCTTGCTAAATCTGCTCCTCCAAAGGTTGTTCCTAAGCCAAACCCCTCTTCTGATATTCCATACTACATCTTGCACAATATTACACACACTTCAGATACTCCAAACTAGATGAGGTATTCTAAAAATGAGCAAAAAACTAGGAAGAATAGCAGGAGGTACTCTCCACCTCCTAAATTTAGGAGAGGTCCTCCTCCTTCCTCCTACAACAGGATCCTCTAGAAGTATTTCTAATGTTCAAAAAGCTACATCTTCCCATCAGTCAAAATCCTCCATCAGTATACAGCAGCAGTATTCTTCAAGCAGCAACAGGCAGCAACAACAATATCAGAAGCACAGAAGGCAATAAAAAATAATTGAAGATGATCAACCTGATAAAGCATCTCCTGAAAGGCCTATTTCTCCAGTTTGTGATCCAGAAATGGACCCCAACTTCAGGATGGCTAGATTTCAAGAATTGGTAGCTCTTTCCTAGATTAGAAAACCAAAGGAAGAAGGACAGGACACCTCAAAGAATACCACTATGTCCTCCTACAGATAGAGGGAGCTAGAAAAGTACCAGGTACATAATCTCTTTAATGATGATGTTTACATGTCTTTACATCCAGAAATTGTTGTTCCAAGAGCTGCAACAGTAATAATCCTTGGAGCCAGTTATATAAAGATGACCAAACAGGAAGCTGCCGATCCCAAAAGGGAGATTATCTTTACCAGACCTGCCTCAGATGAGCAGAAGAAGGACTCCAAGAAAGGTTGAACATTCTCTTTATATATTTTTTGATTAGAACTATTGTTTAATATTTGTTATTTCACAAGGTACTGTGTTAATATCTGCTGAATAATTTTAAATTCTGTCAGATATCCTTTATGCTTTGTGATTTTTCTCTTTTGTGTTGTTCATAGTGACCTCACCCAAATAGGGGGAGATTGTTGGATCCCTAGTTCGGATTTGGGCTAGGTTCACTATTAGGTTTTTGACCCTTCATGTATAGTCTTGGGTCATGTTATTAGTTCTAAGGTGTATGTCAGTCTGATTAAGGTAGTCAATCTTTGATCCAACCCTCAGAAGACATCAGAGTTCCAGACTTAGAAGAATGGCAGTTTTTAAGTGTTCAGAGAATCAGTTCGAAGTTCTTCAAACTCAGCTCGACGATCGCAGTTCGACGAACTCAGAGTCCCTACTCTGAGTTGAGCTCGACGAAATTAGAGCTCATCTTGATGATTTTCTATCTTCTCTTAAGTTCTCAGCTAGACGATCTTCAATCTCTAGTCGACGAACTTAGAGCCCAGCTTTGATAGTTTATTCTTCCAGATCAACTTTCTCTGATCTCATCTCAACGAAGATGATTTCTTAGCTCGACGAACTTGGAGTTCAGGTCGACGAAATCTGTTCTGAGCTCGATGATTTTTGTTTGTTCTTTATTTCACTTCTCTCCAGTTAATTTCTGGATTAACTAAGGCTTATATAATATATTATTGTCTATATTGCTCTGAGTAATTAATTGCATATATTCTTATGAATATAGCCATTCATTGGCAGCATTATTTAGTGGATTTCACATAGTTAATATTCGGCTTAATAACTGGGACAGTTAAGGAATTGATTTATTGCCCTTCTAGTCGTTTGTCCAAGTTCCAAGATTTCAGTAATTAATCATGGAGAAGAATTCAAATTCAGAGATAGAATCTCTGCATGAAGATAAAAAAGGACTGTTTTTCAGAAGAACAAGCAATAAGAATAAGAAGAGAATAGACATAGATACACAGAGACGGAAGAGATACACACAGGCAGACAGAGAAGAAAAATATTCAGTCTGCATATTCACTCAGTCTTCATCATCTACAACTCTTCACCAAGCTTTCAAGAGACAACTATTCAATATCAGTCTGAAAGCTTCTGAAGATAGTTCCATCAAAGAAGACCTACATCCTACAAAGCTTCCAGCAAAATTCCTGAACAATAATCATCTCAGGGGGAGCTTTGATAAGATCAAATCCACTAGTCTTCTCAGTTGCTTTTGAGAAAGAGAAGACAACATCAATTTTCTTATTCCCACTGTACACAGGGTTTTAACTCCCTTCAAAAGTTAACCACCTGATTCTTAAGTCTCCTTATTAAAAGACTTAGCTTAGTTTTTGGGCACCTAATCAAAAGCCTAAAGGGTTATGAGATCTCCCTTCAAATAGATTTTGTGGTGATAGGGAACCTGAGCAAAAACCTGTTGGTGGCAGGGCACCTGATCAAAAACCTGTAGTGGATTCCTACCAGGGTGGTAGAAGAGTGGATACTACCCAAGTTTAGGGGAACCACTATAAATATCTTGTGTCGTCTGGATTGCTTTCTGTTTTCTTATTGTTATGTACTGTGTGCTGTATTAGTTAGTTTTTCTTTCCTGCACTCTCTTAAGATATATATATATATATCACTATTTTAATTCTGCTATAAAAACCAATTAAATTTTTAAAATAATCTATTCACCCCCCCCCCCTCTAGAGTTAAACAGATTTATCCCCTCAGGTGGTAAAGCTTTTACCATCCTTCAGTTCCACCCTTTTTGCTCTCGAAAGATTTGATCCATCATTCTTTGATAAGTCAGCCCCATATTCTTCAATCGAAAGGGCATCATGTTGAAATAGAAGCACCCATCCTCCATGATGAATGTGACGTCCTTGACGTCCGGCGGGTGCATGCATATTTGGCGGTACCCTGAGAATTCATCTAGAAAGCTCATTGGTGAAAAATTGACAGCTGAGTCAACCAGCGCGTCGATTCGTGGTAGAGGATAACAATCCTTAGGGGATGTTTTATTTAAAAGAGAAAAATCCACACATATTCTCCATTTTCCATCCCCCTTTTTCACCATTACAACGTTACTTACCCACCCCGGATATTTACATGCAGACACGAACCCCACCTTAAGCAGCTTCTCTACTTCTTCTCTGATGGGTCTGGCCATCTTAGTTGTGATGGACCTCTTCTTCTGTTGTATAGGAAGAGCATTGGGGTAGAGGTTGAGGCGGTGGCACGCCACATCCACGTCAAACCCAGGCATGTCAGCTACGCTCCAGGCGAAGATGTCAATGTTCCTCCATACGCATGCCTTGATCTCTTCCTATTCCTCGGAACTGAGCTGGCCACTGATTTTTACCTTCTCTTTCCTCCCTTCTTTGGTGAGTATCTCCATCTCTAGCACCTCCACGACCGCCTTCAACCTCGACGGCTCCTCCTCTTTCTCCTGCTCCCCCAGCATATCCTCCTATTCTCTGGCTTTATGGTTCATTGCCTCTTGCTTCTTAATAGCCACAACCATTTCCTCCCAAAACCTCTCCACCTCTACCTCGATTGTGCTTCCTCCTTCCAGCAGTGAACTTCCCCACTTCTTCAGTCGGGCTTCCCCCCAAATGATTCTCCCTCTTCCTCCATCCTTCTTTTTTCTTTCCTCCCCTCCACTTTCCTTTGACTCCACCTCTCCTCCTTTCTCTTCCCATACCTCCATCTATCCTTCTTTCTCTCCTACCTTTCCCGGCTCCACCGCAATGCCTCCTTCCATCTCTACTTATCCTTCCCCTTCGACCTCCCTGTCTCCTTTCTCCTCCTCTACTTCGCCTCCGAACACCTGCTGCCACCGCTCCATCCTCTTCTCCATCTCTTCGGCCTCTCCCTGCCAAGAAATGGTGTTCTGCGCCATCACATAGCATTCCCTGGCCGCCTTTGGGTCTCCTCATACTCTGATCTGGGTCCCTCCGGCATTAAGCTTCAGGCATTGGTGGAAAGAGGATGGGACACATCTAAAAGCACGGATCAAGGGGCACCCAAAAATGGCGTTATAACTGCTGGGGTAATCCACTATAAGAAAATGGTAATTCCTGGACATCCCCCCCCAGAGTTACCTGGAGTCCTACTCCCCCTAGACTTCCTTCCTCTCCCCCGAGAACCCAAACAACGGCCCATCTGCTGTCAGTACTCTTTGATCCTCCACCCTCATCTTATTGAACGCATTTTTGAAGATGACATTTACCGAACTCACATTATCGACCAAAATCCACGACACCGTGAAGTTTTTGATGGCTGTCTGGATCACCAGCGCATCATAAAAAGGATCTTCGTGGTCCGGCATGTACTTCTGGGAGAAGGTGATCTTCTCGTCCGGGGGAGGGGCTTGTGACGTCGAGGCTATGCTCCGACGGTACATGGTATGAATGGCCTTACAGGCAGCCTCAATGACTACTCCCCCATGGATCACTCTGATCCCACCTCTATCTCCTACATCTGCTCGGTCCACACACCGATCCTCCTCCCCGGTCCCTATCACCTCCACTATCTGCATCGGCATCTGCTGCTCCCCTGCTCCCCTAGCTCTTCTCATCTCCAAGAATTCTGGGTAGGTAGCCATTGCGTGACTCTCCTCCTCGTGGAAGTCATAATATGGCAACGCTACCTCCCCCCCCCCCTCATCTCCCCTCCTGAGGATTCCTCCTTCTTTCAGCTCCCGCTCCTGCTCTTCCTCTTTCTCTACCCCTACCTCTTCCTTAGCCAATGGCCATAGATTGCTGAGGAGGGGGTAGGGGTGGTCTCCTACCATACCCCCATCCCTATTGGTTGAACCTTTTGGGTCCACCTTGCTGGTTCCTTCCCCCTGGGGAAAACCTCTTCCTTGCCCTTGGGTAGGACCTCCTTGCATCCTCCATCCTAACTCTTAGTACGTCGGCACCCTCATCTCTTCCCTTTTCTCCCTTCTTGCTATATCCCTCCTCCTGCTTCTCTTGATTCGACCTTCATCAGCCTTGCCAGCTTTCTAGCACAGGTCGGGTTTACCGCCTCCATTATTATCTCTTTCGCAGCCTTCTCCTTCAATCCTTCAAATGACAGTGACGCCTTTCAAGTGAGGCTCATCTTAAAGAAACCATCCCGTTGTCCAACTATGAAGGCCATCTGGAGGGCAAATCCAGGCACCTCCTGAATATCCAAGATCTCTTCCTGGAACCTGTCTACATACTGGGCCAAGGACTCATCCGTCATCTGCCGAATCAGAAAAATGGACTCTGGATTCTTCTTCCTTTTCTATGAAGTTGAGAAACGTAACTGGAAGCTTCTACTTAGATCCTCAAAGCCGTATATTGAGCCTATCAGGAGCTGATGAAACCAATCCCTAGCTTTATCTTTTAAGGTAATGGCAAAAATATGGCACTTGAATGTGTCGGTCATCGGCCTGATGGAGACCGCATCTTCGAAAAATTACAGGTGCTGGAGTGGGTCGTCTTTCCCCACGTAGTAGTTCATCTCGGGCTCCATGAACCCTTCTGGGACTAGAGCTGATAAGATTAACTCGTATAATGGGGACCCTCTCGCCACGGGTCTCACCGCTCCCACTTGTGCGACGACATCTCCCGGCTAGATGGCACTCACAGGGCTTGGGAATAACTCCCTTCCCTACAGGTCTCGCTCGCCTCCCTCTACCAGCACTTCCTTTCTAGGCCGCCTCCTGGGAGCGTCCTGTCCAACTATTACCGAGACGAGCTCATCAAATTGCGTGAGAGCGGGTTCCTGAGATAATGGGGTCGAGCAGTTGCCCTGCCGCGATATCCCCTGGAACATGTCCATAATGCCTTTGATGGACGCCATGAATTCCTCCCTTCCTACGAATCTTCCCGGGTTCTCTGACCCGCCCGAATCTCCTTCTTCGTGACCTCCGGCCATGAGGTAGTTCAAGATTCTTCTATATAGGCTACAGTCCACACTCATCACATTAAAAATGTTGAATCCAATAACCCGGCTTCGCCTAGAGTTTGGACCCAAGTTGCAGCTCACAACTACTCTTCTCAAACCGCCCTCTCGACGTGAGTCTCAGAACCAGAAATAGACCAAGGGTCTCAGCTCTGAGGTGCCACCTCTTACCTAGAAGAATCAAAAGTTCTCCCCCTCCGTAGCGAGTGCTGAGCTAGGTGCCTTAGAGGAAGAAGATAGAAAGGGTTCAATAACCTTTTCAAGGCACCTTATCGGTTTATTTATAGGCCTCTGAGATTGAACTGCCAATAACCAAATTGAACCGACCTGAAATTACCAAAATACCCTGGGTTGGGTCTACCAACTGCCAAACTCCACTGTTCTGAAGGGTTATATGCAGACCACAAAGGGTAAAAGGGTAAAATTACCTTGGGTAAAAGAGTAAAATCCCCCCTTGGGGGTAAGAAGGTAAAAACACCTTTTTCCCATATGGCGAGTGAGAAAATAGTCGGTGGACGAGACGAGCCTATCTACTCGTATCGTGAGTCTCCCGCCCTAATTGAGTGGTCTCGCCATATAAGCCAGCCCGCAAGGCGAGAGCCACCTCGCCTACTATGATGCTCCCTGTCTCGCCTCTGGCGAGTGGAACCCATGGTCTCACTCACCTCTGCAGTTCCGCTTGCCACCTTCTCAACACTGCTATTTGAGCTGCCTCCCGCGAGCCCAAGGTTGTACACTTACGTTCTATAGACATAAAATGTCATATCATTCCAATTCTTATGCATGGAAGCGTTAGATAGAGCAATGACATATGTACATGTAGCATCAGAAGATAAACATAGAGTAAACATTCATTACACTTTTTTATCTCGGTAATTCAATATTCTATCACGAGAGGAATAGAGTGAAAAATCAAGTCACGTTTCTATCTACGTCTTACCAAGACTATAACTAGGGGCACTAAGCTTAAGGTTTATTATTTGCACAAGATCGAAACGATTCTTTTAACTAAGGTGTTGATCCTCATAATGCCCATAAAGAATTATCAGGAGGAATGAGTAGTGCTTGGGGGGGTATCCTTGATAGATGATTCGATAACATGTAGAGTTTTTTTTTCATTTATTAGTTTTGTACTATCAATTTTATAGTTTTGATTTCAAGGACCTTGAATCAATCGAAATCTACCCATATAGATAGATACACTTTAACTTATATACACAATATTTGACCACTAGTAATTCGGCAAAAGTTCTAACCATTATATAAACACATATATATCATAACATTTATTATTCAAGTTATTTATAACGTGTTAGACACAATATCATGAGTTATAGCATGTAAGTGTATAGTTTCTACATGTGTGCTCCGTCTATGGATGTGTGAATAGTGTAAAGTCATTCCGCTATCTAAATCCTCACACATACCTAGACGCATATTCAACAAACACTGACATGTCTATTCGCACTCAGTAGCTACGCACCTATAGATTTGACACATCATGCCATAAGTAGATAATGTTCACAGGGATTAATAATCCTAAATCAAACATTATACATAATTGTTATGCTTTAGGTTCTAGCCAAGTGTGTCCTAAGAGTTAACATGCCGCAATTTTTTTTGGTTTTATAATTTTTTTATTTTCTGATTTAACAAAAATAAACAAAGGAAACAACATATGCAAAACAAACAGAAATGAACAACATATGTTTTGGGAGTTTTAGTGGGATCTAGTGGGATGTTACAATTTTTTTTCTTTTTAAAGAGAACACATAAAAACAGAAGCAGAAATCAAAATAAACATATCGCCAATGCTAAATCTATCGCTCTGCGGTAACTAACATAAATCAAGAAAAACAAAAAAATGCCCCAATGACAGTTGGTAATGCAGCATGACTGGGTAGAGAGACCCAAAACGTCCAACTCAAGTGGAAGTAGCGAAAAACAAGCATCTGGGAGGGGTTTTGTGAAGATATCAGCTAGTTGATCATCGGTTCCAATGAAGCTTACTCTCGAGTTCTCATTTTTAATGTGATCCCGAATAAAATGATGATAAACGTCAATGTGTCAGGAATGAGAGTGATGTACTGGATTATTTGTCAAGTCTATGTCACTCTTATTGTCGCACCTAAGATTAATGTTCCTAAAGACTATTCCAAAGTCCTATAACATTTGTGACATCCAAAGTGCTTGTGCGCAATAGCTTCCTAAGGTAATATACTCGGTTTGAGCATTAGAGAGGGCTACAGAGTTTTGTTTTCTACTTGACCATGAGACTAGTGTTGGACCTAGGAAGTAACGGGTGCCGCTCGTGATCTTACGATCAAGTGAGCATCCAGCATAATCAGAGTCGGAGTACCCATAGAGTGTGAATTAAGTGGTGTGGGGGTACCGAAGACCAAGATTTTTGTTGGGTATTGTATCCATAATAACCCAGATTTGTATGAAGTCACCCTTGAACTAAGATGAATTAAGTTTGTATTTGATGCACTTTTTAGTTGAGCGTTTGCAAGATACAATTGCCAAGTGTAGACAAATGTCAGTCTACAATGAGTCACCAAACACATGACCATACAATGTAATCCGTCATTGTGTGATCCATGGTGTTGACTCATGTGTAGCCTCTCTATTGGGACACACTTCCCCTTTTTCAAGCACTAAGGGCATGGGAGAAAAGTTGGATGCTGATTATAATGAAGAAATCATGTTTTCAGATTTTCAAAGAAATTATCTAAGTGTTTTTCTTGAGTATTATGTTTTGTACTCGAGATGGACTAAAGCTTGTTCTCAAGTGAGACTTGTCATGATTTCGAGTTGTAGAAGAGCTTCTCGAGAAAGCTTAATATTGTTCTCGAGAAGGCCTTTTGTACTCGAGTACTTCGTGACACTTCTTCTCGAGTTACTTCTTCTCCTGGCAGAATTTTTCCAAGTCTTTTTCTCGAGAAGACTAAGTTTATTCTCGAGAAGACTATGCTTAATTCTCGAGATGCACAAGATTTTTCTCGAGACCTAGACTACTTTTCTCGAGATCCAGACATCTGGTCTCGAGATACTTCTTTGTTCTCGAGTACCAGAATGATCCTTCTCGAGAACTAAAATTCATTTTTCTCGAGTACTTTCATTCTTGAGATTGCTGATTTCCAACTCCACATTTTATTCTAAGTCCTTTTTCTCGAGATCTTCATTATTGTTCTCGAGAAAAAAACTTGTTTTTTCTCGAGTACAATCATTCTTCTCGAGAACTGCTATGATGTTTCTGAAATTTTTCTTAAGTTCACACAGACGGATTTTCAAATGTAATTAGCACGTGATTGGTCCACGTGGCTATCATTTATTATGATTATGTTCGTTAGGCAAATCCTATAAAAGGTCTTATCATAATAGACCAGCCCTAGAAGAAGTCGTAAGAAGAAATTCTAAGCATTTTGAATCGGAAATTCACTTTCTAAATCGAGAGCCGCCGTTGTTCATCGCCATTTTTTGTCGATACACTTTTGATCCAGAGATTCAGAGCAAGTGATTCAAAGATCAAGATATTCTACAATCGATAGATTCTCTCCTTGATCTTGCTGAGTCTAGAATTTTCAGATCCAGAGATCTAGCCGAGTCTTCTCCAAATTATTTCTGACTTAGCCTCAAAGTTCAAGGAAGAAGAAAGGCTGAAGTTTTCAGATCTGAGAAATTACTGTTTATATTTCTTTATATTCATTTTATTCTTGTAGGAGATTCTTCTCTTAGTGTAGGAGCTTTGTTCTCCGAGTTATTTGTAGGAAGTTTTCTCTTTTGAGTGTAGATCCTATTTTTGGGATCGAGTTGTAGGAACTTTGTTCTGAGTGGTAGGATTATTTTCAATCCAAGATTAGTGGAGTAGTCAAGTCTAGTGCATTGCTAGATCGGTAAGGTGAGAGTGGATGTACCCAAGGTTGGGGAACCACTATAACTCTTGGTGTCGTCTGTGAATGCTTAGTTATTTTTCTATGTATCGCTCGCTAAATTTTTATTCCGCAAAAAGACGCACAACTCACCTATTTACCCCCTCTAGGTGATTTAAGTAGACAACTTAAACATTTTAAATTGGTATCATAGGGAGGTTGTTCACAAAAAGGTTAACACTTTGAACAGACCTGCCCCAAGTTGTCTTTTGAGTTATACAAGCATGGACAAAGCCAAGGAATTTGCTAAGCTTCCTTTGTGCATAAAGACCAACTTTCCCATGTGGAAAGAAAGGAAAACAATTTTCATGGAAGTAGTGGATCCAAGGATCTTCATGATTGTTGAATAAGGTCCTTATATTCCTATGATCGTGTACACTATTGATCCCACCAAGAAAGTTTCTAAGAAGTTAATGGATCTTGATAAGGATGAGATTGCACTTGTCTCTTTAGACAAGAAAGCCAAAAATATCATCGAAAGTGCAGTCGATGATTCTATGCTGCAGAACCTGATTCACTGTCAATCCGTCAAGGAAATATGGCAGTCTCTTATCATCTTGATGGAAGGTACTGAAGAGATTAGGGATGACAGAAGATCACTACTGAATCAAAAATGCGAAGCATTCTGACAAGGTCCCAAGGATTCAATTGCAGATACCTTTGAAAGCTTCTTCAAGATTGTTAACAGCCTAAGAGTATATGGCCGGGTCTTCACTAATGGAGAGTTGAATGATAAGTTTCTGAGGTCCCTGACTAAGGAATGGGACAACAAAGTCTGTGCTATCCGGGAGTTTGGTAAGCTGGCAGAAACTGACCCTCAGAATCTCTTCAGAAAGCTTATGTCCTATGAGCTGCAAATCAATTCAAGAAAAGCTGAAGAAGAGAAGAGTCGGTGTTCATCCAAGGATAAGTCTGTTGCATTAAAGGAAGAAAGCTCAAGGAAAGCCAAAGTTGCATCACCTGCTCCCACACATGAAGATAGTGAAGATGAATGATGGAGACATTGCTGACACGGCCGCCATTGATCCTCGTCTAAGAGAGTTCGTCGATTGGGACGATCACTGTCGCAAGCTCGAGGATGGGATCGACGTCCGCCGCCATTATATAAAAATATATAATTATAAATTAAATAATTATAATTACATATTTTTAATAATTTTATTATTTTATCAATTTTATTTTAAGTATTTATTTCATGTTTTAATTTTCATTTCATGTGTAATGATGGGTGGTTATAACCATCATGTGTTGTATTAATTATTTTATTTCATATGCTATGATGGGTGCATATAACCATCATATTTTCAATTTTCAATTTTGAATTTTGAATTTTGAATTTTGAATGAAGTGAGATGGAGTGGTGTAAGCCTATATATAGGCCATGATATTTGTCATATTGAATTAGTGAATGATTGAAAAGAAAACCCTAACTTGTCTTGAGAATATCCTTCTCCTCTCCTCCTTGGCCGCCCCCACTCTTCCCCCTCTTCCTTGGCAATTTCGACCACCCTGCTCCCCTCTCTCCCTCCTCTTTTCTCCCCTTAACAACCCTATCCTACTCCTTTTCCCTAGACAAAACTGCCACCCATCCTCCTCACCCAAACCGACCACCAATAACAAAATTTGCCACCCTCATCCTTGAAGAAATTCGGCCAAGGCAAGAAGATCTCCCCTTGTGGATTAACTCTGGCGTGAAGCGACGAAGGCGGATGAGTTTCTCTCCAATCGGCGTGACTCCGGCAGAGCCGTTGAAGAACGATCCAAGTAGAGAAATCGGAATCATCCATTCCGATAGGGTAACGAATCCTTTCTACCTAATGTGTGTTTCTCTTCCTAGATTAATTCCTGTGGTGGTAGATTCTTAGCGTTGAATTTTGAATCGTTAATTAAATCATGATTTCTTCAATTGTTTTTGTGTTTGTCTTGATTGAATTATTTTTCGAAAAAGGTTTGGCGAACCTTCGTTTTCTTTTTTTAGCAGAGATCTACCTTTTCCAAATCGTATTTATTTGGTAGATCTCCTTTGGTACAACACCGCTCGTTCGGACCGGGTGGGCCCTTTTAGCCGGAAAGAATATTGGCCTATAGACTTTGTTCGATCCTAAGCAGTTTGACTACCCGTACGCTAGCATATAATTGATAGGATTAATTAACATGTGCGCTGCGTTGAATGATTGTGCGGGTATAGGATTGGATCGTAGAGAGGTATACGTGCTAGTCCGTAGATCTATCCATTGTCAAACGTGCAAGCCTGCATTAATTTGGTATCAAAGGGAGGTTGTGCTAATTTATTAATTAGTAACATCCTAGGAAATAAAAAATAAGAAAATTTTCTTTAGCACGCCGACACGCACTTGCTCGTTACATTGCACAACATAAAAAATCAATTTTTAAATATATTGTCTGCAAATAGCGGCCTAAAATTTTCAATTTTTCTCAAAATTCAAAAAACAATTCTGGAATGTCCCCATCATTTTATTAGTAAGAAATCAAAAAAATATTTTATTTTTATTAAGCCATTATTTTTATTAAATCATTACAAAATTTTAATTTAGGTATGCCAATAACGGCCTATAGTTTTATTTTTCCAGCAAAAAATCAGAAAAAGTTTTTTTAATAATCTCAATTTATTTCTTGTAAGAAAACAAAAAAAAAAGTTTTTTACCCGAGTTACTAAGTGGGAACAATTCCATCTTTGAAAATTAAATAGGCGCAGGTTCATTTCTCATTGCATGTGCACCAGTTCCGGTTGAGTTTTCTCTCCGGTTCTCACTAAAATGGCATATGACGTATACGCTGCCCGGCTAGACTATTCATATGCTAAGGATATGGCTAAACACACCCCCAGGGCACAACACATTTATCCTACTTATGACGGTTTAGGATGTCCCCAAATTTTTAGAGATTGACTTAAGGGATTAGAGCATTATTTTAATGGCCACTTATGGGATGACCACAAAAAGGTTAACTTTGCCCGAGAGCGACTAGTAGGTCAAGCCCAGTTGTTTTGGTTAAACGAAGAGCGTCGTGTTGGTAGTTATCATTACGCTTGGCCGCACATGCGTAGCCTACTCTCGGATCAATTTGATCCCGCCTACCTTCGCCCTACTAATACTAAGCCTAAGAGTGAGTATAGTTATGGCACTAGATCCCTACCAGCCTTTAAAAATGACTATAAACCAAACATCCAGACTAGGCGATAGATAACTAATGATTTGACTAACCTTAAACAAAGAAACAAGTCGGTCTCAGATTATATGCTTCTTTTTAAGGATATGCTGGTTAGAAGTGGTGTGAAGGAGTCGCCAGAGATCACCCTCTCTAGGTTTCGTAAGGGGTTAAACCCCTACATCCATGGTAAATTACTACGCTTTTGGCACACCAATCTAGACTCCACATTTACCACGACATTAGAAATTGAGAAGCACCACCTTTCTAGGAATAAAGCTCACTCATGTCAGCCCAGAAGGGCGGTATTAGGACCACCACCCCCGGTTAGAGAAACCTCTCCTAATAGGTCATGTGATGTGCACTCGATAGATATTACCACTAGGGTTATTCCTCTGTTAGCCTCGACACCTAAGCCCCTAGAGATAGTGACTGATACCCCTAAGGATGCTGATGTTGCTATACTATCTCTGGATTTTGAGTATGACCCCATCGATGAGAGTATTCTGACATGCTCGTTAGTGCCCGACAATTCTGATGCGTCGGAGTCTGAGGGAATCCCTAGTGACCTAGAAGACGATGTTTGGGATGATGAAGATGGACCAAGGTGTGAGAGAATCTCTTTGCCTATTACTTGCCCTACTAGTGTTGTGTCTGTGCACCCTAGTATTGAGTGCCATCTCCCGGATATGATCCCCATCACATTAGAGACTACGATTATACCCGTTGAGGCCTTATCTGATTTTCTTGAGGAGCCTTTGAGTGAGGATTCTTCCATTGTCATTGACGACCCTGACTTAGTGGATGTTCCAACTGATATGGAAGACTCACCTTATGTGATACGGTTATGTTTGGATGATTTTAGAACTGCGAACCCGAATGATAGTTATTTGATGATATCACCACTGTCCGAAATTCCATCTGAATTAAATTTTCCGTCGGGTTCGATTTTGCCCATTTCTGCGACCATTACTGGTTTTGAATTAAATGACTTGTCTACTGTGTTGGAAGAAATTGCAAGCGAGGAAGTGATATTTTTGAGCGATTCTTTGGTTTTACCCCTGGATGAGAGTTTATTGAGGTTATCACCGATCGGTGAAAGTTATTCTGATTTGGATTTTATCTCGGGTTTGATTTTATCGACCCTTCCTCCTATCTATAAGCCCACATTAGTTGACGATTTAGGATGTGGCATCGGTAGACCTAGACTGAGTTGTTGTGACACGCCCACTCTTTTAGTTCCTACCTTGGCATTATCTCAGCACTTAGATACTAGTACGTTGAGCGAGCTAGTTTTTGGTCTGTTCACCGCACCGCGTAGATCTGACTATGTGTCACTTTTGGCTATTCTTTTCTCTGTGTGTCTTGATATGGTTCTAACCTCGCTCATTTCTGATTCTTGGGTTATTGTGCCTCTGGATGTGGTGTCTCCTTCACATACCTATATCCCACACCCGGTCGCACGTATTTATCCACCGCCATTTGATGACCTTTTTTCCCACGCATTAGTGACCAAGGTTAGGCCCCATGAGTTGTATCGCTCGTACCTCTTGTCACATCCGAGAGCTTCCAACTCTTTTAGTATTTTTGATGAGTGGTTTCCCTTAGCATATCTTCATGCCAAGCGTGAAAATATTAATTTTAAAATTAGGACTGTGAATTTGAAGCCTATGAAAATCATCTTTGATTATATGGCTCTCGTCCCCCCGAACTTAACCCCTTTACCCTCCGTATTTCGGTTAAGTCATGTAGCCCACGGTTTCACTCCTCACGTTAGTATGATACTTAGGTGCACTTTAAGGGAATTAATCACACAAGTTGTGTCTTATTTTTTACTTATTATTTTATCGTCGAAACTAGCACCAAATTATGCTCATCATGATCACATTTTATATAAGCACATTAGTGAAACGCTAACTACACCATATAAATCTTATCAATTTCATGCTAGCTTACATAAAATAGTGTCTCACTATATGACTGTCGATTTAGTTTTGGTGTGTTTCGTCCCTAAACGGTTGCCTTTGGGCGCTATAGAAAGTTGGCGAGTTGGCGAGTTGGACCTTTTTCGGATCTTAAAGAAATTAGGAGAATACCCATATCATTTAAAGTTTTCCACTGATTGGGTATTACCCCTATTTTTAATATTTCTAATTTAACGTCACATGTTTCTACACCACTTGAATTATCTGCCTGTCTGTTGGGGTCCACTTTGTTTTCTTATGGTTTGGGTTGTGAGCTTGTGCCTAGATCGCTATCTTCATCGGTCTTCACTGGAGGTATGTTGGTTGTTGATGTAGAAACTTGTTTCCCTTTATTGCCTAATGCTTTTCCAAGGTTCCCCAGGACCATCTCTTTGCATGATAGGATACTCCAGGTTGCAGTGCTCTCCTTTACATGTGGAGATGTTTGCCAATACTTGATTCTATGGCATGATCAATCGGCCTCCGATGACTCTTGGTTTCTTGGATCGGAGGTGGCTCGTTTGGATGTTGCTCTCCTATGGTGGTGCATTCAGACTAACTCATCGGTGATGAGTACTTTTGATCGAGAGAGGATTGATGGAGATGTTGCTGACACGGCCGCCATTGATCCCCGTCTGAGAGAGTTCACTGATTGGGATGATCGCTGCCGCAAGCTCAAGGATGGGCTCGACGTCCGCCGCCATTATATAAAAATATATAATTATAAATTAAATAATTATAATTATATATTTTTAATAATTTTATTATTTTAGAAATTTTATTTTAAGTATTTATTTCATGTTTTAATTTTCATTTCATGTGTAATGATGGGTGCTTATAACCATCATGTGTTGTTTTAATTATTTCATTTCATGTGCTATGATGGGTGCATATAACCATCATATTTTCAATTTTTAATTTTGAATTTTGAATGAAGGGGGATGGAGTGGTGTAAGCCTATATATTGGCCATGATATTTGTCATATTGAATTAGTGAATGATTGAAATGAAAACCCTAACTTGTCTTGAGAATCTCCTTCTCCTCTCCTCCTTGGCCGCCCCTCTCTTCCCCCTCTTCCTTGGCAATTTCGGCCACCCTCCTCTCATCTCTCCCTCCTCTTTTCTCCCCTTAACAACCCTATCCTACTCCTTTTCCCTGGACAAAACCGTCTCCCATCCTCCTCACCCAAATCGACCACCAATAACAAAATTTGCCACACTCATTCTTGAAGAAATTCGGCCAAGGCAAGAAGATCTCCCTCGTGGATTAACTCCAGCGTGAAGCGACGAAGGCGGATGAGTTTATCTCCAACTGGCATGACTCCGACAGAGCCATTGAAGAATGATCCAAGTAGAGAAATCAGAATCATCCATTCTGATAGGGTAACAAATCCTTTCTACCGATTATGTGTTTCTCTTCCTAGATTAATACCTTTTGTGGTAGATTCTTGGCGTTGAATTTTGAATTGTTAATTAAATGATGGTTTTTTTTGATTAGTTTTGTGTTTGTCTTGATTGAATTATTTTTCGAAAAAGGTTTGGCGAACCTTCGTTTTCTTTTGTTGGGAGAGATCTACCTTTTCCAAATTGTATTTATTTGGTAGATCTCTTTTGGTACAACACCACTCGTTCAGATCGGGTGGGTCCTTTTAGCCGGAAAGAATATTGGCCTATAGCCTTTGTTCGATTCTAAGCGGTTTGGCTACCCATACGCTAGCATATAATTGGTATGATTAATTAATGTGTGCGCTGTGTTGAACGATTATGCGGGTATATGATTGATCATAGAGAGGTATACATGCTAGTCCGTAGATCTATCCGTTGTCAAACGTGCAAGCCTGCATCAATGAAGTTTCAGAGGCAAGCACCTCAGGCTCAGAGTTATCAGAAGGAGAGTTTTCTCTTCTGTCAAGGCAGTTCAAGAAATTCTTGAACAAGAAGAAACAATGGAGAGGCAAAGATGCCTCATACAGAATATCACGGCATGAAGGTGATCAACACAAGAAAGGCTCAAGTAACCAAGACAGGTATCATTCTAAACAGAACAAACATATTTCTTCTGACATTGTTTGATATTATTGTAATAAGCCAGGATACGTCATTGCTGATTGCCCTCACAAGAAGAAGAAGGGTGGAAAAAGAGAGGAGAACAAATCTTCTTACAATAAGAAGAGAACTGAAAGAAGCCTAGTAGCCAAGAAGGGCAAGACTCTCGGCGACTCTGACTCATCTGAGTCAAGTGAAGAAGAGGAAGCCTACTTTGGGCTAATGGCACAAATAGATGATGAAGAAGAACCCCAGTACACTGGGAAGGTAAACTCTCATACTCCTCTTTTTGAATTAGATGCTTCGGATTATGATCATGTGTACTGCTATTCTAATGATGAGTCTGAACTTATGGCTCAATATAAAGAGTTAATCAAGGCTTACAACAAATGTCGAAAACTCAGGCCAAGGAGATTAAATCTATCAAGGCTGAAGAGAGCACTCTGAGAGAGGAATTCGCCAAGACGAACTCACTCAAAGAGAATTTCAATGCTACTATTGAAGAGTATAATAAGCATCTAGAGCACCTAGATCTGAAGGAGAAGATCATCAAAGAATTGGAAGAAAAACTTGCTGCGGAAAAGAAACTTGTTGACAGCTTCTCCAAGCCCAAGACTGTCCTTTCTTTTGTTACTGAATTCTCAGCTCAGGCCAAAGGTGTTGGATTAGGCCATGTTGATGCTCCTAGTAAATACTCTAGGAGAAATAAGGTTCAAAGGAAGAATAAGGAGGCCAAGAAGGCTTTGGCCAAGGAGAATGGGAAAGCTCCTCAAGATCAGACCTCATTCAAAAAGGTCATCTTTCCAACAAATGAGTTTGATCTTGATTAGTCCTACAGTCACTTCGCTAGGCCTACTTATGTCGAGCCCAAGTCTCGGTACCAAGGATGGACCCGTCCCCGAAACTTTGGCTAAAGTGTCTTCAAGGCACCTTATGAGGAGATTACTCTTCAGAGCTATGACCCTTATAATCATGGCAAAAGTGTCTTCAAGGCACCAAAAGTAAAACCCATTGTGGAAAATCCTCTTAAGGAGAATAAGCCAGGTGAATGTCATCACAATGAAGCTTCTACCTCCAAGAATGCTACCCCTGCTAGACATAACTCTCAAAAGGTCAAGCAGGAGAAATTCAGGTAAAGATACAACAAACTTGACTATTGGTGCTGCGGTAAAGTTAGTCACTTTGCAATTGATTGTTGGTTTAACCCCAGAAATTATGTTACTCCTCAAGTTAACAATGTGAGAAAGACCACTCATAATGTTAATACACGTAGGGGCAGTATGCTAACTAAAGACCAAGGACCCAAACGAGTTTGGGTTCCTAAGGCAAACTGATTTGTGATTGCAGCTATGTCCAAAGGCGACCAAAACTCTTATCTGGTACTTGGACAGTGGATGCTCTTGGTATATGACCGGGACTAGAAGCCTACTCCAGAATTATTCTCCAGTCATGAACGGGCCAAAAGTCATCTTTGGAGGTTCTGACAGAGGCATTTCTAAAGCCTACAGTATGATTACGAATGGTAGTGTATCCTTCTCAGATGTTACTTATGTTGATGGATTGGAACACAATCTCATAAGCATAAGCCAGCTCTGCGATAAAGGATACATAGTAGAATTTCATGCAGACAAGTGCCTGATAAAATCGGTAGATAATCTGGAAACGATTCTATCAGGCACTCGTAGTAGAAATATATTTTGTTCAATTTTTTTTTGCATAGACTCATCTACGCCAGTGTGATTTTTGGCTAAATATAGTGTGTCTCTTGGTGACCAATGGCACAAGAGACTCGCACATATTAATTTCAAAACTATTAATAAATTATTTTCTCTTAATTTAGAACGTGATGCCCCAAATGTCAAGTGCGCTAAAGATAGACCTTGTGATGCATGTGTAAAAGGCAAACAAATAAGGGCTACTTTTAAAAGCATTATTGACAAAGACTCTAATAGATGTTTACATCTACTTCATATGGACTTGTTCGGTCCACTGCAAGTTAGAAGTTTGGGAGTTAAGGACTATATATTGTTTATTGTTGATGATTACTCGCACTTTGCGTGGGTGTTCTTTCTAAAACACAAGTCAGATACTTTTGATATCTTTACTAATTTTGTCAGGTAGATCCAGAATGAATACAACTATTCCGTAGCTAAAATCAGAAGTGACAATGGAACAGAGTTCAAGTCTGGGGCCATGACAGAATTCTGTGAAAGCCTAGGTATCTTTCATGAGTTTTCCTCTTCTCGTACTCCTCAACAGAACG
The DNA here is from genome assembly GCA_039583875.1 of Platanthera guangdongensis. Lineage (NCBI taxonomy): Eukaryota > Viridiplantae > Streptophyta > Magnoliopsida > Asparagales > Orchidaceae > Platanthera > Platanthera guangdongensis. Next base: position 193,017,605 of record CM077158.1, on the reverse strand, counting down.
GAGTAGCTGAGAGAAGCAATAGAACCCTCATAGAGGCCTACAAGACCATGTTGAGTGATGCCTCAATACCAAAATATTTTTGGGCTGAAGCCGTCAACACTTCATGCCACGTGCAAAATCGAGCACTCATAAAAAAAACCATAATAAAGAGACCTTACGAACTACTAAATGGCAGGAAGCGGATGATTTCATACTTTAGAATCTTTGGTTGTAAGTGCTTCATCCTTAAAAATGTCAAGTATCACACTACTAAATTTAGTGAAAAGAGCTTTGAAGGTATTTTTGTAGGGTATAGTAGCCATAGTAAGGCATATAGGATTTTTAATAAGAAGACCCTGGTTGTAGAAGAATCTATTCATGTTGTATTTGATGAGACGAGCTTGTTGCAAGGCAACTCTTCTAGTGTGTTTATTGAAGATGCATGTTCAAAGATAAAATAATTAAACTTGGATGAGCCGACTGAAGAAAAAGATCAAAATTACCACTCCAACACCAATTGCAGAGGTTGATGACCATGATGAAGATACCATTCAAGTTAATGAAGTCACTCCTATGGTTAAAGAAGCTCCAGATGCAAGGACTCTAGAGCTCAGACATTTGAAGGATCACCCAATGGACCAAATCATAGGAGATTCCCGGGATGATGTCAGAACTCGTAGAGGTACAGCTAATGAAAATTTATATTTGAGTTTTATCTCACAGGTTGAACCGAAGAAGTTTGAGAAATCAAACTCAGACGCATCATGGATAATGGCAATGGAAGAAGAGTTGAATCAATTCATGCGTTGCCAAGTATAGAAGCTTGTTCCAAGACCCAAAAGTAAGAACTTTATCGGAACAAAGTGGGTCTACAGGAACAAGATGGACGAGGATGGTACAATCATAAAGAACAAGGCCAGACTCATCGCCGAAGGATACAGACAAGAAGAAGGAATCGACTTTGATCAAACGTACGCACCAGTGGCAAGGCTGGAGGCAACCGGGTTATTCCTATCATATGCAGCACTTAAGGGCTTCATTGTCTTTCAGATGGACATGAAGTCAGCATTCCTTAATGGTTGCATAAAGGAAGAGGTGTATGTGGAACAACCTCCAGGTTTCATTGATTCTAACTTTTCTGAGCATGTCTATCTTTTATTTGAAGCTTTATATGGTTTGAAACAAGCTCCTCGAGCTTGGTACGAGTCACTGTTTAACTTTCTTCTTGAGAACAAGTTCACAAGAGTAAAGATAGATAAGACATTATTTCTTAGGGAAATAAAAGACAAGATTTTGCTAGTGCAAATCTATGTAGATGACATCATTTTCGGCTCTATTGACGACAACCTTTGCAAAAAGTTTTCAAAACTTATGCTAGGGAAGTTCGAAATGAGCAGTATGGGAGAGCTGAAGTATTTCTTAGGACTTCAGGTGAAACAATCTTAAGATGGAATTTTCATCTTTCAGACGAAATTCACCAAGGATTTCATTAAGAAATTCGGAATGGAGAATGCAACCTCTATGAGGACTCCAATGGGTTCAATTATGTCTCTTGACAAGGATGAGAATGGGAAACCTTTTGACGAAACCAAGTACAGAAGTATATTTGGATTCTTGCTCTATCGTACTGGTAGTAGACTGGATATAATATTTTCAACATGCGTCTGTGCTAGATTTCAAGTGAACTCTAAGGAATCTCACTACGCTGCTGCAAAGTGAATTTTGAGATATATTAAAGGTACACCAAATCTTGGCTTATGGCACCCAAGAAGTAATGATGGTGAACTAATTGGTTTTTCAGATGCAGATTTTGATGGAAGCAAAGATGATAGAAAGGGCACTTCCGGGACTTGTCAATTCCTTTGAAGGAGGCTCATTTCATGGAGCAGCAAAAAGTAAAATTGTGTCGCAATCTCAACGGCCGAGTAAGAATACATTTCTGCCGGCAGTTCTTGTGCACAATTGCTTTGGATAAAGAACCAACTTGAAGACTACAACTTAAAGGTCAAGGACATTCCTTTATTTTGCGACTCCTCCAGTGCAATTGCGATAGACAATAACCCAGTCTCTCACAGCCGTACAAAGCACATTGGGCTGTGATACCACTTCATTAGGGAGCATGTGGAGCATGGTGACATAAATCTCCAATATGTCCCAACTGACAGGCAGATTGCAGATATATTTGTGAAGCCGCTGGACGAGGCCAAGTTCTCATTCTTCAAAACAGAACTTGGCATGCTCAACAAGGATGAAGAAAAATGAAGAAAAAGTTGACAGTAAGTTCAAGTTCTAGTTTTACTTCAAATCCAAGATTTCAAAGTATGGACTTCATTTTTTGAGTACAACACTTGTACTAGAGAACGACAGACTTATTTCTCGAGAACAAGAAATTACTTCTCCAGAATAATAGTTCTACTCGAGAATGGCGGAATTAGTTCTCGAGAACAAAAGCTCTACTCGAGATCAAGGAATTAATTCTCGAGAACTTGGATATTCTACTCGAGAATGCAGTTGCAACATGTGAAGATTACATTTCGCCGATCGAAGTTTGAATTTCGTCGATCGGAGTTCGAAGTTCGTCGATAGATGTTCGACGTTCGTCGGTCGGTTTTCCGTCTATTCTATTTCGTCGATCGGAGTTCGACGTTCATCGATCGGTTTCCTCCATATTCCAGGTTTTTTTTAATGTTATTTATATCCTTTATCATCAAAATTAAAGGAAAATATAAATAGATTATTGTCCAAGAATTTTCGTTTCTCGATTTCAAAACCCTTTCTCTCGAGAAAAGACGCTTCACCTTCTCCGTCTCCGCCGACTGCCGCACTCAAGGTCAATTCTACCTTTGTCGGCCAGCTAATAGTTCTTTCTCCTCAATGGCATTATCTTCTAATCTCTGAATCGGCAGTGAACTGAATTCAACAGGGATTGGCGAGACTTCTGATGACTTCAGGAATGTTCTTATCTTGCTCGATACCGCTGGTCTGTCATTTGTTCTGGAACATCCATGCCATATTTTAACTTCTGATGTTGAAGAGTTATTCCAACAAGCAAAGATTAAATGCAATGGAAAGGTGCTCAAGTCAAGGGTTAGAGATATCAAGGTAAAAATGACCTCTCTCTGTGTTTCCAAGTTTCTGCAACTACCAATCATAGACATGGAAGATGACTTCATCAGCACTGATTATGAAAGAGCATGCAGTTTCTGTGGGATTCTCCAATCATCTCACACTGTTAGAAGACAGTTCATGAATGCAGGAAGCAAACTGCTGGCAGATATAGATATTCTGGGTAAAGTTCTTCTCTGCAATACAAGCTTCATCAGCTACATCACACCAGAATTCTTTGACCTAATGACTGCAGTTATTTGTAGAAAGAAATTATAATGGGGCATGATGCTCTTTGAGAAAATTAAGGCATGTCTTAAGATCCCAAATTATGGCCGGATCATCTCTTTATACCTCAACCAGATGAACCCTGAAGAATTTTCAATTAAAAAGGGCATAGCCCTCCACCATATGAAGAAAGTTTCTATTACCTCCATCAAGAGATGGGAGGTTAAACTTCAGAAGTCTGATGAAGCAACAAGGGAAATTGAAGATGTGGACATGACCCCATCTCCACTTTCTTATCAGATAACTGACCCAGTTATTGAGGGGGAGCCTACCCCATCTGTTCAAGCTCAGCCAACTCCTGCTCCAGCTTCCACAGAAACTCCAGCACCAGTTTCTACAGACATCCCTCCTCACGTTACTCCTCCTATTGCTACAGAAATTCCTCCTCAAATTATACCACCTGATGCCCTTCATCCAGTCCAAGAAGATGTTACTTCTTCTCCTGTTGTTGCTACACCCTCAGTTCCATCTACATTTGCTGCTGCTAATATTATTTCAGTAGATAATTCTACTCCATCTACTGCTAACACTTCCACTTTGTTTCAAATAGAACATCCAGATTTTGTTGTTGAGAATCTTCCAGATACAAAAAACCTGACTGATGCCCCGGTAGAAGAACAAATTTTGTCTACTGATGAAGTTATCAACCAAATGATAGAGGAACTCACTTCAAAGGAGCCTCTTTTCACTGCTACTGAAGAACAGCCCTGTACTCCTTCAAAGTAGCCAGCACAGTCTCCTCAAAGAAAATCTCATGTACAAGAACCAGCCCCATCTCCATCTGAAGATACACCTAATGCAGAAGTTGTTTCCATACATGATTTTGAAGATGAAACTCTTATTGAAGCTGATGAACCACCACTCCCCAGTCTTCACTTTAAGATTCCTTCCATACTGCCCATAGATGCTAAAGATGAACAAAGCACAATCAGCAAAAAGCTTACCTCTACATCCATTGTTATCATTGAAGAGATAGCTCCATGAATAGCCCCAGTTCAACCTCAACCATCTATTCCATCTGAAACATTTCCTGAAGGTTCTATTCTAAACAAAATTGATGCTATGTTGACTGCTCAGAGAACTTATTTTGATTCTTCACTAAAAATCATAACTAACAAAGTCTCTGTATTGGAAAAAGAAATGAGTCGAGGATTTGCTGAAATCCAATATAACACTGATGAATTTAAAAGGCTCTTACAAATTGGAGGAAAAGCTATAGATCATACCATTACTAGCATTGGTGAAGTAATGGACCAATAAGTTACCCTGTCAAATAATTAGATTCAACTCGAAAAGAAAACCCAAGAACGCAACTTCAAAATTTGTGAAGAAGTTGGGCAGTTCAAAGAAGATGTTATAAGCACCCTCTCTCTAAAAGTCAGAAAGGGGGAGAATAAGGTGAAAGTATATCTTGAGAAGCAAGTGCAAACTATGAAAGATTAGTGGGATGATCAATTGAAATAGGTCCAGACTTCTATGCTCAAAGAAGTTAAAAGTACAAAGCTATATACATATGACACTACCATATGGATGCATAATCAACTGTTTCCTGAACTGGCATTGCATCCTTCTGCACCTCCTCCTGCACATTTGGATGTAAACAGGCAAACATTCTCACCTCCTCCTGAATACTTTGAAGGACCTCCTCTTGACTATTTTGAAAGACCTCCTCCTGAGAACTATTTTGAAGGACCTCCTCCTGAGAACTATGAGGAGGTCTGGGAATCAGAACAAGTAAGTATTCCTCCTCAAGCACCTCCAGAAATTCAGAAAGCCAAAAGAAGAAAATATGGTGAAGGTGCATCAGCTAGCAGATCAACTCCTCATCTTGATGTTGAAAGGCAAAGACCTCAAGAATTTACTGATGTATAGAGTCCAACCTCCAAATCCCATATTCTTGATACTCTTAAGTTGGTAGTTGATTTCAATGAAAAGAGGAACTTATATTACAGCTCTCATGAATGGGAGTTATATGAAAAGTCTCTTACCAAAAGGAGGATATATGATAGAGAATATGGAAGGAACAATCTCAAGGCTCCTCCCAGACCTCCAAAGTATTTTCCTAAACCATACAGCTACCAGAAGAGACAACAGGAAAAGCTATAAAGACAGCAACAACAACAGAATCAAAAGAAATTGAAGAAGTTCTGATAGTTCTCATTTTTGAAATTGTTGAATTGAAATTGCTCTTGGACAAATTTCTATTAATATGAACCTTTAGATTTGTTGATCTGATTTTTCTCCATTATAACTCTTATTCTATTTATTATGGCTATTAGTTTCTTTACTTGTTTTATCTTGATGTAATTCACCTTAGTGTTGAGGGTTTTGACTTCTACAAATCGGGGGAGATTATTGGGTATTGAATCCACAATAACCCATATTTGTATGAAGTCACCTTTGAACTAAGATGAATTAAGTTTGTATTTGATGCTCTTTTTAGTTGAGTGTTTGAAGGATACAATTGCCAAGTGTAGACCAATATCAGTCTACAATGAGTCACCAAATACAGGACCATACAATGTAATCCCTCATTCTGTGATCCATGGTGTTGACTCATGTGTAGCCTCTTTATTGGGACGCACTTCCTTTTTCAAGCACTAAGGACATTGGAGAAAAGTTAGATGCTGATTATAATGAAGAAATCATGTTTTCAGATTTTCAGAGAAATTCTCTAAGTGTTTTTCTCAAGAACTATCTTTTGTACTCGAGATGGACTAAAGCTTGTTCGCGAGTGAGACTTGTCATGATTTCGAGTTGCAGAAGCAGTTCTTGAGAAAGCTTAATGTTGTTCTCGAGAATGCCTTATGTACTCGAGTACTTCATGACACTTCTTCTCGAGTTACTTCTTCTCCTGACAAAATTTTTCTAAGTCTTTTTCTCGAGAATACTAAGTTTATTCTCGAGAAGACTATGCTTAATTCTCAAGATGCAGCAGATTTTTCTCGAGAGCCAGACATCTGTTCTCGAGATACTTCTTTGTTCTCGAGTACCAGAATGATCCTTCTCGAGAACTAAAATTCATTTTTCTCGAGTACTTCTTTCATTCTCAAGATTACTGATTTCTACCTCCACATTTTTCTTCTAAGTTCTTTTTCTTGAGATCTTCATTATTGTTCTCGAGAACAAAACTTATTTTTCTCGAGTACAATCATTATTCTCGAGAACTACTGTACTGTTTCTGAAATTTTTCTTAAGTCCACACAGACGGATTTTCAAATGTAATTAGCACGTGATTGGTCCACGTGTCTATCATTTATTATGATTATGGCTGTTAGGAAAGACCTATAAAAGGTCTTATCATAATCAGCCAACCCTAGAAGAAGCTGCAAGAAGAAATTATAAGCATTCTGAATCGGAAATTCACTTTCTAAATCGAGAGCCGCTGCTGTTCATCATCATTCTTGTCGATACGCTTTCGATCCAGAGATTCAGAGCAAGTGATTCAAAGATCAAGATATTATACAATCGATAGATTCTCTCATTGATCTTGTTGAGTCCAGAATTGTTAGATCCAGAGATCTAGCCGAGTCTTCTCTAAATTAATTCTGACAGAGCCTCAAAATTCAAGGAAGAAGAAAGGCTGAGGATTTCAGATCTAAGAAATTACTGTTTGTATATCTTTATATTCATTTTATTCTTGTAGTAGATTCTTCTCCGAGTGTAGGAGCTTTGTTCTCTGAGTTATTTGTAGGAAGTTTTCTCTTCCAAGTGTAGATCATGTTTTTGGGATCGAGTTGTAGGAACTTTGTTCCGAGTGGTAGGATTTTTTTCAATCTGAGATTAGTGGAGTAGCCGAGTCTAGTGCGTTACTAGATCGGTAAGGTGGAAAGTGGATGTACCCAAGGTTGAGGAATCACTATAACTCTTGGTGTCATCTGTGAATGTTTGTTTATTTTTCTGTGCATCGCTCGCTAATTTTTTATTCCGCAAAAAGACGCACAACTCACCTATTCTCCCCCCTCTAGGTGATTTATGTAGACAACTTAAACATCAATTTTGGGTGCCTATAAGATACCTAAAGATATATTTGACAGCTTTGAAATGAGATTCTTTAGGATTGGCTTGATACCTAGCACAGAGACACACCGAGAATGTAATATTAGGCCCAGAGTCACTCAAGTAGAGTAGTGATCCAATTATTCCTCTAAATATAGTTTGGTCCACCAAAATGCCACTTTCATCTTTTTCCTAATATTAGAGACGCAATCATTGGAGTTTTGACTTGTTTCAGATTTTCAAAGCCAAATCACACAAGCATGTCTTTTATATATTTCAATTGACTTATAAAAATTCCATCTTTACGTCGAGAGATCTGAAATACTAAGAAATATGTTAGCTCTCCAACTAAGCTCATTTCAAATTAAAATTACATTAAAGTGACAATCTCTTTGCATAATTTTTCATTTGTGTCCCCAAAAAATGATATCATCAACATAAATTTGTAAAAGAATTAGATCAAGATTTTCGTGCTTCACAAACAGAGTGGTGTCCGCACTTCCCATCCTAAAGCAATGCTCTAGGAGAAAAGTCGTGAGCCTATTAAACAAAGTATGGGGTGCCTGCTTTAGTCAGTATAAGGCTTTCACCAACTTGTATACATGATTTGGGTAGTCAACATTCTTGAATGCGGGTGGTTGCTCGATATACACCTATTCCTTAATATATCCATTCAAGAATGCACTCTTAACATCCATTGGATATAATTTAATTTTTTTATAACTCGCAAACACCAAAAACATACGAATGGATTCAAGACGTGCAACCGGTGGAATTGATTCCTCAAAATCCACACCCTCTATTTGTGACTAACCTTGTGCCACAAACCTAGCCTTATTTTTAGTTATCCTGGAGTCACCATCAAGTTTATTTTTGAATACCCATTTCAACCCTATAACTGGATGGTTATCAGGATGCTTTACTAATACCCAAACCTTACTTCTCTCAAACTAATTTAGTTCTTCACTCATAGCTAAGAACCATGATTCATCATTTAAAACTTCTAAGATGTTCTTCGGTTCAATTTTAGACAAGAAACATAGGTTCAAGAAGGAATAATGTAGGGCCAACCGAGTTCTAACTCCATGTGAGGGCTCTCCTATAACTAGTTCTCGTGGATGTTGCTTCGAAAAGTTTAGAGCGCTTGGAGGCCTATATCCATTTATGAGATTTGGAACCTCAACTGCCACTTCTCTCTCCTCACCCTTACATCCTACTGCATACCATCATCAACTTCCTCTTCATTCAGCCTAGATTCTTCTGTTGGTGTATTTTTGTTAAAGTGCATGTGAGCCGATTCTTCAACAACGAAGGTTCTCTTATTATAGACCCTATAGGCATGACTCGAACTCGAGTATCCTTAGAAGATGTCGAGGTCTGATTTCTCGTCAAAATTTCCTAAGTAATCCATAGTGTTTAGAATGTAACACGGGCAACCAAAGACACTAAAATACAATACAGATGGTGTCTTATCGAAATATAGCTCATATAGACGTGGAAATGTAATTTTTGCTTTTGAATGTGGTTTTAACAAATTTTTCTTTTTGACACGGAGCGCATAAGGAGTTCAAACTACTGCTTAATTTTGGGAGTCCATGAATAAATTTATGTTTCGGTAGTTTGACAATTAGTTTACTTCCTGAGTGTCCTAGTCTCTTATGCTAAAGATCTAATTCTTCATTTATGGTAACTAAGCATTTCAAATCAGAGGTAGACATATCTCCAAAACTAAAAGTATAAACATTATGAGTTCTATGAGCAGTAACTAAAACACTATTAGTCTTAGCTTCTAAAATCTTGCAAGTGTTTGTAGAGGATTCAAATATAACATTCAGGCCTTTATCACATAATTGACTAATTTATATTAAATTATGCTTAAGTCCATCTACAAACAATACATTTGAAATTGAAAATGCTTTGTTACCTACAGTGCTGATTCCAAGAATAAATCCTTTCATGTTTTCCCTGAACATCACCATGCCCCCCTGTTTTTCTTCTCCGCGCTAAGGAACTTGTCTTTATCTCCTTTCATGTGCATGGATCACCCAGAGTACAAGTACCATGCGTTCTCCTTATCCATAGCCTGCCAACACTCCTAAAAATAAGATGAGGGTAAAGATCTGGTTACCGAAGGTGTCCCACCCATACGATAAGTAGAAGACTTTGGTAACCAGACTTGCATAGTTTTCTTAGCACCTTTTCTCAGACATGAGCCGGATGTGTGACCGAACCTTTGACTGTTTTCACATAAGGTATAAGCAGTGGATGATGCATTTATCGTGTTCTTAGTGCTCGTGCTTGAGGCTGGGGAAGCTTTTAAGAGTTATTGACCTTATTTTGTGATTTTTTATAATTCGCTTCAGGCTTAGCTTGAGAGTGATTACCGCTGGGTGGTAGCGTTGGACTTACGTATCCTTGTCTAAACATTCCAGATCCATGACACTGTGCTCCCAACAACATATTCAGAGATTGTTGCCATATTCCAATTTTTTGGATATCACAGTTAAGATCATGGATCCTTGCCTTTAGGGCGGTGTTTTCAGTGACTAGCATTACGCGTCGATTGGTGAATTATTTTTTGCCTTCATGTATTTTAGCAAGAGATATTTGAAGTCTTTTCTCCAAGACATTCCTTTAATTACTAAGATTGTTCATTTTCAACGATTCCTTGGGGAGACTTACTTTTAGCTCTTTGATCGTTATCATCATGTGAGGACACTCTAGGCACTTGATCAACTCTTTGCCGCATTTTATTAGTTCACTCTTTATATTTTCTATGTCCTTTTTAATTTTCTTGTTCTCATTTCTAATGGACTTTTTCTCAAGTATAACACTATCTAACCTATCACATAGGTATTCATAAATTTCAAGAAGTTCACTATAAGAGGGTGGGGTTACCTTACTGTCGCTCTAGAAACTGGACTCATCATCTGACTCCTCATGATTTCTCCCCATGAGGCACAGATTTGCCTCATCTTCACTACTTGAGTCTGAGGTAATTAACTCGTCAAATCCATCCTCGCCCCATGCTAGCGCCTTTAACACCTTTTTTTCGCTTGTGCCAACTTTGTTTCTCATTTTCCTCCTTATACAGCCTTGGGCATTCCCACTTTAGGTGTTCGGGCTTGTGACAGTGGTAGCACTCGGGTAGAGACTTCTCATCATCGCTCTCTGTCTCCTTTGATGGCTTACTCCACCTTCTGGTTTCTTCAGCACCTTTTTTCAGGAATTTCTTAAACTTTCCCTACCTCTTAGGATTCTTCATGAACCTCCTAAACTCTCGAACATAGAGGCTTTCTTCATCGTCGTCCTCAGATTCTTCAGCAGCTTACTCTCCCTCGTGGCCTTCAGTACCAACCCCTTCTTATTTATCTCCCTGGGATATTCCTCAGTTTGTATCTTTAATTCGAGCTCATTTGTCTTCAGGTTTCCATTGAGGCTTTCTATCTCCAGGGTGCTTATATCGTGTGATTCAGCAATAGCAGTCACCTTCGGGTTGAAACGTGGAGGCAAAGATCGCAGGATCTTCCTCGCAATATCTCCATTTGAGTAGCTCTTCTCGAGGGATCTTGAGGCATTGATATTCTTGGTGAAGCGGGTATACATGATATCCACCTCCTTGTAGATCTCCATCCAAAATTGTTTGTATTCAGATTCAATTCAGAACAACTTCGACTCCTTCACCTGCGAGGTACCTTTGCGAGTAAGCTCAAGTAAACACCATATATCATACACAATTTCACAATTACAGATTCTATGAAATTCAGTTTTATCCAATGCGTAGAATATCGAGTTCATGGTTTTGGCATTGTTTGTGTATCTCAACTTATCAGCGTAATCCCATTTATCTTACAGTTTGACTAAGACGATATCACCTACAGTCATAGTAGGTGTCACATCCTGTTTCGCGCTAGACCCCTCGCTCATGTTTTGAGTCAAGGGAGTTGACTTGGGCTCGGGGTGCGCCATACTCGACAAGTAAAATTCGTTGGATATCGTCACGAATATCCAACGAATTCATCGAGTATGGCTTGTGAGTTGAGACCAATACTATTCGTCGAATATTCAAAGAATTCGTCGAGTATATAGACTTGGAATGTTTTTCTGATCTCGGGGAGTTGAGTGTGTTGAGTGCACTCAATGCGACGTTGAGTGCATTGAGTGCACTCAAAGCCATTCAATGAATTATAACTTAGAAGCACTTTGGATGCTGAGGCATTAGTGGACTCAACACCACTTAACGACATTAGACTTAAAATATTTTCTAGACTCGGGGCATTAAGTGTGTCGAGTGCACTCAATGCGGTGTTAAGTGCGTTGTGTGCACTCAATGTCATTCGACGAATTATGCTGAGTCATTGAGTGGACTCAACGCCACTCGACGAATTAGGACTTAGAAATTATTTTGGAAAGTTGGCGTTGAGTGGAGTCAATGCGACATTGAGTGGTCTCAATGCCACTCAATGCTTTTGGACTTGAGTTATTCTGAGAACTGTAGGAGTCAAGTGCGTTGAGTGCACTCGACGATTCGTCGAGTGAAGGTTCCATACTCTACAATTTTTGACTTAAAAGATTTAGACTCAACAAGGTGTCGAGTGCGTTGGGTGCACTCGAAGACACTCGACGATTCGTCGAGTGAGGGTAAATACACTCAACGCTTTTTACTTGGTGTTATTCTGAGGCTATATGTGTCGAGTGCGTTGAGTGCACTCAATGCCACTCTATGATTCGTCGAGTAAAGGTTGCTTACTCGACGACTTTGACTTTGCGGATTTTCTGGCGCAGTCTACTTTTTGTCACATGCCCAGTCTGAACCAGATTTTTGGGAATTGCGCCAAAATGATTTAATTGGACGCATCCTTTCAATATGACATATTTAAAGCAATCATAAGCAGTCCAATGTCAGGCCGACACGTGACAAAGCAGTTAACCCTAATTTCTCATTATAAAAAGATACTTGTGGAAAATCCTAGTCGTCACTTTGCCATTTTTTCCGAGCAATTACCTTTGTCAAAACCGTCAAAAGAGAAGCAGATTGTAGAGCCGATTTCCTTTCCGTGAAGCACAATACTAATAAGCAAGAAGCAAGACGCAAAGGAGAGTAACGAGATCCATGGCCGGAACCATCGGAAATAAGGTGTGCTTCCTACCCTCTCCCTTTGTGCTAGATCTTTAGTTATTTCTAGGAGAGATGTCGACTCAAAAGGGTTTGGCTTGTGAGATGAAGATCTCCTAGGTAGAGACCATGCTAGGGCTTGTGCCCTAGAGATGTGAGATCCTCAACCTCTCCTCTCTTCTTATGAAGATGGTGAACTTGGTTTCGTGAAGAGAAATGGTTTAAGGAGGGTGAATAAGGGAGGAGGAAGTCCGGTATATAACCTTGACTAAATGTCTAAAGGAAGAAGATGAACTGATGTCGTTCATCTTGCTTTAAGATGCATGCAGAAATCTATTTTCTTGAAACGAAAAAATTCAAGGCCATTTTTAGGTATGATACGGCTAGATATGGGCTTTCAATTAAATGCAAACTCGTAGCCATTGGAATGACCTTTCCAATGGCTGGTTACACGTCTTCATACGAGTCTGGTAGACTCGGGAATGTCTAGTCTAAGTTGATATACAATCAAGTCTTGTGTACACATTATTCTCGGGTTAGTGTAGAACTTGGTTTGATTTTGTGTAGAGAAATTATAGCAAAATAATGTGGAGGTTTGGTAAACGTATTCTTATATGATCGTGATAAACAAATGGTTGGTGAAACATGATTGTGCATGATTATAATCAGGAGAATGGAATAGGTTTTGGAGGAGGATGTGATGCTCGATAATCGAATGAGTAACCCATAACTATGTATTCATGTTTAATGAAATTGTGAAATATCATTATGTTGATGTGATTACCACAATGGAGGCATACTTGTTGGTGAAGGCTTGATCCTTAAAAAGGAATGGGAAGAGGTTAATGTATGGCCATGAGATGTGATAAATAATGGAAGGTATAAAGTGGTCCACTGCTTAGAGTTGAGTCTCCCTACAGGTAACAGTGTGGGATTGGTATGTTGTGTTAGGTGGCTTGCCACCTATGTAAGTAATGAACCCTCATGTGGTATGGAAATGTGGAAGGGTTGGAGGTGCGTGTGTGTTTGCCGCACTGGAATGGCGTGTTGATAAGGGGCTCGGTGTGGAGACCTGTGTGCTGTTGAGCACAGGATGTGAATAATTATAAGGGACTCAGTGTGGAGCCCTTAGATGTGAAATTGCATGCAGTGTGAGTTGAAACGTGGTGTCATAATCCTGGGTTAAGGATAGTGTGGCAAGTCTACGGGCTTTCCTGTCATCACACCGATGGGAGTTGATAGATAGACTTTCACAGTGGGGCTTTGGTCCTCGATGCTCATTCCCGAGTCTCCTTCTGTACTATTGGAAGGTTGGGCTTTGGTCCTTTGGTGGTATGTTCCCTTAGGATCCTTCCATGCTACGACATTGGCTAGTTGGGCTTGGTCCTCGGTGCACATCTACCTGAGGCTCCTTCTGAGTCGTAGTACATAGGGAGCTCCGATGTTGTGTTCTTAGCTTTGAGGCATACGGAGGCCTAGGCTTGGTAGTATGGATGTCCGCCTAGTAGTAGAGAAGCCCGCTCTACTATCACCGTCTATCCACGATGGATGCCGCCTGAGAGGTTAGCTACCTGCTCGAAAAGTGGGAACTACAAGTCTATGTCGACATAGCAGTTGCATGTGCATGAGCATGGGTGAGTCATTGCTTTGCATTCATAACATCACAATACATTGCATACACAAGATCCTTATCATATATGTTTGTATGGGCACTTTTATATGATGAGTTACTTTACTGTTGAGCCAATCCTTAACTTATATGTCTGTATGGGCATTCATATAAGTTAAGTTACTTTCTTGTTGTTGATTATCTATTTTTTGAATTATTATAATTGAGTATAACTGCTAGACAAGAATGTTGATGAACTTGCTATACTTCATTATTGTTTCTACTCATATGATATATATATAAATTGTACATATGTTTGTACTACTGCTTATATACTTATATTGTACCCCTGTCCTTTTCTCCACTCGATGCCTAAGAGTCGTCAGGGGAGCAGATGTGATAGCCACTTAGTCTTTATGACTAACGGATGCTACGATTTCCTTTTTAGGAGGAAACCTGAAAGTTATTTACTAGAAGGTTAGCTAATAACCTAGATTGGGGAGTGAATAGGCCTTTGAAATTTTATTAATTCTTTTGCTGATTTCAACTTAATCTATCTAGAGCTTGTCATTAGATCCTGCAATAAGAATGAAAACAAGCAACACAACAAACACACAAAGATTTATATTGGTTCCCCAATTGGGTATATCCACTTTCCCTCCCATCTATCCAACTTATTTGTTGGACTAAGCACAAACTCCACCACTATGCTCCTCAAAGCTTACACCTCAGGCCCTCAACCTTATACACAGATTCTTTACAGAATCCAAACTCAGAACCATAAGGGTTCCTACCTTAGAGCCCTACAGAGCTCCTACAGCTCAGTGATCCACTGATCACCTACCTCAGCCTTATTTCTAAGGCCTACAACTCAGGCTCTATGGCCCTACAGCTTCAGGTACACAACCCTACTCTCAAAGTGCTGCAACACTCCTACAACTCAGTACCCTTCCAGGTACCTATAGCTCAGCCTCCTCCAAGGCCTACAACTTAGTGACACACTTGTCACCTATATCTCAGTGCCTCTCTAATCACCTACCTCAGTCACAAGGCCCTACACTCAGGCTGGGACGACAGCCCTACCTCAGATCTACACTTGGATCCTACCTCATTGAGCAACACTCTCCTACCTCAGGAAATTAAGCCCTACGACTCAGATCCACACTTGGATACTACCTTAGTGCCCTAGCAGGGCACCTACCTCAGTGACTAATTAGTCACCTACCTTAGGCACAAAGTGTCCTACTCTCAGATTTAGATAAACTGAATCCTAAAGGAAGTAAATACATAATGTTTAAGAAAAAAACAACTGACTCAGAGATAAATCTCTGAGTCTACCCTACTTAACTGAGCAGATATCAGTCCAACACACTTGTTGTAGAAGGAATTAGTCCTCTTCTACAGCTAACACTTTTCTGCTGCACAGATGAACAACTATCAGCTTGCTAAATGGATGAATCAGCTTCTCTACTCTGGAAAGAACTATCTTGCTGAACTTGAAGAGCTTTAGCTATCTTCCTTTGTCTTTCAGGATGTCTCTGCTGGACTTGAGCTTTCGAGCTTAATGGAGAAGAAGATGTCCAGCTGCCTCTAGATTTCTTTCTGTATTTTCTGTGTTTGTTCTTTTTTCCGTTCAATCTTTTTTTTGCACTAATCCTTTTCCTTTTTCCTTTTTCCTTTTTATATGCATTGATTTGAATCAACAGCACAATTGTATGTGGGTCCAGCCAAGGATTGGTGAGCCCTAACTTCTTCAGAAAAGGACAAAACAGCTTTCGGCGCCACTACAGCTTTCCCGCAACGACTACATGTAAGTTGACTTTGATGATGTCAGCAATGGTCATCACCATCTGGACTTAGAAAATAATCCAGAAATCCATAAAGCGTTGAGTGATGTTAAGTCACTCAACGTCATCTGTCTTGGCACTCAACGCTTCTGGACTTGTGAATTTTCTCTGGATTTGTCTCAGCGGTTGGGTCTCAGCAGTCTCAGTGGTTCTTATTAACAGCTGAGACAAGATTTTGTCTCAGCACTTTCTGTCTTAGCGGTCTCAGCGGTTTTAGCTGTTTCTTATTAACAGCTGAGACAAGCATCTGTCTCATCATTTTCTTCTCAACGGTCTCAGCGCTTTATTCTTAACTGCTGAGACAACCTTCTGTCTCAGCGGTCTCAATGCTTTCTTCTCAGCAATCTCAGTACTTTATTCTCAACTATGTCAATTGTCTCAGCACTTT
This sequence comes from Platanthera guangdongensis, assembly GCA_039583875.1. Taxonomy (NCBI): domain Eukaryota; kingdom Viridiplantae; phylum Streptophyta; class Magnoliopsida; order Asparagales; family Orchidaceae; genus Platanthera; species Platanthera guangdongensis. Next base: position 193,001,274 of record CM077158.1, on the reverse strand, counting down.
TTGCCTTGGTCGGTTTTTCTGGCTTTAGCTGCATTTGACGATCTGTGGGTTGAGCTCGACGAACTCTGATCTTCTCAGCTGTCTCAGCGCGTTTTGTCTTAGTCAATTTTTCTGGCTTTAGCTTGACAAGTGTTGAGCTGAGCTCAACGGCCAGCGAGCTGAGCTCAACGACTAGCGAGCTGAGCTCGACCAACTACGAGCTGAGCTCGACGAAATTTAAGTTTACCACCAAACTCATCTTCTTCACATGTCCAATCATGGACTACCTGCATTCAAGAACTAGAGCACATATCAAATACATTATGCGTGTATGTCATTGACCCATTTGACTTCTTATAAATCTGGGATATTGGGATCAATAGACCCAACAATCTCCCCATATTTGAAGAAGTCAAAACATTACAGGTCATTAACAACACAGCATATTCATCATAGACAAACTTGAACATTAGTAGAGTGTGGAAATATTACTATATTTCTCCAGCCTGTGAATAATTACTTACTCTCCCTAGCATGCTGCCATCCATACTATGAGTATGGAAATGTTACCATATTTCTCCAGCCTGTGGAGAATTACTTACTCCCTCTGGCATGCTTTCAACCATACTATTTCACTGATTCTTCCTACCCCTTTGACTTCTATCCTCCCCCTTTTTGACTTCTGCAATAGGGAGCATTCTGAGGGATTTTCTCCCCCTATCTGTCTGGAGTAGATTTTCACACTGTGACTGAATCCTATTCAGCTATTGGGCTAGCTCCCCCTCAATAGTTGCACACTATCTTCATTATCTGGAGGAAGAACTTGTACTACCTGCAAAATGGTTAGTGCAGCGTATGGTAAAAGAGAGACTTGAAGCTACACAAGATTCAACATACACAATTCAAATTTGAAGGTGTTGAACTTGGCTTCATCTAGTAGCTTAGTGAATATATCAGGCACTTGCTTGTCTGTGGAGACAAACTCAAGGGAGATGTCTTCCCTTTCCACATGTTCTCTAATGAAATGATACCTAATTTCTATAAGCTTAGTCCTGCTATGGGAGACAGGATTCCTAGCTATAGTAATTGCACTAGTAGAATCACAAAAGAGTGGTGTTCTACTTTTCTGAATATTGTAGTCCTGAAGTTGATGTTCGATCCACAGCAACTGAGCACAGCAGCTTCCAGCTGATATATACTCTGACTCTATTGTTGATATTGCAAACTGGTTTGTTTCTTGCTGCTCCAAGAGACAAGCCTTCCACCTATAAATTGACAGGATCCTGAAGTGTTTCTTCTGTCCTCCTTGTAACCTGCAAAATCTGCATTTGAATAGCCTATTAGTTCAAATTCCCCATTCCTAGGGTACCATAGGCCAAGATCTAAGGTGCCCTTAAGATATCTCAAGATTCTTTTCACAGCAGTGTAGTGAGACTCTCTAGGGCAGGCCTGATACCTAGCACAGACACATGTTGCATACATAATGTCAGGCCTACTTACAGTGAGGTATAGAAGGGAGCCAACTATACGTCTATACAGAGTTTGATCAACAAGCTTCCCTGGATCATCTTTGCAACGCATACTTGAGCTCATGGGAGTTCTTATGGCGGAAGCATTCTCCATGCCATATTTCTTGATTATCTCCCTGGTGAACTTTGACTGGGATATGGATAAATCATCATCAGTCTGTTTTACTTGTAGTCCCAAGAAAAATTTCAGTTCACTCATACTACTCATCTCAAACTTCCCCTACATAAGTTTTGCAAACTTCCTGCAGAGGTTGTCATCAGTAGAGCCAAATATTACGTCATCAACATAAATCTGGACTAGGATGATCTTGACCTTAGATTCTCTTAGGAATAGGGTCTTGTCTATCATCCCCCTTGAGAATTTGTTCTCAATGAGGATGGTAAACAATGTCTCATACCATGCTCTTGGGGCTTGCTTGAGCCCATAAAGAGCTTTCCTAAGTCTATATATAGCAGTAGGAGAGTTATAATCTACAAAACCTGGAGGATGCGCTACATAAACCTCTTCCTTAAAGTCTTCATTCAGGAAGGCAGACTTGACATCCATCTGGAATACTTTGAATCCCTGGAAGGCTGTAAATGCAAGGAATAGTCTGATTGCTTCCAACATTGCAACTGGGTCAAAAGTTTGGTCATAATCAATCCCCTCTTCCTTTCTATAACCTTTGGCCACCAATCTAGCTTTATTCTTTATTACAATGCCATTTTCATCAAGTTTATTTCTGAAAATCCACTTGACTCCAATGACATTATGTCCATCTGGTCTGGGAACCAGCTTTCAGACCTTATACCTTTTAAACTTGTTCAGTTCTTCTTGGATTGCACCAATCCAGAATTGGTCTTGATTTGCTTCTTCAAATTTCTTGTGCTCTTCTTGTGATAGGAAGCTGAAATAGAGAGCTGTATTGAGACTCCTGCTTCTGGTCTGTACACCTTATCTAGACTCACCTATTATTTGAACTGGAGGATGATCTCTCAGATATCTTACTGCAGGGGGCAGCCTAACTGCTTCCTGATGATTACCATTTTCTTTAGCGGGTTGGTCTTCATTTCCATCTTGACTGTCCTGTGCTTCCTCTGGATAGCATCCCTCTTCACATTCTTCTTGCATAGCTGATCTTTATCTTTGATGGAGAGCTTTTCCATCATGACTTCTGTACCTGCAGAGCTTGGTAAAGAGCTTGACAGCTCACTGTCAATCATGCATGACTCATCATACACTACATGGATAGATTCTTCTACAACTTTACTTGTCAAGTTATAGACTCTATATGCCCTACTATTATTGTTGTACCCAACAAAGATCCCCTCATGGGATTTGGTAGCAAACTTAGTGACTTTTGACATACCATTGTTCAGGATGAAACACTTGCAACCAAAGATCTGGAAATAGGATATATTTGGTTTTCTGCCCTTCAAGATCTCATAGGGTATCTTCTTGTGGCCTTTGGTGATAGAAGTCCTATTGAGCACATGACATACAACATTAACTTCCTCAGCCCAGAAATATTCATGGAGAGAAGTGTCACTCAAAAATATTCTCCCATCTTCTATGAGAGTCCTATTTTTCCTCTCAGCTAACCCATTTTGCTGGGGTGTTTTGGAGAGGAGAATTCTTGATGAATCTCTTTCTCTTCACATAATGTAGTCATAGCAGCAGATTGAAACTCAGTTCCATGGTCACTTCTCATTTTGACCACAAAGCATGCAAGCTCATTCTGAATTTGTCAGACAAAATTCGTGAAGATTTCAAGGGTTTCATCCTTTCTTCTAAGGAAGAACACCCAAGTAAACCTGGAATACTCATCAACCACCAGAAGGGTGTAGACCTTCCTACCTATACTATGAACAGGCATAGGACCAAACAAGTCCATATGCAGGAGATACAAGCATCTCACTGAGTCCTTGGCCCCAATGCTCTTGAAAGTGGTCTTAGTCTGCTTACCCTTTTGGTAAGCAGCACAGATACCCTCCTTAGAGCATTTTATTTTGGGACCATTCCTAAGAAGCTCATCACTAAAGAGCTAACCAATGGTCTTATAATTCAAATGAACCAGTCTCTTGTGTTATTGGACACAATAAGAGACTTTGTCATTTGCAACTAGTCATATAGGGGAACTATTATCTAAGCAAGAAAAGTTTAAGCAATAGACATTCTCACTCCTAGTGCGTGTTAAGATGACACTTTGATCACTTAACCTCTTGATGTGGCACTTATCATTATGGAAGGAGATGCCATAACCAAGATCACATAGTTAGCTTATGCTTATGAGGTTGTATTGCAACCCTTCCGCATAAGCCACCTTTGTGATGGTGATTATGTCATTTGAGATATTACCATAGCCTTTGGTTATCCCCTTGTCAGAGCCTCCAAAGATGACCTTGGGTCAATTCTTTACTGGTGTGAACTCCTTCAATAGCTCCTTTATTCCAGTCATGTGCCTGGAACATCCACTGTCCAAGTACCATTTAGGGGAACTGGTACTTGAACTAACCTGAGCCTGACCAGGCAGATCCTGGCTGCTTTCTTCATCTATTATTGCCATCAATACAAGGCATTGAGCATCTTCTTATTCATCTTCTTCTACCTTTGAGTCACTATCTGAGTGAGATAGAGGGGCCCTGACCCCTATTCTAGTAGTAGGGTATTCTTGTTCAGCAACAGCTATTAGCCCAATATAGACTTCTTCTTCTTCACTGTCTGACCCGGAGGAGGAGTCAGACCAGGTCTTTTCCTTCTTGGCCATAAGAGACTTCTCTTTCTTCTTTCCCTTGTGGTGCTTCTTCACTCCTCCTTTCCTCTTCACTGGGCAGTTAGCATCTACATGCCCAGGTTTACTGCAGTAGAAACAAATAATATTAGATGAAGATTATTTATTAGAGTTTGGAGCATACCTGTCCTCCTTAGAGGATTTCCTTCTATGTTGTGAGGAGGATGACCTTCTGTTCTTCCAATGCCCCTTCTTCATGAGTTTTTGGAATTGCCTGGAGAAGGCAGTCAGGTCCTCATCAGATATATGGCTGTGAGAGGAGCTGGACCTTGAGCTCTTAGATTCTGACTCAGCAGTTCTCTTGACTGGAGTGATCTTCCTTCTGCTCTTGGTTGAAGCATCAACTTTGAACGCCACAGATTTCTCCTTGCTCTGTTACTTACTACTCTTCTCTTCTTCTTCCTTCCTTGTTGCAAGCTGCATCTCATAAGACAGTAGTTTTCCAAATAGGGTTGGAGGAGGAGTGTCAGCTAGCTTTCCCATCTCCCTGATGGCACAAATCTTTGTGTCTCAATCCTTTGTAAGTGACCTAAGAAATGTCACTCATCTCATAGGTGCTGAAGACCCTTGCATATGTTCTTAGTTCACTAACAATTCTGAAAAATCTTTCAAAACTTTCAGCAATGCCCTCAAACTTTCCTTGTCTGAAGGCCTCATACTCCTGGTTGAGCATGGATTTTCTATCATCCCTCACCTCTTCTGAACCCTCCATGAACACAACTAGGGTGTCCCACATCTCCTTGGAGATCTTTCAGTGCACTAGATTCTGAAATATAGAATCATCTACTACACTGGCAATGATATTTTGAGCTCTATTATCCATGGAGGCAAGGAGGAGCTCATCATTGCTCATTTCTTCATAAGACTTGGGAGTCTGGATGTTGGCATCTAGAACTGAGATCTTCATAGGGATGAAGGGTCCCTCTTTGATTGTGATGTAGATCCTAGGGTCAGCAGCTTCCATGAATAGCCTGACCCTTTCCTTCTAGAGCCCAAACCTTTCCTTTCTGCAAATTGGTAACTTCATGGCTCCCAATTCCATATTGTTTACACCATACCCCATTCTTTATCTCATGTCTAACCTTGGAGGTATACTCAAATTCTTAAATTCTTTTTGAGTAACCTCCCTCTGATACCATTTGAAAGTTATTAAACTGAAGTTTAGCTAATCACCTATAGGGGGTGAATATGTCTTTGAAATTTTATTGGTTCTTTTGCTTATTTCAACTTAATTTATCTAGACCTTGTCCTTAGATCCTGTAATAAGAATGAAAATAAGCAACACAGCAAACACACAAAGATTTATAATGGTTCTCCAATTGGGTACATCCACTTTCCCTCTCACCTATCCAACTTATTTGTTGGACTAGGCACAGACTCCACCACTATGCTCCTCAGAGCTTACACCTCAGGTCCTCAGCCTTATACACAGATTCTTCACAGAATCCAAACTCAGAATCACAAGGGTTCCTACCTCAGAGCCCTGTAGAGCTCCTACAGCTCAGTGATCCACTGATCACCTACCTCAGACTTATTTCTAAGGCCTATAACTCAGGCTCTACAACCCTACAGCTTTAGGAACACAGCCCTACTCTCAGAGTGTTGCAGCACTCATACAACTCAGTACCCTTCCAGGTACCTACAGCTCAGCCTCCTCTAAGGCCTACAAATCAATGACATACTTGTCACCTATAGCTCAGTGACTCTCCAGTCACGTACCTCAGGCACAAGGACCTACACTCAGGTTGGGAGGAAAACCCTACCTTAGATCCACACTTGGATCCTACCTCAGATATCAGCACTCTCCTACCGCAGGTAATTAAGCCCTATAGCTCAGATCCACCCTTGGATCATACCTCAGTGCCCCAATAGGGCACCTACCTCAGTGACTAATTAGTCACCTACCTCAGGCACAAAGTGCCCTACACCCAGATTTAGATAAACTGAATCCTACAGGAAGTAAATACAAAATGATTAGGAAAAAAATAAAACAACTAACTCAAAGATAAACTCTGAGTCTACCCTGCTGGACTAAGCAGATATCAGTCCAGCACACTTGCTGTAGAAGGAATTAGTCCTCTTCTACAACTAACACTTTTCTGCTGCACAGATGAACAGCTATCAACTTGATAAATGGATGAATCAGCTTATCTGTTCTGGAAAGAACTATCTTTTTGAACTTGAAGAGCTTCAGCTATCTTCCTTTGCATTTCAGGTTATCTCTGCTGGACTTGAGCTTTCAAGCTTGATGGAGAAGAAGATGTCCAGCCACCTCTAGATTTCTTTCTGTATTTTCTGCATTTGTTCTTTTTACCGTTCAATCTTTTTTGTTGCCCTAATCCTTTTCCTTTTTCCTTTTTATATGAGTTGATTTGAATCAATGGCACAATTGTATGTGGGCTCAGCCAAGGATTGGTGAGCCCCACCTTCTTCAGAAAAGGACAAAGCAGCATTCGGTGCCATTGCAGCTTTCCCACAATGGCTACATGTAAGTTGACTTTGATGACATCAGTAATGGTCATCACCATCTGGACTTAAAAAATATTCCATAAATCGATAAAGCATTGAGTGATGTTAAGTCACTCAACTCCATCTATCTTGGCACTCAACGCTTCTAGACTTATGAATTTTCTCTGGATTTGTCTCAGCGATCTCAGTAGTTCTTATTAATAGCTGAGACAAGCTTCTGTCTCCGCGCTTTCTCTCTCAGTGGTCTCAGTGGTTTTAGTTGTTTCTTATTAACAGTTGAGACAAGCTTCTGTCTCAGCGCTTTCTTCTAAGAGGTCTCAGTGCTTTATTCTTAACTGCTGAGACAACCTTCTGTCTCAGCGCTTTATTCTCAGCGATCTCAACACTTTCTTCTCAGCTATCTCAGTGCTTTCTTCTTAGCTATCTCAGCTGTCTCAGCACTTTTTGCCTTGGTCAGTTTTTATCTTTAGCTGCGTTCGACGATCTGTGTGCTGAGCTCGACGAACTCTGATCTTCTCAGCGATCTCAGCACTTTTTACCTTAATCAATTTTTCTGGCTTTAGCTTGATAAGTGTTGAGCTGAGCTCGACGACCAGCGAGCTGAGCTCGACGAACTGCGAGCTGAGCTTGAAGAAATTTGAGTTTACCACCAAACTCATCTTCTTCACCTGTCCAATCATGCACTACCTACATACAAGAACTAGAGCACATATCAAATACATTATGCATGTATGTTATTGACCCATTTGACTTCTTACAAATCCGGGATATTAGGATCAATAGACCCAACAAAACCCCATAAATAGAGTAGCAGCAGGTTATGCAGGAGGGCAGCGAGGCTAGGATGATAGGGCCTGAAGTGACGGTACCATCGCTGCCATCAATGACTGATGTGAGTTTTGATATACTCATTTTATAGCCATTTAGCATTATGTACTCTGATATTATGGAAGACTTGGTTGTTCTTTATTTATTGTACTTGTGGACATTATACTAGTGTGTAATTTTGACTTCTCTTTACTTTCTTTATGTTGGGTTGGCATGGATGACATGTTTAGATGGTAGGATAGGCATATTGTAGTACATGTTAGCCCGTGTGCTAATACTACCGTAAGACAGCTGTTCTGGGCATTAGACTCCCCTCAGTCGTGTTTTGTATTCTGGGAGGGGGGGGGTCTTACAGTGGGTGCAGTGTATTTTGTTTCGATCATGGCTCATACGTCCATGTTTTGGGTCATTAATAAGATTTTCATTCCTGTTCTCCAGTGACTATAGTCACTCCCCATAAATAGTGGAGGTCTAGTGGCCAACCATACAGGGGGGGTGAACAAGATTTTACGCGTTAATTAAAAATTCAAAATATTTTGTCCAGAGAAAACTAGTTCCGGAAGCTACCGCGGGGTGCTAGCTTGCTAGCGCTCGGTGGTAGATCACAGACCTTGTTTTCCTAGGCAAATTTCTCTTTGGAGATATACGCACCCTTCAGAGATCCACTGGCTAACACCCACGACATTACACGCAGATTAAAGAACAATAAATGATTTTATTCAACCTAAATCAAAAGGTGTTTTACAATTACAAAATTTGATCTTCATGACGCCGGAGATCGGAGGCGGTGTAAATCAAATCTCTTTTTGTTTTCTATACCGACCCACTACCTAGACCGGTTGGCTCTCTCCCTTTCCCTCCAAGAAAGGTCTTTGAGCCAGCTCTTCACCTTCACACAAGGAAGTGTCTTAGAGCCATGCTAGATCACTCGATCTAGACATCCCTTCCCCGGTATGATTTCTCACGGAATCCTCCACGGATTTCGACAGCAGGAATCCTCCCCGGATTCAGATGACCTTCACCGATCGATTTTCCTCACCATAAGAATACAAAAAAGAGAAAAAGTACAAGTATAAAAGATTAAAGTTTGAATCTCCCCCAAGACATTTTCTCCGTTAAGTGATTCGTGACCGATGCTTAAAATCTTCGTGTGCGTGCAACCGATCAACTCTTCATAGTCGTTGTTTTCCTTATCTCGTTAAAGTTCTTCATGCGCAAATAGGAGGGAGGCGATTTTCTCTTCCTTCAATGGAGAAGGCGGAATGGAGCACAGAGGAGGCTACCGAATCCTAGGAATGAAAGTTCTTGTTTATATTCATCTCACGTCAAGGAAATCAGAAACCGAGATGCCTTTTATACGTCTTTGTAAAAACAGGCTACCACAGGTGGTAAGACTAGTGCCCGGTGGTAGGTTGACGTGCTTGATGATGACAGTTGTCCTGCAAATTTGTAAAAATATCCAAAAAGAATATTTTCCTATTTTTCATGCTAGTGCGACACGGTAAGAAGTTAGTGTCTGGCGGTACTCTTGTCATCCCAATGCTCTCAACACTCGTTGAGTGGGCTAGCATGACGCGGTAAGAAGTTAATGTCTGGAGGTACTCCTGTCATCTCGATGATCTCGACGCTCATTGAGTGGGCTATCACGGCGTGGTAGTAAGATAGCATTGCACGGTAGCATCCCGAGCTCCTGGCTAAATTAAATTCTCAGGTTAGCATGGGCGGTATGACTAGCGTGGCACGGTAGCTACCCGAGCTCCATATCAATTAAATTCATGCTACTACCCGGTGGTAACTGCTACCGCTCGGCAGTAGGTGCCAGAGGAGAGTTTCCTCGCTTCTCTTGAACCTGCAAACTTGCACACTCTACTAAACACAAGATATGATCAAATATAGCATGAGATTTGATATTGTCAGACTGAGGACATGTGAACCGACAGCTCCAACACAGTGAATATGGACAAGACATTTGATTCCTTTAGCATTTGCTTCTCCTCCCCAAGCAGTCGATCAATAATATTTGATACCTGACTAATAAAATTGGATAAATAGCACCTTGAACTTAAGAAATAGTGATGTATACCTTTCTACGTCTGTATGTGTCAAGTAAGAAGGAGGAACCATTGCCATCATATTTGAGAAAGTCATACTTACTGAATGCAAGGATTTTGATCTCCTTGGAGATCAAAAATGATTTCCTTGGTGGAGATCAAGATTGATCTCCTCGAAGATCAAAAATGATCTCTTGGGAGATAAAAATTGATCTCCTCGGTGGAAATAAAAAATGATCTCCTATGAAATCATTTTTGATCTCCTTGGTGGAGATCAAAAATGATCTCCTTCCTGGAGATAAAAAAATGATCTCCTATGAAATCATTTTTAATCCCATGGGTGGAGATCAAAAATGATCTCCTGGAAGATGAAAATTGATCTCCCAGAAGATCAAAACTGATCTCATGCGATATCAAAAATGATCTCCATGCGAGATCAAAACTTATATCCCATTAGATCAAAAATGATTTCCCTGGAGTTCTACAATTATCTCCCATGAAATTAGTTTTGATCTCCAAGGAGATCAAAAACAATCCCCGAGGAGATCATAAATGATCTCTTGGGAGATCAAAAATAATTTTTGGGGAGATTATTTTATATATTTTGGGAAACCATTTTTGATCTCACAGGAGATCAAAAATGATCTCCCATGATTTCTAAAATAATCTTCCAATGAAACTATTTTTTATTCTCATAGAAGATCAATTCTAATGTCCTGAGAGTTAAAAATTGATCTACTATGAGATCAAAAATGATTTCCCAAGAGATCAAAAGTAATTTCCTGGGAGAGAGCCTGTGAATGTTATCAATTATGAAATTATTTTTATTATGTTGATGTTATCATGTATATAGGATGTTTTTCCAAAGAGTGGATAATGAAGAAGAAGCTTCTAAATTATATTGTCAGTATGCTACTATGATTGAGTTCAGTGTGCATAAAGAGCACATACTATTTTAGCATTCAGTCGATTTGAAAAAGAGTACATGATAAGAAAACACATATGCATTATGGCGATACTATGGTGTGATCGAGCTAAAAATAAATAACATTGGAGTGCTGAGTTAGATTTAAAGACATCAGATATAATTCATTCTTTTTGTAAGTTTAAAATAAATGAGATTTTGGGTAATCATGCACTTAAAACATATACTCATAAGAATTTAACAAGCATTCCCGAAGAATATTTACTTTAACTGTGGATGGTACATGCAAAGAGAACCATATATTGTCATGACAACATGAATAGAAATGAATCTTTTTCAAGCTATACATTTAGAAATCATATGTGTCGTGTTGTGTTTGATTTAGCTATTTGTGTAGAAAAGTGTGAAATTACCAAAAACTATGTGTTAGATGCAATGGAAGAAATATCTCTGCATGCAGACTTGTGCTTCGATAGTAATATGGTAGGATCAAACTGTTGAAATTTTTTAAGTGAAAGTGGGCAGCCTAGGCGGACTGTCTGTGTGGTCTATGAGGACAGGGGAGGCGGCTAGCCAGGTCGGCTAGCATTCTGGAGGCAGCTTGTTCCCTAAAGGTAACCAGGCAGATAGGATGTTTATCCGCGGAGTTTGGCGGGTTGCGAATTCGTCTTCAGTTCGCTGTCTGGGATGTAGAATGGACTGGAGCTCGGGAGATCGGCTTGATACATGCTTTGGTCTTGTTATGGTGATGCGGTTTATATAACTGCATAATTTGTCAGTTAGTGCAAACTGGTATCGGTGTTCGCTGGTTTGTGCGGATAGGCCCTTGTATCCGCTGGTGCTGTGTTCGCACCAGGGATGGTTTGGGGGTATGGTCTTGGTTTGTCTTGGAACCCCACCTCATTTAGGGTTGATTTGGGCTAGGTTCACTATTAGGTTTTCTCTAATGACCCACATGTATAGTCTAGGGTCATAAGTCTTTTTCTAGGTCTAGGTCAGGTCAAGAAACTTAGTTGGTTGGATCAACCTTCAGAATATATAGAGACAGAAGAATTTCAGAGAAATGCAGTTTTTTCTTAGAGCAGAAGACTCATTCGAAGATTGTTGAACTAAGCTCATCTTTCGTCGATCGGAGATCGACGAACTCAGTTCTTTCTTTTAGTTGTGTTCGACGAAATCTTTGCTGAGATCAATGAACTCGGACTACTTCCCTGAGCTGAGTTCGACAAAATCTTAGCTGAGATCGACGAACTTCCATCTCTTCCCAGAAGTTCAGCTCGACGAAATGACTATCTCAGTTCGACCTTTTTGGAGCTCATATTGGAAAGTGAATTCTCTGTTCAGAGATCTTGGAGCTCAGCTCAATGAAAGAGAGGTTTTGTTCAACGATTTTTATACTGCTTGTCTGCCTTATTCAGCTCGGAGATATTGGATCTCAAGTCAACGAAACATGTTGAGTTTGACTATTCTATGGCAGATTCTGTTCGACTACTTTCCATACAGTTTTCCAATATTTTCAAAGGCAATTTGGTTTCAAATTTTTTATTATATGACTATAATACTATGATAATTAATGATATATATTCTCAAGAATAAATCCATTCCAAAGCAGCATTATTTATGGTATTCACAGAGTAATTAGAATATTTAATGGGACAGTTATGATAATAAATTAATGGCTTTTTCTAGCCGTTCAACTCACAGGATTTCTAGAGGAAATCAAGGTTAAGATTCAAAGTTCAAAAGATTATTTTCTGAAAAGGATATATAAGGTTTTCTTCATCTTTTTCAGGAATAAGGGTGATATACAGATACACTATAGAAAATTAAAGAAGAACACATCCTTCATACATTCACAGTCTTCTTCAGTCTTGCTTCGGGAATTTTAAAAGACAAATAATCTTCATCGGTCTAAGAGTTTCCTGAAGATCTTAATCAATCTGAAGGCATACACCCTGTGCAAAGCTTCCACACTCCTGATCAGATCTGTAACTTAGGGGGAGCTTTGACAACATCAAGTCCACTAGTCTTCTCTCTGACTGTTGACAGAGAAGACATCATCTTTTACTTTCTTTTCACCACAGTACAAAGGGTTTCTTAACTCCCTTTAAAAGTTATTCCTTTTGGTTGTCAAGTCTCCTGACCAAAAGACTTGGTTTGGTTTTGGGGCACCTGGTCAAAAGCTCAAAGGGTTGTTATATCTCCCATAAAAAATAGATATTCTGGTGGTAGGGCACCTGATTAATAACCTATAGTGGATTCCTACAAGGGTGGTAGACGAGTGGATGTACCCAAGTTTAGGAGAACCACTATAAATTCTTTGTGTCATCCGGATTGCTCTATTGTTTATTTCTATGTGATGTGATTGTATTTTGTTTTTATTTCTCTTTATACATATAGATATCACTTATTTTACTTCCGCTATAAAAACTAATCAAAGTTTTTTTCAAATACTCTATTCACCCCCTAGAGTTAAGTCAGATCTATCCCTCACTTTCAATTGGTATCAGAGAGGGAGGTTATTTGGTTTCACAGGCTAACACCTGAACTAAAAGATCTTTGGTAGTTCTCATTTTCTCTAGTGTCTTTTTCAATCATGGAACAAAATAAAGAATACTCAAGCACCAGACCTCGAGTGTGCAATCTGAACAAGTTTGCACTTTGGAAGGCAAGGATCAGATTATATCTGAATTCTATTGATGAAGATATCTATAATTCTATTTTGACAGGTCCCCCTACTCCTTCTGCAACAACATCAACAAGTACCTCAGTAGTTCCACCACCTGGGTGGACAGAAGCTCAGAAAATGTTGAAGATAGCAGATGCTAAGGCTATGAACATCTTAGCTCAAACCATATCTAATGATATATTTCAAAAGGTAGCCGAATGCACATCAGCAAAGGCCATTTGGGATTCTATCAACCAAATGGTAGCAAGATCTGCTGATGAGAGGATAGATGGAATATCCCTTCTCATCTCACAATATGAGAACTTCAAAAAGGAAGAGTCAGAGTCAGTTGTTGATATGTATAATAGACCCAGCTTGATCATCAATGAGCTGAAGAACCTGGACAAGAACATATCACTGACTGAGATCAATGATAAGATCCTTATGTGCTTCCCCAACACATGGGATTCTAGGATGTGTCCAATCAATGAGGCCAGAAGCCTAAATGAAATTTCTACAGAGTCTTTGTGAGGAAAGCTCAAGTCTTATGAGTAGCTTATTAAGACTAGATAAGCAGCTGAACAGAAGACTTCTACCTCAGGGAGGAAGGAGCATTCCAGCAAATGAAGAATTAATGAGTCTTCTAGCCAAAAGATTCTACAAGATGGCCAAGAAGGGCTTCAGGAGAAGGTCTTCAAGAAATGAAGATAAACCAAGGTATGATAAAGCTCCTACAAAGGAAATTGTGTACTTTAGTTGCAGGAAGCCTGGACTCATTATATCTGAGTGTCCGGAGAAGCAGAAGAAGGACAAGCGGAAGGAAAAGGACTCCAGGAAGCACTCTAACAGATCCTCTTCCAATGAATACAAGAAGAAGGAGAGAGGTTTTGTTGCTAAGACATGGAGTGACTAAGCTTCAGAGTCCTCATCTTCCAGCTCCAGTGAATATGAAGAAGAAGCTAAGGCAAAGAAAGTTTGTTTGATGGTAATCAATGCCTCATGCAATAATTCTGAAGAAGAATCAGAAGCTGAGGATTTTGAGCCAGAAGAGGATCAGGTAATATCCTCATTTGATTTTACTTCAGAACTATTTAAAACTGAATTTAAATCACTATGTAATGACTTAATTAAGCCTAAGAAGGAAATCAAACTTCTCAGAAAAAAATTAATTGAACATGACAATTTGTTTTCTGAAAACTTAAAATTAAAAGATGAACTAGATGCTGCTTCCAAACAAATAATCTCTTTAGAAACTAAATTGAATGAAGCTAAGCAACTTGAAGAATCCCTAAATGGAAGAAACATTAAATTAATCAACATTACTAGTACTGTAAATGCTAGGATAAATGGTAAACTAAGTTTGGGAGCATCATCTAGTTAGTCATCTATCCTTAAGAAAAATATATTATCTACCCCCATCAAATTTGTTTCTGCTAAGGGTAAAGAGAAAATTGTAGAAGTTAATAATAACCCAACAGAAACTTCACAGAAAAATTAATCAAATAAAAAGAAAAATAAAAATTCACATAAAAATATTGTTCAATAAAATTCGTCAAACTCAGATCGACGAAATCAGCATTTTGCGTTGAACGGTGATTGACGAACTTTGAACCCAGAGTTTGGGTATGATTACTCAAGAGAGGGTGCTCGACAAAATCAACATGTTTCGTCGAATAGAAATTGATGATCGTGGAACACAGAAAGTGAGCATTATTATTCTCTGAACCGAGATTGATGACATCAATACTTTTCGTCGACCTCAGCTCGACGAACTCAACCAAAATCGTCAAACTCAGAACATTTCAACAGAAACTTGAATTCTTCCAGAAATTTTAATTATCCCAAATCATCTATTAATCCCTTTATCAAATGGATAATCCCACCTAGGAAATTTCATCCTCTAGGATATAAGAATCAACCAGAGTTCTCTTATATTTCTAGTTTTATATTTGAGAAGAATCAAGGACCCAAGGTTACCTGGGTCAACAACAGCTAATTTCTTATCTTGTAAGTACAGAACTATCCAACCATAGAGGAACAGTGGTACTTGGATAGTGGATGCTCAAAGCACATGACTGGAAGCAAAGACAACCTAACCAACTACAAGTCTAAGCTTGGACCAAATGTGATATTTGGATACTCCAACTATGGCCAAACAGAAGGCTATGGGAATGTCAAAGTTGGAGCGGTCATCTTCAGGAAGGTATCATATGTGAGTGGACTAAAACATAACCTAATATCCATAAGTCAGTTATGTGATGAAGGTTATCAAGTAACTTTTAACCAATCTTCCTATATTATTTCTTCAATAAACAACAAAACTGTTTTAACTAGACTTAGATAAGGGAACATTTATGTAGTTAATTTCAAGTCAGCCAAGTCAGAAATTTGTTTGTTCAATCAGATTAAAAATAATAATAATCTTTGGCATAAAAGATTAGGACATATTAACTTTAAAAACTTTGCTAAATTATATAGGGACAGCCTTGTTAGAAGATTGCCTTCTGGACCCTACAAGAAGGAAAGCCTCTGGAGGGCTTGTCAATTAGGCAAGCAAACTAAAAATAGCTTTAAATCTATTAATAAGAGTGATTCACCCAGGATTCTATACTTGCTACATATGGATCTTTTTGGACTCATTGCTGTACAGAGCTTGGGAGGGAAATCTTATACTTTAGTTATTATAGATGATTTCTTTAGATTCACTTGGGTGTTCTTTTTGAGAAACAAGTTAGATAACGTCAAAGTTCTTACAGGCTTTCTTAAGAGCATTCAGATAGAGTACTCTACTCTAGTTGCATTGATTAGAAGTGATCATGGTACTGAGTTTGATTCTCTTCTCATGCAAGAATTCTATGAGAAGGAAGGTATCAGACATTGGTTCTTTGCTCCTAGAACTCCTCAACCAAATAGGGTAGCAGAAAGGAAAAATAGAACTCTAATTGAATCTGCAGGAACATTGCTTGTAGATGCTTACTTGCCCCTATCCTTTTCGGTAGTGGCTGTAAGCACAGCAAACTAGGTCCTGAATAGGAGTTTAATATATAAACTCAAGGGCAAGACTCTCTATGAATTGCTCAAAGAGAAGCAACCTAAAGTTAACTATTTTAAAGTATTTGGTTATAAATGTTTTATTCATAATAATAACAAGAAACATCTTAGAAAGTTTGAAGCTAAAGCTGCAGAGGGAATTTTTCATGAATATTCCCAAGTCAACAAGGCCTATAGGGTATTTAATAAATCCACCTTAAAAATTGAAGAATTTGTACATGTGTCATTTGATGAAGCTAATATGTTTTATAAGGAAAAGGAATCTTCTACCATAGAAAATTTGCATGTACCAAATTTATGTGAGAAAATGGATGACTTAATCCAAACAAAAGAGGATATATCACATCCTTCTCAACAAATTATTGTTGAAGACAGTGAAGAAGATCTCATTGAAATGATTGTTGACCGTACAACAACCAACATAATTCCATAAGAGGAATTAATTCCAAATGTTGTAGTTGTCCAAACTCCTTCTACTGATCTTATCACACTTAGAGATCACCCTATATCTCAAGTGATTGGAGAAATATCAGTTGGTGTGCAAACAAGGCATCAACTCAACCAGGATTTGATGCATGCTTGCTTCATATCTCAACTTGAGCCCCAATTCATAAAAGATGCAGAGTAAGATCCATACTGGATTATTGCAATACAAGAGGAGCTTAATCAGTGTGAGAGATGCAGAGTTTGGGATTTAGTTCCAAGACCCAAAGACTACCCGGTCTTTGGAACTAAATGGGTATTCAGAAATAAATTGGATGCACAAGGAGCTATAGTAAGGAACAAAGCAATATTGGTAGCTCAAGGTTATTCTCAGGAGGAAGGAATTGACTATGATCAATCCTTTGCCCCTGTTTCAAGGTTGGAGGCTATCAGAATATTCCTTGCTTATGTAGCCTACAAGAAGTTCAAAGTCTACCAGATGGATGTCAAGAGTGCTTTATTAAATGGTGAACTCAAAGTGGAGGTCCATGTGGAGCAACCACCAGGTTTTATCTCTCTAACTCATCCCTCTTTTGTTTTCAAATTGCATAAAGCTCTCTATGGTTTAAAGCAAGCTCCAAGAGATTGGTATGATACCCTAGCTAGTTTTCTTTTAAAACATTAGTTCACTAGGGGCATTGTAGATAGAACTTTGTTCATTAGTCATCATAAATATAAAATATTATTAGTACAAATATATGCAGATGACATCATTTTTGGCTCTATTGATTCCAAACTATGCAAAACTTTTTCTGACCCGATGCATTCCAAATTTAAAATGAGTAGCTTGGGTGAGCTTTCCTACTTCCTTGGTCTCTAAGTGAAGCAATCTGCTGATGGCATTTTTATATCCCAGTCTAAATATGTTAAGGAGCTAATTAAGAGATTTGGGATGTCTGATGCTTTAGCAATGAAAACACCCATGGCTTCCAATGCTGTGATTGATTCTGATGAACATGGTAAGTTAGTTGATCAGAAAACATATAGGGCTATTGTGGGGTCCTTGTTGTATCTCATATCTAGTAGGACAGATATTATGTTTGCAATATGACTTTGTGCTAGGTTTCAAGTGAACCCTAAAGAATCTCACCTTATTTTCCTAAAAAGAATTTTGAGATATATAAAGGGTTGCCCAAATCTTGGACTCTGGTAACCAACTGAGTCAGAATTTGAATAAACTGGATTCTCAGATGCTGACTTTGCTGGATGCAGAGTTGACAGGAAAAGAACATCAGGAACATATCAGTTCCTTGGTGATAGGCTTGTGTCTTGATTTTGTAAGAAACAGGCATCTGTGTCAACTTCAACTGCAGAAGCTGAATACATAGCAGCTGGCAGTTGTTGTTCACAAATATTGTGGATTAAAAACCAACTCCTGGATTATGGTTATAATCTAAATAATTCAACTATATTTTGTGATAGTACCAGTGTAATTTCCATTGCACAAAATCTAGTGCATCATAGTAGGACCAAGCATATAAAAATAAGGCATCATTTCATTAGAGATTGTGTAGACAAAAAGAAAATTAACCTTGTCTTTATCTCTACTGATTTGCAATGATCAGATATCTTCACTAAACCATTAGATGAGAAGAAACATCTGTTTTTTTTTATAATCAGCTAGACATGATTAATGGAGAAGGTCTAATTTGATTTCCGTCAAAGTTTTCAAGAATAGGTCACTTTTTGTCGAACGGAAGTCGATGATCTGTCAACTCTTCTTGAGAATTTTCGTCGAACTGAGATCGAGGAAATCTCTCTGTGAAGTCATTTTCGTCGAATGGAGATCGACGATCTTGCTTCAGAAAATATTTCGTCGAACGGAGATCGACGATCTATTTTCCCCCACTTCAAACTGAGATCGACGATATCATTTCTTCATGAAATTTTTTCGTCGACCTGAGCTCGAAGCTTTTCTTTTTCGCAGGACGAAGTTTGCTGTTTCGCCTTCTGAAAACTTATAATAAGGTTTTCATCGAATTCCATCCCGCGCTCTTCAGTTCTCAGTTCTCTTGCACTTGATCTCTTGTTTCTTTTTGCAGAGCAATGGTGATTTCTCCATCCCTCCTCTCAAACAAGAAATTTGATGCTGGTTTTGATATCGACCTTGAATCTTTCAGTCACTTGGATCAAATATTCAAGGATATCCTTCAGTTGTTCGAAGCTCATAATCTGCAGTACTTCATGACAACCAGAATCAAACTCCCAGTTTTAGAGATAAAGGAATGGATGTTTACTGCAAAGCTTCAGGATACCCCAGCCATTGTTGGCACCATTTCTGGTAATCAAGTTATCTTAACTCCAGATGTTTTAACTGACGTTTTTGGATTTGTTAATGTGGAAGATGATATTGAGTTATCTAGTAGTGAATTTACTACTATGCTAGATAGGTTGGGTCACTCCCAAGGAAACCCTAACCATTTACTCAAGAAGAATCTGTCTATAGAATACAAGTTTTTGGTAGATTTAGTAGGCAAAGTGTTATTGGGCAAACATTCTGCTCATGACCATATCACCAGGCACCAATTCAACCTGATGTTTGTCGTGGTCAATAAGAAGTCAGTGAACTGGGGAATAAGTTTCTTTGATTCTATCAAGAAGAAGCTAACAGGAAAATCTGGAGGATATGGAAGGATCCTAGGGATCTTCCTTCAGGCTAAGTGCTCAGAACTGTTGGTCTCCCATACCACTTTCATCAATGCTTCCAAGAGGATTACATCAGCTCTTTTTGGAAAATGAGAGAGGACTATCCCAAAGCCATCCAAAGCTTTAGAGGACACAGGTGCGGTCATAGCGACTCCCCCACCTCCAGAAGAAGTTCTTCCATCCACCAGAATTCCTTCATCGCCTCAACAATAACCATCCACTATTATCCCTCCTACTTCACCTCTTCCACCACCATCACCTCCACATTCACCAGTAATTATCCATGAGGATACACCATCTCCACCTCCTCAATCACCTATTCATCATCATCTATATGAAATTCCATCCACCTCTTCACAGCCAAATTTCAACTTGTTGTCACCTCCTCAACCATATTTACATCATTCTCCAATCCAACATTCTCCAATTCAATCCCCCATCCAGGAAACCATCACTACCACTATTTGTACCACAATTCCATCCAGCATTCCATCTACAACACTATATCCAATTCATTCATCCAGTCGGGACATCCCTTCATCCTCAGGTAATCTCCTCCATATACCTGACATTCCTTTTACAGATATCCAGTCAGGATTTTCTCTCTATCCCAAATGTGGACATACATACCCATATGCCACTCCTGATCTAGAATAGCTATATCTAAATTTTTCTGATATTTCAAATGATTTGCTAAAATTCATTACTCCTACTCTCAGAAAACTCATAAATGAAGCCATTGCACCTCTTACTGACACCACCTCTCGTCTATCTACTCAAATTGCCTCCATCTCTTCTATCCCTTCTTCTCGGGGCCTGGCTTCAGGACTCTCTGAAACCAGGCAGGGGGAGATGTTCAATGAAGAAGTTCCAGCTACTCCTCCAGCAGCAGTGGCAGCAGTTTCTCTAGAAGCAGAAGTTCCAACAGAAATTAATGATACTATTGATTATGATTCAGATACTGATATGATTTGTGATATATATAATGACATAAGCACTGTTGGTGATTTCATAATAAATCCCACAATTGATTTGGTTTCTTTATTACAATCTTTTGATTCTATATATAACAACAATCTTCCAGTTCCAGCTGTATCAGTTTCAGATATGTCCAAAGCTATAGTGTGTTATTCATCCCCAATAAATCCTGAAATTTTGGATCAACTCAGGTCAAGCTTATTAGTTTCTAATAATGTTATAGAGCCAATAACTGAGCCTCGGGCATTCTCTCCACCAACATATACCTGGTGTGAATCCCCAATGCCAGACATGGATGAGATTATGTTTGCTGATATGGAAGAAGAACATGAGTCTTTTCAGGATCAAATTGTTTCAGAAATTCAAGCAGAGGTTGTTGTTCCAGTACAGCCTCAGGCTAAATCTATTGGGCCTCAACCTCATCCTCTTCTTTCTAAAGATATGCTCAAACAAATTTATGATTTATATGATAATCCAGCTAACTCATCTTCTGATGATGATGATGATGATGAATCTGATGATTCTCAAGATACTACTTCTAAGAAGAGGAAAGCCAAGAAGAAGGCTCCAGCAAAAGCTGCCCCTAAGCCAAATCCTACAGCAGATATTCTCTACTACGTTCTCCACAATATAAAGCTCACTCCAGAATCTCCTAACTGGATGAGATACTCAAAAAATGAGCTAAAGTAAAGGAAGAAGAGAAAGAAATATGATTTTCCACCAAAGCAGTCTTGGAGAGGACAACCTCCTCCTCCTCCAGCTGCAGGTGCTTCGGGAAATGTTTCTCAGTATCAAAGGTCTTCATCTTATTCACAACCCACCAAATCTTATCAGAAACAAGACAGACCTTCTAAGTTTTATTCTTAAGGCAGCTCATAGAAATAGAGAACATCTCAAAGCAGCTCTCAGCAAGAGCAAGGATCAAGCCCAGGAAGTCTTTTTTCTCGTGCTTATGATCCAGAGCTAGATCCAGATTACAGAATGGCAAGATTCAAGGAACACGTTGGTCTATCTCAAATTAAAAAAGCCAAATCAGAAGGAAAGGATATTTCTCAGTTTACAACAATGTCTTCCTATAGGCAAAAGGAATTTGATAAATTCCAGGTAAATAAAAACTTATTTGATCCAAATACTTATATGAAGCTACATCCAGAGGCAGTTGTGCCCAAAGCTTTTACTCAGAAATTTCTTTGCATTCAAGACCTAAAGATGACTCAAAGAGAAGCAAAAGATCCTACAAAAAATTATATTCACTAATCCATCTTCTGTCTCCTCTTCTGAAGTGCCTAAGAAAGATCCTTGACTTTTTTATTTTTGGTTCGGAACTATCTGTTTTTACTATCTGTTTAAAAACTTTCATAGTTCTGTAATATATCTGTTGAATGTGTTTTTTTCATGATATATCTTTTTGTTTTTTGTTATATTTTTGTGTAAATAGTGACCTCGCCCAAATAGGGGGGAGATTATTGGAACCATATCTCATTTAGGGTTGATTTGGGCTAGGTTCACTATTAGGTTTTCACTGATGACCCACATGTATAGTCGAGGGTGATAAGTCTTTTTCGAGGTCTAGGTCAGGTCAACAAACTTAGTTGGTTGGATCAACCTTTAGAAGACAAAGAGGCAGAAGACTTTCAGAGAAATGCAATTATTTCTTAGAGCAGAAAAGTCGTTCGAAGATTGCTGAACTAAGCTCGACTTTAGTCGATCGGAGATTGACGAACTCAGTTCTTTCTTTGAGTTGCGTTCAACGAAATCCTTGCTGAGATCGACAAACTCAGACTACTTCCTTGAGCTGAGTTCGACGAAATCTTAGCTGAGATCGACGAACTCCATCTCTTCCCAGAAGTTCAGCTCGACGAAATGACTATCTCAGTTCGATGATTTTGGAGCTCAGATTGGAAAGTGAATTCTCTTTTCAGAGATCTTGGAGCTCAGCTCGACGAAAGAGAGGTTCCTTTCAACGATTTTTATACTCCTTGTCTGCCTTATTCAGCTCGGTGATATTGGATCTCAGGTCGACGAAAAATGCTGCGTTCGACTATTCTATGGCAGATTTTGTTCGACTAGTTTCCATACAGTTTTCTAGTATTTTCCAAGGCAATTTGGTTTCAAATTTACTATTATACGTCTATAATACTTTGATAATTAATGCTACATATTCTCAAGAATATATTCATTCCAAGGTAGCATTAATTATGGTATTCACAGAGTAATTGACTTATTTACTGGGACAGTTATGGTAACAAATTAATGGCTTTTTCTAGCAGTTCAACTCCCAAGATTTCAGCAGGAAATCAAGGTTAAGATTCAAAATTCAAAAGATTATTTTCTGAAAAGGATATATAAAGTTTTCTTCTTCTTGTTCAAGAACAAGGGTGATATACAGTCATACAGATACAATACAGAAAACTGAAGAAGAACACAGCCTTCATACATTGACAGTCTTCTTCAGTCTTGCTTCAGGAATTTCAAGAGATAAATAATCTTCATCAGTCTAAGAGTTTCCTGAATATCTTAATCAATCTGAAGGCCTACACCCTGTGCAAAGCTTCCACACTCCTGATTAGATCTGTAACTCAGGGGAAGCTTTGGCAACATCAAATCCACTAGTCTTCTTTCTGATTGTTAACAGAGAAGACATCATCTTTTACTTTCTTTTCACCACTATACAAAGGGTTTCTTAACTCCCTTCAAAAGTTATTCTTTTTGGTTGTCAAGTATCCCGATCAAAAGACTTGGTTTGGTTTTTGAGCACCTGGTCAAAAGCTCAAAGGGTTGATATATCTCCCTTAGAAAATAAATATTCTGGTGGCAGGGCACCTGATCAAAAACCTGTAGTGGATTCCTACCAGGGTGGTAGAAGAGTGGATGTACCCAAGTTTAGGGGAACCACTATAAATTCTTTGTGTCGTCTGGATTGTTCTATTATTTTTTTTTTGTGTGCTATTATTGTCTTTTGTTTTTATTTCTCTTTATACATATAGATATCACTTATTTTAATTCCACTATAAAAACTAATCAAAGTTTTTTTAAATACTCTATTTTCCCCCCAACCCCTCTAGAGTTAAGTCAGATTTATCCCTCACTTTCACTCTAGATCTGAACCAAGTCCATGTTGGCTCAGTCAGGGAGGTTGCGTGGTTAGCGTGTATTATTTTCTTCGTCTGTCGAGTTCGGCAGGTGTCAACTTTATGCCTTGGTTGCGAACTTGGGTTTTGCGGACTGGAGCTGTCCGTAGAGGCGTGTGGATTGGTGTTGTGTCCATAGGTGCGCGGGCTGGTGGTTTTCTGTCTGGTGTGTTGGACAATCCTTAATAGTCTGGCTGTCAAGCCTTGTCGCGGAGAACTGGTTTTGTGTTCGCGGCTGTGCGGATACATTCAGTGCTCGCCGCGATATAGGGTGGTGATCACACTCCTCTCCATGCCTATAAATAGGATCCCCTGTCACATCAATATTACAACCATATAAATAGTAAGTGAGCTCGGGCAGTTGTTGCAGACATGAATTCTTGTTTGCGAGGTTTGAAGAGTTGACTGGTCTTTTGCTATACAGGTTGTGTGGATAGCACTGAGAATCTAGGGACATGGTTCTGATTTCGGTAAGGGATCAGTGCGGACTCTGCGGTTAGCAACCAACAATTAGCAGTAGGTTGCGGTATGCTGTCAGGCAGTCTTTTCTCTTTGGTAACATTTTTCCCAGATCAATAAGCTCTCTGCTTATGGCGGCTTGTTCAGTTCGGCACCAACAGTTTGTGGCGATCTGGAGGCTAGGTGACCTTGCGGTTTGGTAGTTTACAAATCAACAGACAAAGTTTATCATTGGAAAAATGGGTTGTCCATGTGGCGAAGTTGCGAACTTGCGACTTAGCAGCTTCAGCGGACTCCATAGGCAGCTCGGTAGAGTCAGCGGTTTCTCATTGAGACCGTGCGGCTTGTTTGTTCATTCTTATTTTTGCTTCCTTCGAGTATGTTAGAAGAAGCCAAGTCGGGCCCATAATGGGTTGACCGGACACACTTGGCCGACTGCAGTCTAATGCATCCCCAACCAAATCACCTGGGTTCCACCTCAGTTTAATCCCATGTAGGTTGTTGAGAGCTGATCTTGACCCCAGCACCTCCTTTATCAAACCCTTATTCAGGGACCAGATACCAGGGACTGCATCACAGTTGGGTATCTAGTCCCTGAATATGGGTTTGATAAATTTTGAGACCGGGCGATCTGGCGGGTTGGTGGTCTGGCGGTCTAGCAAGTTGAGATCTGGCGAATTAAGGTCTGGCGAGTTGAGATCTGGCAGTCTGGTGGTCTGGCGGTCTGACGGCTTGTCTATGGCGACTTGGGGATATTGGCTGCTTGTTCTCTACATTGTAGTGGTCGTTCAGTTAGGCTAACCGTGTGGCTTATGTGGCTTGTATAGTTTGTGTTCATGTAATTATTAGTCCCATATTGCTTATTTGTAATCTCTCTTCTCCCCTCCATTCTATAAAAGGGAGGTCATACCTTTGTAATAAATACCTTTTTGGATAATAAAAATTTTTGTTACTCCAATTTTTTGGTCTCTTATTTTCTATTGTCACATGGTATCAAAGCACTCGATCTTATCCTCCTGATTTTTTGGAGACCTCTCTATCCGCGCGACCTGTCCGCGCGGCTTGTTCCTCTTCTCACGACCTGTTTTAGCGATCTGTTTCTTCTCTTATAGCACCCTGTTCGCATGGTTTCTCCTTCCCTTGTGTGGGCGACCTCTCTGCCACTCCTTTCTAGCCACTCTCGCTCTCTAGTCGACGCAACCTGTTCATAAGTCACTGCGACCTGTTCTCCTTTGTACATCCTCCTTTTCTAGCCGCCCCTTCTTGTTAGTCGCCGCGACCTCCTCTTTAGTCGTGCGACTTGTTCTTCTTTCTGCTCTCTTCTATGGCAACCTCTAATATCTCTAACTCCACTACTCCCGTTGCCGCCCCTCTTCGCACTTCTACTCCTTCGGGTAACCGTGGCACTGTTTCCAAACCCGTCGGTCCCAACTACCCGGATTGGAGTGTCTCCTTCACCTTCCTTCTCTGCTCTCAACGCAAACGCCATCATCTCACTGATGACCCTCCATCATAAGATTCCGCTCTTTTTGATGATTGGGATGCCAGCGATGCCCTTGTCCGCACATGGCTGGCTAACAGTCTTTCTGATGAATGCCTACCCGTCATCCGTCATGATGAGACGGTCAAGGCTGCGTGGCTTCATCTTGCCGCTCTCTACTCAAAGGGGGCTCAGATGTCTCGCATCTATACTTTGAATGCGGACCTCTTTGCCCGTACCTCCATGTCTCTTGTTGTTTCATACTAACAGGTTCAGGCTCTTGGAGCCGAAATTCTCCAAAATCGCTCCTTCTCTGCGGATCTGGCCGAGCAACACAAACACTTGCAGGAGCTGCTGGTCGTGTGCTACCTTCTGCGACTTCCTGAGTCCTATGATATGATGTTACATCCCTTAAACAACTAGACCCCTAGGATTTTGTTTTGTCATGACTAGGTCATGACAAAACAACCAAAAGCTCAAGGACCAAGTGAACAAGGGCCAAGGTAAAAATCACCTTGGTCTGTCTATAGCTCATCCTCAACATTAGACCTAAGGTTGGACTTTAGGGCTACACCTTGATCCCATGACCCTACCACAAAACCCCTAACACCTAGGGTACTCCATAGGACCACTAGGGACCCACTATGGGCAGTCAAGTGGTTAAGTTGACCTAAGTCAACCCTAACCCTAAATGGGTCAAACTAGCCTACTTAGGGGTCAACTGACATTCCCCTAGCCAAGTGGGCGCATCGCATGCCCTCCTAACCATAACTTGAGGTCAATGGGTCACCAAGGACTCACTGGGGTCAACCCTAGTGTCCAAATTGACCCAAGTCAACTCTATCCCCAATGGGGTCAAAGTGCCCTTACTAAGCGTCATGTGACCTCCAAGGTGTCGAGTCAACCCTACCAATCCCTACCTAGACCTTAAGGGAGGCCAATGGGTCACCAAGGACCGACTGAGGTCAACCAAAGAGGCTAAGTTGACCTAAGTCAACCCTAGCTCCAAAAAGGTCAAAGTGCACTAACTAAGGGTCAAGTGACCCCCAAGATGCCCCACCAACCCTACCCAAGTCTTCCTAGACCTTAGGGGAGGCAAATGGGTCACCAAGGACCCATTGGGGTCAACCCAAATGGTCATGTTGACCAGGGTCAACTCTTTTCTAGTGTTAGGTCAAATTAGCCCAAATGGGCTAACCCAAGCTCAATCTCATTTCCCCCACTTGGGCTAACCTCATTTTTATTAATAATGCGAGTTAGTGGGCTGCCAATAGGCTGGAGGAGACATCAAAATCGGCCTTGATGACTAGGAGAGAGAAAAGCTTCATTTTTCCCTTTAATGGAGGAGAGAGAAGGTGGGGAGTGAAGGCCGTTCATGGCATAAGAAGGCCAAGAGCTCCTCTCTTCATGCTGGATTCATTCCCCCTTCAGTTTTGAGAAGATGGAAATCCATGGCCAGCCACCAAAGTGGCTGAATTCAATTCCTCCAATAGGGAAGAGAGAGAAAGAGGAGAGAGAAGGCCATTAATGGCCATCAAGAGTTCATCTCCTCACCTCCATTTGCTAGATTCACCTTCCCTGGTTAATTTAGAGAAGATCAACAGCCCTAGCCAGCCACATATGTGTTGGATTCAGTGCACACCCCCCTTGGCCGAAATTCACCTTCAAGACCATTAATGGTGAATTCAAGTTAGGCCCTCCCCCTCCCCCAATTAAGTCTTTAAAAAGCATCCCTAGACCCAGGGCATGCTTTTCCACACATTAACTGGAGGAGCCGAGCAAGTTGACTGTGCAGTTGTAGAGCACCCGCAAGCTCAAGATCCGGCCATGGCACACCACCACCAAACCCATCGACAAGCACGGTTGAAGGTCCTCCTCTACTTCTCTCTTTGTGGGCTAGATCTTTAGATCTTTTAGGAGAGAAATCGGGCTCAATTGAGCCCGATCGGGTGGGAGAAATTTCAGAAAATCCATGGTTTTTATACCTTGTGAGTTCGTCGGAAACCGCCCCTCCGGCGGCCGTGTCGCCGCCCGGCGATAGCCCCCACCTCAACGAAGGTGGTGGCGGTGGTGGCCAGCCAGGGAGGTGGCCGGCCAGGGAGGTGGCCGGGTGGCCAGGAAATGGTCTTGGAATAGGCTCCAGGTTCGGCCAATCATGGCCTTTGGCTGGAGGAAGAAGATGATGAGGAGCCACTAGATATGCTTTAAGATTCGTGCTGGATCTGGATTTATTTAATTCCTGTTTTATCAATTTCTAACTGTTTACTCGGCTGTCTTAAATTAAATATTAAAATTACTTAGGGCCCCTATAGGAAAAATGATCAACATCAAAATTGTAGCCCTGGAATCTATTTTAATTTAAAATTGATTTGAACCAATTTGGGTAAGTGGTTTGACCACATCACCCATTTTGGTGAGAACTATACCTAGGCTAGACCAGAGACTATTTTGAGTGCCCCCATCAATCCAACCATCCAAATGACTTGAAATTTTGAATGGGGATCCTTCTTACCTATACCTAGAACATATCCAAAATTGGGAATTTATGGAAAATATTTTCCTAAAGTTTTTGTAGAAAATTAATAAATAATTTAGGAATTATTTAAAAGGTCTAATAATCTCTAAACCCTTCCCAAATTTTGGTGAGTGGTCCTAGGGGTCATCATAAGGCTCTGGATAAATTTTCATCCCATTTGGTGATGTTTTAGTTTGGAAATTGGCAGACCTAGCCTTGCCCAAAAGGGGTATTTAGGTCAAAGTGCCCCTTGTATGTTTGAGTGTCCAAACCACCTCAACAGAGGTTGAAATTTTGGCCACTGGTTTGACATGACATTTAACACCCTCATATGGTTTATGGGGTGGTTTGGGGTAGGTTTGCCCTAGAACCCAAGTTCAAACCCTATGGTAGGACTTTGGGGGTTTGTGAAGGGCATGGGTTAAAAGACTTTGTATGGACTTGAAATTTGGTAGGGATGGTACCAGGGTAGCTAAAACCCTCTGGTTAAAATCTTACGGGATTTAGAAATGGGTAGGCCCCACAAAACCCTAACCCTAGTTTAGGGCACAAAATTTGTAGTGATAGAATAGGTTACTAAACCTCATTAAACAGTGATGAAACTAGGGTAGTGTAGTCTTAGGGTTAGGATGAACCTCTGGAAATTTAATTGGAAATTCTGGATCAATAATCTTGGTGCTTCCTTTGTAATGAATGAGTAAGCCCTACTTAATCATTTGATTATTGTGAATTCACTGTCCATTGGAATGTCATAAAAATAAGGTAGAAGGAGTTTTGGAACATTATGCTCATGTATGAATTTTATTAGAATTTTTGAATACATATTTACAGTACCTACTTCACAAGCTCATTAAATTGGAAACTTGTTCAATATTTTATTCAGAGCTCATCATTTGTTGAGAAATTGTGAAACTTAGTCAGAAATGATTCTAGTCAACATGCTATGGTGGAGATTTTTGTTACAATTTTTAAATGAATAATTTCTATACTTAGTGCATAAATTTGCCAATATAAACATTTGATCAAAATTAGTTTTAGAGCTCTTTATTAATTTATAAATTATGAAACTTGGCCCGGAGTATTTATATACCCTTACAATCATCCTTGAATTTTCTCAGAATTTTTGGAAGTATTTTTGTTTTACATGTTTCTTAAAATGATTTATTGTAGGTTATATTTAAAATTAGGGTTGGAGGTCTAAACCTTGCAAAGAAAATTGGGAGACCTTGGATTCTAGGTTAAATAGTCATCTTGTATTTATCATAAATTTCAAGGAACAGTTGCACGTGTGAAATTGACACTTCATGTTCAAACTGGAGTTTTTGGATTACTAGAGAAATTAATTAAATTATCAGATAAATTAGGAAAATTATGAACTTCTGGATTTAGGCCAAATAAGACATGATAGACCCCCAATAATTATCATAGGGATATTGGATGATTATTTTGAGTACCTCCCATTGTACGCATCATATAGCTTAGGATGGTCTGCGATTAGTAAAAAAATTGCAGAAGTCATGTTGGAATATGAATTTGGTCACATGAGTTGGGGTTAGATATTTGCTGGTTTGGATAAATAAAAATTAGTTCATCATTGGAAGTTAGGATGAGTAGAGTGTTGGATTGGCTAGTGTTAGGTGGTGCTCGGGATCGACGAAAGATCGTTTGTCTTGTAGGAGAAAGAGTGTGTCAAATACTCTAGGGTTAGATTCTGTACAACAAGTAAGGGTTTGGGAAATTTGATAACAACCAACAATAGTAAGTTCCTTGCGAAAGGGAGCTTTGGGCGTAATCTGATCAAAGTTCCTAGTGCCCTTGAGAGCCCTTCACGGGGAATACATTGGGCAGTCCTGGGCTAACCTAAACAGTAAGAGTAAAATATTACAAGAGCAACAGGTATAACTAGGGTTGCACATTCACACATCCCGGTAGCTTGGGAGGTTGATTAGGTTGTTTTGATTGTCATCCGGACGGTTCGTTTGGAAGGTAGATGCACGGACGGATAGTCCGAGTTTTAACAACCCAAAGTTTGAAATTGGCAAAAATTGGGTGATATGGCCTAGGGACACGGGCGTGTCTGAGGGCGTGTCCCGCTCGGGTTGCATCATGAGGCGCGAGGTCGACGAATTTTCGGTCGACGAAGTGTTTGGGTGGTCACGCCCTGTAACACGGGCGTGACAGGGGGCGTGTCCGATCGGTTCGACGATTTTGCTTGTCGATCGTCGAGCGGCGATTGTCGAGCGTCGATTGTCGTGTGGCGATCGTCGAGTAGGGGTACACGGCCTGTGCCACGGGCGTGTCATAGGGCATGTCCCACTGTGTCGAGAGTTCGACAATTTTCTCTCGAGTAGTTCTCGTGTAGGTCGACGAGTACTCGAGTAAGAGGGGGTGACACTGGCGTGTCATCCCTGGACACAGCCATGTCAGATCTAAGTACTCGAGTAGTTGGTTTTCTCTCGAGTAAGTCCTCTCGAGTAGGTCTCGAGTGGGTTACACGCCCTGTGTCACGGGCGTGACTAGGATGACACGGGCGTGGCATGGGCGTTTCATCTTGGCGTGGATAAGTTTGGATAAAGCGGTTCGTGCACCGCTTTGGGGACACGGCCTGTGACATGGGCGTGTCACAGGGCGTGTCAGGGCCGAAACATGATTTTTCAGTGTTTTTCTGGCCGTTGATTTCTCTGTCCTGGATCCAAGGGTTAGGCTTTATCCATGTAGATTTCTGGCCGAGATCTGAGGTTTTAAGCCCTTCCTCTTCTTCTTCTTCTTCTTCTTCATCTCATTTCAAGAGAGAGAAAGAGAAGGAGAGAGTAAAGGAAGGAAGGAGGAAAGTAAAGCCAGTGGCTGGAGGAGCTGCGGAGTGCGGAGCGAAGATCCGAGAGCAGATTCGTGAAGGCAGAGCCGAGGCGGTGACTTCCATCCGGCTACTTAATGGCACCGAAGCGATTTTCGAGGGTAACGATCTCCTTCTTAGACATCGAAGTCCTTTCTTTATGCATGTGCTTGGAATCCTCCACCAAGAGGTGGATTTCAGAAGTGATTCCTTCGTTGAGTCTGCATATAGAGCCGGACGTGTGGAGTACGGCATAGGCATATTGTGTGAAGCCCATCTAGACGGGTAGTCTGGATTGGTGATGTTCATGGGTAAACCGGAGAAGACTCCGTGGATTTGATGATATGTAAAGAGATTTATGCTGTGATGAATGTATGGATGTGATGATGGATGTGAGGAGGCTTTGAGAAAGCTCCTGGTATGAAGAGAGAACAATTGGTAGTGCACCCGGGAAGCGAGTACCCGGCCGACTACAGCACTAGGGTGGGTTGATCTAGTTAGAAGGGATCGATTGGTGGAATGACCCGGGAAGCGAGCACCCGACTTGCTGCGCCACAATGGTGGGTCGATCAGGAAATGGTGAGGGGTCGATTGGTGGTATGCCTGGGGAGCAACGATAACCCAGCCTGCTACACCACAAGGGTGGGTCGATCTGCTCTAGTTATTTGGGATGCTGGGGAGGTTGTACCTCTGAGTGGTATGGACGGGATGTCTCCAGCTTGCGAGACTGGTGGACTAGGCTTGAGCCGTCCAACCAACAAGTGAAGTACCTCTAATCGGCGATGTACGACTGGGATGCCCGGTACGCCAAGAAGGTGCCCTGAGTGCACGGAGCGTCTGGTGGATACCGGCGTTTGTGATGTGAATGTGCTTGATAGATTGATAAAGAGAATGATATATATGATGCTTGATGAGGCTTGATGAGATGATAATAGCAATGCATACAGGGAAGGAAGCACTGCCCCGTGTAGGGGGTAGGGTCGTTATAAATGGGTCGCGAATGCTAATCGTTACTTTGTTTTCTGTTTTGGCTTGGATGGCAAATTGCAGGTAGAATGAACAAGTGGAATGGATGGATTGCTGCTAAATGCCCTTGAAGGCCATGCGAAGAAGTGTGTTTGGATTTCATGTGTGGCCGGCCTGCGTGCCGATATAAGAAAATATAATTGTGTGAAAAGAGAAATTTGTAAGGCCTTAAGGCCAGTGTGTGTGCGTTGTATACATTCCTGGTGTTGCTATATAAATGTGGAGTTTATATAGAAGTGGACATTCTCTGAGCTGAGTTCTTTAATTTAAAACATGCTGCGCTAGAATGGATTGATTTAAGGATGCGAATAGAATTTGATTTCCACAAGTAATTCCACTACTTGTCGGTGACATATGGCGTGGGGCCCCTGCCGGACCCACCGTTATATGTCATGTGACGAATGGGGGCGTTACAAAGTGGTATCAGAGCCAGGTTGAGATTGTTTGGGAGGAAGAGAACATTATTGAACTCACGAATGTCCACTAGGAATATATTTCATGTACGTGCGGTACATGTGTGTGTAGTCAATGTATAATTCCCGTTATGCCATGGCTGATTAATCGTGTTTTGTACATTGACTATAGGTGGCGAGGAGTGGAGCTGGGCAGTCTGAGACCCAGCAGTCTGATGAGAGTGCAGCACCTGTTGAAGCGCCTACGCCTCCTTCGGCGGAGACTATATGGGTGGTGACAGAGACAGTGCTTGTGGAGTTACAGGCACAGCCTACTGGACAGGCAAGGCCTGTAGACGTGCCAGTACGGCCTGGTGCAAGACAAGAGCGTGCTGCAGTTGTGGTGGAGGTGCAAGCAATCGATGAGTCATTGAAAAGCTTTATGGAATTTCATCCACCTACGTTCGGTGGGGCGATTTTCCCAATGCAGGCGGAAGATTGGTTGGCTAGAGTGAAGAGGATCCTGACTGCAATCAGGACGGCAGAAGAGCAGAAAGTGACCTTAGCCACTTTTCTGCTGGAAGGAGATGCAAGATTGTGGTGGGATGAGATAGAAGTGCATCATTTGGCAGGTCGAGGTTTAGCGGAGGTTTCAATGGAGGAATTCTCCCGATTATTTCTTGCCAAATATTTGCCGGTGTTGCAGCGGATTGCGATGGAGAACGAGTTTCAACGTCTGGTGTAGGGTGCTATGGATATTGATACGTACCTACATGAGTTTACCAGATTGGGGCGAAAGACAAATCGCTTTTATGAGGGACTGCGGGATGAGTTGAGATTATTACTCCCTAGTTTGGTAAACCAAGGCTTCCAAGCATTGGTAGATACGGCCGCCAGAGTTCAAAGTGCCACAGTCGGAGCAGGAGTTGAGAAGACGAGAGAAGAAAAGGTTTAGGCCTGATGATTCAGCTCCGTCGACTGTTTCTTCAGGGGCGACCTATGGGCAAGGACGTGTTGATACACGTATCTGTTATAAGTGCGGAAAGCAAGGGCACATAGCGAGAGTGTGTTGGAATGCTCCCGCAGGAAGTGAGCAAAAGATAGGTGCGTCGTATGAAGAAAAGGGTAAAGCAGTGGCCGAGTCATCTGCATCCCGAATGCAGCCTCGATTACATAATTTGGAAGTGCAAGAGCCGCAGAGTTCCATTGGCAAAATTCAGCCTCGAGTGTTTAATTTGGCTCTTTCGCGAGAAATACAAAATAAGGAGGCTGAGCGAAAGTGAATCGTGATTTGTATCACTTGGACAATATGTGTATTGTATATATCTGATCATGTGTTCTATGTGAGAACCATGGAATATTGGTGTATACTTGGTTTTATGATATAGATATATGTTGTTTGAGGGGATAACATGTTTGTTCATTTGCTGAATTGATGGAATACTGTGCACATGTGAAGATTGTACAGAACAAAGGTTGTGGTAACCTATGATTTTGATGTTGTAACAAATTGGTTGCTGTTTGTATTCCTCTATGCAATTTCGTGGACGAAATTTCGTGAAGGAGGGGAGGGTTGTAACAGCTCAAAGTCTGAAATTGGCAAAAATTGGGTGACACGGCCTGGGACACGGGTGTGTCCCAGGGCGTGTCCCGCTCGGGTTACGTCGTGAGGCGCTAGGTCGACAAATTTTCGGTCGACGAAGTGTTTTGGTGGTCACGCCCTGTAACACGGGCGTGACAGGGGGCGTGTCCCATCGGTTCGACGATTTTTCTTGTCGATCGTCGAGCGGCGATCGTCGAGCATCGATCATCGAGTGGCGATCGTCGAGTAGGGGTACACGGCCTGTGCCACGGGCGTGTCACAGGGCGTGTCCCACTGTGTCGAGAGTTTGACGATTTTCTCTCGAGTAGTTATCGTGTAGGTCGATGAGTACTCGAGTAAGAGGGGGTGATACGGGCATGTATCCCTGGTGTTGGATCCCTAGTTGATTTGGGCTAGGTTCACTAGCTTAGGATGTGACCCAACATGTATAGCCAGGGTCAAATCTGTGTCCTAAAGTCTAGGCCAAGTCCTTAGAGTCAACTTCAGATGGACCAGCCATCCTCTAGACTATCAGAGACTCAAGACTTAGAAGATTTCTAGACTAAGTAAAATGAGTTCGACGTTCGTCGAACTCAGGTCGACGAAAGGCGTTCTGAGCTCGACGATCTTGAGATACTTCTCTGTGATGAGCTCGACGATCCTTGTTCTCAGTTCGATGAAAATTGGGACTCTTCGAACTCCAGATTTTTTCTAAGTCCAACTTCAAGCTTTGGTCGACGAACAAGATTCTGAGCTCGACGAACTTGGACCTCAAGTTCACAACTTCTCAGGTTGACGAAGTAAACTTCTCAGGTCGACGAATTCAGTACTCTACTCGACGATTTCTGTTCGACGATTTGAATCCTTCTCAGTCAAAGACTTCTCAGATTCCAAGTCCACAATCATTCTTCGCTCGACGAATTTGTATCTCTGTTCGACGAATAAAAATTGACAGTGATGATTATCTGTTCGACAAATTTGGATCTCAGCTCGACGAATGAAGATTGTCAGTTCGACGAAGATTGAAGCAGAATTGACAAGATTCCCTTGAAGACCAATTGCTATTATCTGGTCGACGAACTCATCAGCTCAGCTCGATGAACTGTGAACTCAGCTCGACGATTCCTGTTCTTCGTTCGACGATTCCAGATTAGGTCTTCTCCAGTTTTCCGTCCCTTTTCTTGGCGATGAATCCTGAGTAATTAATGCCCAATCTTCTCGGAATGTTACCGTTGGAACGAGCATTAATCATGGATTATTTCATGCCGTTTTTCCATGGGACAGTTAGGTAAATCATTGATTGTCGCTTCCTTCCCAGGCCGACTACATTTACTGCTCAAGGTTTCAAATTTCGAATATTATTCAGTCAGTCTTAAGTCAGAAAAGAATAGATCAAGCAGTACTACAGACACACAGACAGACAGTACACTCAAGAATAGTCTTACAGAAATCTAAAGTTTTCATACTGCAATCAGCCTGAGCCAGAGAACATCATCAAAAAGAAGAAGAACATTCAATCACTATCAAGAGTCATCTTCCTTCAACCCTACAGGATAACTTCTAAAGGACAACAATTATTCTATCTGTCAAAGAAGTTCCTGAAGCAATCTCTGGTCAAGGCAATCAGTTCCTTGAAGACCTGTCACCCTGAAGCAGTGCTCCAGAATTCCTGATCCATTCAAGATCTCAGGGGGAGCAATCTGCTGAAATCAATCCACAAGTCTTCTCAATTGATATTGAGAAAGAGAAGACACTATCACCCTTTTTTCCATCCTCTGTACAGAGTTTTAATTCCCTTCAAAATTATTCCTGGTTACAAGTCTCCTACCAAAAGACTTGAGGTTTTGGTTTTTGAGCACCTGAACAAAAGCTCATTGGTGTTAGGCACCTGATCAAAAACCTGAGTGGATTCCTACCAGGGTGGTAGAAGAGTGGATGTACCCAGGTTGGGGAACCACTATAAATTTCTTGTGTCGTCTGTTTGCCCTCTTTCTTTTGTTTTGACTGTGCTCTGTGATTTACTAGGTTGCTGTGCTTATTTATTTATTTGGTAATCTGTTCACTTAGGATTACAGCACAAGTTGTAAAAAGTTTGTAGTAAGCACAATACTCTATTCACCCCCCCCCTCTAGAGTATTCCAGATCTAACCTGCACTTTCAATTGGTATCAGAGCGAGGTTTGTTAATCTACCACACCTTAAGAGGTTAATTGGTTGTACAGGCTAACACCTGAACCATAAAGATCTCTCTTGTTAGATCTGATTGTTTTGTTTTTGTTATTAGATTTATTTCTTCACAAAAATGGCTCAAAACAAAGATTATGCAAGCATCAGACCTCCAGTATGCAATCTTAACAGATTTGCCATCTGGAAGGCAAGAATCAAACTATATATGAACTCTATTGATGAAGATATTTTTGCTTCCATCTTGACAGGAGTACCTCCAGCACCTGCAGCTTCTACAAGCACCTCTACCAACATGACTGCAGTACCTCCTCCAGAGAATAATGATGCCTACAAGAAAGCCAAAATTGCAGATGCAAAAGCAATGCACATCTTGGCTCAAATTATGTCAGATGACATATTTCAGAAGGTGGCTGAGTGCACCTCAGCCAAGGCCATTTAGGATTCCCTCAACCAAATGGTAGCTGGTTCAGCAGATGAAAGGAAAGACAGGAGATCAAATCTCATATCCCTGTATGAGAATTTCAAGAAGGATGAGGCTGAATCAGTTGCTGAAATATACAACAGGTTGAGCTCAATCATCAATGAGCTTAAAACCTTGGATAAAGACATCACCCTGACAGAGGTGAATGACAAAATCTTGATGTGCTTTCATAGCTCTTGGGATTCAAGAATCTGACCTATCAAAGAAGCCAGAAGCCTAAATGAGATATCCACTGAATCTCTGCTAGGAAAATTAAAGTCTTATGAGCAGTTGATAAAATCAAGAGAAGCAGATGAACAGAAAGCAACAACTCCAGTGAGAAAGGATCACAGTATAACCTTCAAGGCATCTGAGGAAAGTGAGACCTCAACATCCAATGAGGAACTCATGAGCCTCTTTGCAAAAAGATTTTATAAGATGGCTAGAAAGGATTTCAGAAGGAAATCATCAAGGCAGGATGATAAGCCCAGATTTGACAAAACACCAACCAAGGAGGTTGTGTGCTTTGGATGCAGAAATCCTGGACATTACATCTCAGAATGTCCAAAAAACCAGAAGAAGGAGAAAAGCGGAGAAAAGGATTCCAGGAGAAAACACAGCAGCAGACCCTCCTCAAGCAAGTACAAAAAGAAAGACAAGGGCTTTATTGCTGAAACATGGAGTGATACTGAAGAAGAATCATCCTCTTCCAGCTCAAGTGAAGAAGAGGAAGAAGCAAGATCCAAGGAGGTTTGCCTTATGGCAATTGATGCCTCCAGGAGCTGTTCAGGATCAGAAGGAGAATCTGAAGATGAGGCACCCTCAGACTCAGAGGCAGATCAGGTTCTTTCAAGCTTTGATTTTAATTCTGATTTATTTAAAATTGAATTCAAAACTATGTGTTTAGATTTAATTAATTCAGAGAAAGAAATAAAAACCCTTAGAGAAAGACTAGGAAATCTTGAATCTGTTAACTCAGAAAATATTAAACTAAAAGATCAACTAACTTTAGCAAATGAATAGATAATTAAATTAAAATCTGATATATGTGAGGCTAAACAACTTGAGCAATCTCTCAATGGAAGAAGTCTCAAGTTGATGGACATAACAAGCATAGTAAATGCCAGATTAAATGGCAAGCTGGGCTTGGCTGCATCATAAGGATTGCCCCCCATAATTAAGAAAAATATTCTTACAACACCCATTAAATTTATTTCGGCCAAGGGAAAAGAAAAGATAATAGACAAACCAATGTCAGAAAACAACCCAAAACCCATAGACAAGAGAAATAAAAATCAGAAAATAGTTAATAAAAACAAGGTTCAGCAGCATTCGTCGAACTCATATCGACGAAATGTGGCCAGTTCGTCGAGCCTAGATCGACGAACGTTGAACGCAAACTTCAGTTATAACAATTCGTCTAACTGCAATCGTCGAACTTTGTATGGTTCGTCGAGCAGAGGTCGACAAACTTGGGGCACAGAAAATGTCTATTGTCATTCTCTGAGCAGAGATCGACGATCTCATCCCTATTCGTCGAACTCTGGTCGACGAACTTATAGAAATTCGTCGAACCCAGAAGGACCAAACATAAATAATTTCTCTTATAGAAATTCTAAGCCAGCTAATAAACTATTCAATCCAGTAGCTGATTGGGTTATTCCACCTAGGAGATATCACCCCTTAGGTTATAAATCTCAACCTACTTTGTCAGTTATCTCCAGCTTTTCTTTTCAACAAAATAAAGGACCAAGGTAACCTGGGTCAAGAACAATTGAGTTTTGTTTTTCATTACAGGTACAGGTGAAGAGCTGTCCAAGGGTGAGTCAGACCTGGTACTTGGACAGTGGTTGCTCCAAGCATATGACAGGTAGCAAGGACAATCTATCTAATTACAAGTCCAAGCTAGGACCAAAGGTGATCTTTGGTGATTCAAATAGTGGCCAGTCCGAAGGATATGGAGCAGTAAAGATTGGAACAGTTACCTTCAAGAGAGTAACATATGTAAGAGGACTCAAACATAACTTAATATCCATAAGCCAATTATGTGATGAAGGTTATCAGGTACACTTTAACTCTACCTCTTGTTCTATTATTAATAATGAAAATCAAACTGTTTTAATTGGAATTAGACAAGGTAACATATATCTAGTAGATTTTATTTCTGCCAAAACTGATGTTTGTTTACTCAATATCACTAGTAACCAAAATGAGTTGTGGCATAAAAGATTAGATCATGTAAACCTTAAGAATATAGCTAGGTTATCTAAAGACAACCTTGTTAGAGGTTTACCTCCTGGCCCCTACAAGAAGGAAAACATATGCATGGCTTATCAATTAGGCAAGCAAACTAAAACTAGTTTCAAATCCATTAATAAGAGTGATTCACCCAGGATTTTTTATTTGCTTCATGTGGACCTATTTGGACCCATTGCAGTACAAAGCCTAGGAGGGAAGTCTTATACTTTAGTGATTGTTGATGACTTCTCCAGATTCAGTTGGGTAGCCTTTCTGAGAACTAAGTCAGATATATTCAAGGTTCTTACAGATTTTCTCAGGACCATACAGATTGAGTTCTCTACTCATGTTGCATTGATCAGAAGTGATCATGTCACAGAGTTTGAGTCTCTTCTTATGCATGAGTTCTGTGAGAAGGAAGGTATCAGGCAGTGCTTCTCAGCTCCTAGAACTCCCCAACAAAATGGGGTTGCTGAAAGGAAAAATAGGACACTCATTGAATCTGCAGGCACATTATTGGCAGATGCTTACATGCCTCTATCCTTTTGGGCAGAAGCTGTAAACATTGCTAACTATGTCCTGAATAGAAGCCTTATACATAAGCTGAAAAATAAGACCCCCTATGAATTGCTTAAAGGGAAGAAACCTAAAATCACATATTTTAAAGTTTTTGGTTGCATATGTTATATTCACACAAACAACAAAAGATACACTAGAAAGTTTGAGGCTAAGGCTGAAGAAGGGATTTTTCTAGGATAATCCCAAGTAAGCAAGGCCTATAGGGTGTTTAATAAATCATCTCTTAAAATTGAAGAGTCAGTCCATGTATCTTTTGATGAAGCTAACATGTCTTATAAGGAGAAAGAGATTTCGACCAATAGCTTTTTGCAGGTTCCACAACTGTGTGAGTCTATGGATGGACTAAACCTTACCCAAGAGGTGTCAACCCATCCTGCTCCACAAGTTGCTGAAGACAGTGAAGAAGAAATTCAAGTGGAAGTGGCTGAACTTCTCTCCAACAGCTAATAACATTCCTCAAGAGGAATTAATTATAGAAGCTGTTGTTGAACAAACTCCACCCACTGATCTTATCACACTTAGAGATCACCCCAGATCTCAAGTGATTGGAGACATTTCAGTAGGTGTTCAGACAAGGCATCAACTCAACCAAGACTTGATGCATGCATGTTTTCTCTCTCAGATTGAATCTCTCACCATCCATGAAGCTGAGCAAGATCCCCACTGGATCATTGCAATGCAAGAGGAACTAAATCAGTTTGAGAGATGTAGAGTTTGGGATTTGGTTCCAAGACCTCATAACTACCCAGTTATTGGAACCAAATGGGTCTACAGAAATAAGCTAGATGCTCAAGGAAATATAGTGAGAAACAAGGCTAGGCTTGTTGCTCAGGGCTACAGGCAAGAGGAAGGAATTGACTATGACCAAACCTTTGCCCCTATTGCAAGGTTAGAGCTCATAAGAATATTCCTTGCCTATGCAGCTCACAGGAGATTCAAAGTTTTCCAAATGGATGTCAAGAGTGCATTTTTGAATGGAGTGCTTCAAGAAGAGGTTTATGTGGAACAACCTCCAGGTTTTATCTCTCTAACTCAACCCTCTTTTGTATTTAAATTTCATAAAGCTCTCTATGGTTTAAAGCAAGCTCCAAGATCTTGGTATGAGACCTTAGCAAGCTTTCTTTTAGAGCATAAATTTACAAGAGGAACCATAGATAAAACTCTTTTCACTAGACATCATAAGGACCAAATATTGTTAGTACAAATATATATGGATGACATCATCTTTGGGTCTACTGATCTCAAATTATGCAAGAGGTTTTCTTGCCTCATGCATTCCAAATTTGAGATGAGTAGCATGGGTGAGCTTTCCTACTTTCTTGGTCTCCAAGTGAAGTAGCCCCCTGATGGTATCTTCCTCTCCCAAGCTAAGTATGCTAAAGAGCTTATTAAGAAGTTTGGGATGGGTGATGCTTCAGGAATGAAAACACCTATGGCTTCCAATGCTGTTGTGGATTCTGATGCAGCAGGGAAACCTGTAGATCAGAAATATTATAGGGCAATTGTTGGATCCCTATTATACCTAACAGCTAGCAGGCGTGATATCATGTTTGCCACATGCCTTTGTGCTAGGTTCAAGTGAACCCTAAAGAATCTCACCTTATTTTCTTAAAAAGGATTTTGAGATATATAAAGAGTTGTCCTAATCTAGGACTCTGGTATCCTGTAGAGTCAGAGTTTGAGTTAACTGGATACTCAGATGCTGACTATGCTGGATGTAGAGTGGACAGGAAGAGTACCTATGGAACTTGCCAGTTCCTGGGTATGAGACTTGTCTCCTGGTTTTGTAAAAAGCAAACATCTGTGTCTACATCAACTGCAGAAGCAGAATATATGGCTGCTGTCAGCTCCTGTTCACAAATGTTATGGATACAAAACCAACTCCTAGACTATGGTGTCAACTTAAATAATTCAACATTATTTTGTGATAATACTAGTGCTATTGCTATAGCACAGAATCCAGTTCACCATAGTAGGACTAAACATATTGATATAAGACATCATTTCATTAGAGATAGTGTAGACAAAAAGAAAATTAACCTAATCCATATTCCTACTGATTTACAGAGAGCAGACATCTTCACCAAACCCTTGGATGAGAAAAATCATCTATTCTTTATAAATTAACTGGGAATGATCAATGGAGAAGAGTTAAATTAGTTTCTGTCTGCATTTGACGAATTTTCCAGAGTTCGTCGAACGGAGTTCGACGAATTAGGGAAAGTTTGGGAGATGCTCGTCGAACGGAGATCGACGAATTTTCTGTGTGTGGAAACAACTTTCGTCGACCGGAG
Organism: Platanthera guangdongensis; assembly: GCA_039583875.1. Taxonomy (NCBI): domain Eukaryota; kingdom Viridiplantae; phylum Streptophyta; class Magnoliopsida; order Asparagales; family Orchidaceae; genus Platanthera; species Platanthera guangdongensis. The sequence continues at coordinate 192,959,721 of CM077158.1, read as the reverse complement.
ATCGACGAACTTTGCTTCAGAAGATATTTCATCGAAAGGAGTTTGACGAACTGTTTTCGATTCTTTTGGATGAGATCGACGAATTATTTATCTATAATTTATTTCATCGACCTCAGTTCGAAGACCTGTTTCTTTTTCGTGGAACGGAGATTGTCGATTCATATTCTGGAAAACCTTATATCTAGGTTTTCTTCGACCTCCATCCCGCGATTTCAGGTCTCTTGCACTTGATCGTCATTTTCTCTGTCTCTCTTGCAGGTCATCAATGGTGATTCCAGCGAGCACCTTGGCTGCCATGAAATTCGACACCGGTTTTGACATGGATTTTGATTCGTTCCAGCATTCTGACCCAATATTTCTCTACATTCTGGAACTACTAGAAGAACTTGGTCTCAAGGACTTTATGACCAGAAGGATTAAACTGCATGCAACTGAAATTAGAGAATGGGTATACACTTCTTCTGTTTCTGAGGAAAATATCTTGACAGGAAATATCGGGAGCAATGCTGTTTCTATATCTCCCGCCGTTCTTTCTGAAATTTTTGGGTTGGCAAATGGAGAAGACGATCTGGATATAGATTCTGAAGAGTTTACTTCGATGCTGAATCTGATGGGTTTACTGGGAGTAACCCTAAGAAGTTGTTAAAGAAACAACTCTTTGCCGCCTACCAGTTCTTGGCGGACATTGTGGGAAAGTGCTGATGGGCAAGCACTCCGCGCATGATTACATCACAAGACACCAATTCCTTGTTATGTGCGCCGTGGTCAACAAGAGACATGTCGATTGGGGCAAGACCTTCTTTGAGTTGATAAAGAGGAAAAACAGCAAGAAAGAGGTCTGCTTCGGAAGAATCTTGGGGATTTTTCTTCAAGAAAAAGCTGGTGAATTCATGGTCTCCCTGACCATTTTCATCAATGCCAGCAAGCGCCTCACATGTGCTTTGTTTGGCAGATGGGAGAGGACGATCTCTAAGCCATCCACGGCCTCCTCCTCTTCCATCCCAGCTTCTGAGAGCACCAGGGCTGTAAAGGCCTCTTCCCACCCTGCAGAAAAGGTTATCCCATCTCCACAACCCCTTCTAGCAACCCATCTTCCACCTTCAACCAGTCTTCTATCTCCTCCAGCACCCCAATCACAACAACATTCTCATGTTCCTACTCCTCCTCCATCTCCGCCACTTGACATCCCTGATAGCCCATCTACCTCCCTTCAAGAGAATCCACACCCAACTCCTCCAGCATCACTTACTCCACCTCATCTATCTAACATTCCACATTTTCATATACCATCCCCTTCTCCACCTCCACTAGACATCACCATAACAGATGCAATTCCACCTCTATCCCCTCCATCTGTTCCCCTTCCTTCATCTACTTCTCTACCTTCAACTCCCTCTCCATCTTTGGACTCCTCCACTGTATCTACAATCTTATCCCTGCTCACTCCCCTCATCAAATCCCTAATCACAGAGGCCATTACACCTCTTGTGATATCTATTAATTCTTTATCTGCCCAAGTTTCTCTCCTCTCTGCTGCCCCCTCTTCATTCAGGGGCCTGGCTCAAGGTTCTCCTGAACCCAGGTAGGGGAGATGCTCTGTGATGAAGCAGCAGCAGATGCAGATGCAGCAGCAGCAGCAGCAGATATAGCAGCAAATACAGCAGCAGTTCTTCCTGCATAAATTTTGCCAGAATTTGATTCAGATGTGATTGAATTGATTCATTTTATGGATACTGACATTGACTTAGATGAGTCAGTTCCAGAGCAAATAAAATCTGTTGGTGATTTCCATTTAAATCCCATAGTTAATTTGACTGTTTTGTTGAGAAATTTTGATACTGTATATATGCAGTCTCTTCCAGAAGACTTCACTAAACCACAGTTGGCTATTGTGCCTGATACATCTCCAATAAGTCCAGCAGTTGCTAAGCAACTCTGTGACAGTTTTGCAATTCCTGTTGTTGCTCCAACCTCTGCAGTTCTTCCAGAAGCTGTCTCAGTTCCAGAAGATGTCTCAGCACCTATTTTTGTTATGGATGACTCTCCTATGCCAGATCTGGATGAGTTAATCTTGGCTAATATTGAAGAGGAAACTAGGGCAGCAGCTGAAAGCTCTGTCCTAATTACCTCTGATTCTTGTGTAGTTTCTGAAACTCCAGCTTCTGAACCTTCTGCCCCTCCTCCAGAAAAGGTTGTAATTGATGATAAAGCTTTAAAAGCATTGGATGCTTTATATGATAACCCTCAGGGTTCTGGTACTGAAGATGATGATGATGATGATGATGATTCTGATGAAGAAGCTGCCAAGAAGAAAAAGAAAATGCTGTCAAAGAAAAGGAAGGCTCCTCCTCCTCCTGCTCCTAAGCCCAATCCAACTGCTGACACTCCCTACTATATTCTTCATAATGTTACTCCTTATAAGGGAATGCCTGCATGGATGTGGTTATCAAAGAACCAGCAAAAGGAAAGGAAAATAAGTAGGAGATATTCTCCTCCTCCAGTCTATAGATATAGAAAGGATCCACCTCCTCCTCCTCCTCCAGCAGCTGGTGCCACTGGCTCTAGCTCTCAGAGATCTGCCCCCATGCAAACCTATCAGAGACATTCAGGGAGATCCTCTGGAAGCAGCCAGCAGAGGCAACAATCTTCAGGTAATCAACAGTATCAACAGCAACAACAACATATATCTGAAGAAGAGAAAGCTGACAGTCCAAAAAGGTCATACTCTCCTCCTATCCCATTTGAAGATCCTGAAACAGCTAACACTGCAAAAATGGCTAGATTCCAGGAACTAATTAGCCTATCATTGATCAATAAAGCTAAAGCTGAAGGTAAAGACATTTCAGGTTTTACAACTATGTCTAAGTACAGGAAGGAAGAATTAAAAAGGTTTGACAAAGGCAATAAGCTCTTCAATGTTGATGATTATATGAAGCTCCATCCTGAAGCAGTTGTCCACAGAGCTACATCACTGAAGATTATTGGGGCAGCTGACATGACAATGAACCAGACAGAGGCTTCAAATATAAACAGAGAAATTATCTTTAAAAAGTTAGGAGAGAAGACAACAGAAGACAAGTCTTTGCAGAAAAAGAAGAAGTAATCTTTATCTTGTTTTAATTTCTTTCTGTAATTTGTTTTCAAACTATGTTGTTTAAACAAAGCCTATGTATATATATATCTGTTGCATGTGTTAGTAATTCTCTGCCAGATATATTTCTTTTTTTTCTTTGTTTATCTGTTTGTTTATGTTTTGAGTCTCTTAGTGACCTCACCCAAATAGGGGGAGATTGTTGGATCCCTAGTTGATTTGGGCTAGGTTCACTAGCTTAGGATGTGACCCAACATGTATAGCCAGGGTCAAATCTGTGTCCTAGAGTCTAGGCCAAGTCCTTAGAGTCAACTTCAGATGTACCAGACATCCTCCAGACTATCAGAGACTCAAGACTTAGAAGATTTCCAGACTAAGTAAAATGAGTTCGACGTTCGTCGAACTCAGGTCGACGAAAGGCATTCTGATCTCGACGATCTTGAGATACTTCTCTGTGCTGAGCTCGACGATCCTTGTTCTCAGTTCGACTAAAATTGGGACTCTTCAACTCCAGATTTTTTCTAAGTCCAACTTCAAGCTTTGGTCGACGAACAAGATTCTGAGTTTGACGAACTTGGACCTCAAGTTCGCAACTTCTCAGGTCGACGAAGTCAACTTCTCAGGTCGACGAATTCAGTACTCTACTCGACGATTTCTTGTCGACAATTTGAATCCTTCTCAGTCAGAGACTTCTTAGATTCTAAGTCCACAATCATTCTTCGCTCGACGAATTTGGATCTCTGTTCGACGAATAAAGATTGACAGTGATGATTATCTGTTCGACGAATTTTGATCTCAGCTCGACGAATGAAGATTGTCAGTTCGACGAAGATTGAAGCAGAATTGACAAGATTCCCTTGAAGACCAATTGCTATTATCTGGTCGATGAACTCATCAGCTCAGCTCGATGAACTGTGAACTCAGCTCGACGATTCCTGTTCTTCGTTCGACAATTCCAGATTAGGTCTTCTCCAGTTTTTCGTCCCTTTTTCTTGGCGATGAATCCTGAGTAATTAATGCCCAATCTTCTCGGAATGTTACCGTTGGAACAAGCATTAATCATGGATTTTTTGATGTTGTTTTTCCATGGGACAGTTAGGGAAATCATTGATTGTCGCTTCCTTCCCAGGCCGACTGCATTTACTGCTCAAGGTTTCAACCCTACATGATAACTTCTGAAGGATAACAATTATTCTATCTGTCACAGAAGTTCCTGAAGCAATCTTTGGTCAAGGCAATCAGTTCCTTGAAGACCTGTCACCCTGAAGCAGTGCTCCAGAATTCCTGATCCATTCAAGATCTCAGGGGGAGCAATCTGCTGAAATCAATCCACAAGTCTTCTCAGTTGATATTGAGAAAGAGAAGACACTATCACCCCTTTTTCCATCCTCTGTACAAGGTTTTAATTCCCTTCAAAATTATTCTTGGTTACAAGTCTCCTACCAAAAGACTTGAGGTTTTGGTTTTTGAGCACTGAACAAAAGCTCATTGGTGTCAGGCACCTGATCAAAAACCTGAGTGGATTCCTACCAGGGTGGTAGAAGAGTGGATGTACCCAGGTTGGGGAACCACTATAAATTTCTTGTATCGTCTGGTTGCCCTCTTTCTTTTGTTTTGACTGTGCTCTGTGATTTACTAGGTTGCTGTGCTTATTTATTTATTTGGTAATCTGTTCACTTAGGATTACATCAAAAGTTGTAAAACGTTTGTAGTAAGCACAATACTCTATTCACCCCCCCCCCCCTATAGTATTCCAGATCTAACCTGCACTTTCACCTGGACACAGATCTAAGTACTCGAGTAGTTGGTTTTCTCTCGAGCATGTCCTCTCGAGTAGGTCTCGAGTGGGTTACACGCCCTGTGTCACAGGCGTGACTAGGATGACACGAGCGTGGCATGAGCATGTCATCTTGGCATAGATAAGTTTGGATAAGGCGGTTAGTGCACTGCTTTGGGGACACGGCCTGTGACACGGGCGTGTCACAGGGCGTGTTAGGGCCGAAACATGATTTTTCAATGTTTTTCTGGCCGTTGATTTCTCTGTCCTGGATCCAAGGGTTAGGCTTTATCCATGTGGATTTCTGGCCGAGATCTGAGGTTTTAATCCCTTCCTCTTCTTCTTCTTCTTCATCTCATTTCAAGAGAGAGAAAGAGAAGGAGAGAGCAAAGTAAGGAAGGAGGAAAGTAAAGCCAGCTGCTGGAGGAGCTGCGGAGTGCGGAGCGAAGATTCGAGAGCGGATTCGTGAAGGCAGAGCCGAGGCGGTGACTTCCATCCGGCTACTTCATGGCACCGAAGCGATTTTCGAGGGTAACGATCTCCTTCTTGGACATCGAAGTCCTTTCTTTATGCATGTTCTTGGAATCCTCCACCAAGAGGTGGATTTCGGAAGTGATTCCTTCGTTGAGTCTGCATATAGAGTCGGAAGTGTGGAGTACGGCATAGGCATGTTGTGTGAAGCCCATCTGGACGGGTAGTCTGGATTGGTGATGTTCATGGGTAAACTGAAGAAGACTCCATGGATTTGATGATATGCAAAGAGATTTATGTTGTGACGAATGTATGGATGTGATGATGGATGTGAGGAGGCTTTGAGAAAGCTCCTGGTATGAAGAGAGATCAATTGGTAGTGCGCTCGGGAAGCGAGTACCCGGCCGACTACACCACTAGGGTGGGTTGATTTAGTTAGAAGGGAATGATTGGTGGCATGACCCGGGAAGCGAGCACCCGACTTGCTGCACCACAATGGTGGGTCGATCAGGAAATGGTGATGGGTCGATTGGTGGTATGCCTAGGGAGCAATGATAACCCAGCCTGCTACACCACAAGGGTGGGTCGATCTGCTCTAGTTATTTGTGATGCTGGGGAGGTTGTACCTCTGAGTGGTATGGACGGGATGTCGCCAGCTTGCTAGACTGGTGGACGTGGCTTGAGCCATCCAACCAACAAGTGAAGTACCTCTAATCAGCGGTGTACGACTGGGATGCCCGGTACGCCAAGAAGGTGCCCTGAGTGCACGGAGCGTCTGGTGGATACCGGCGTTTGTGATGTGAATGTGCTTGATATTGATAAAGAGATATGATGCTTGATGAGGCTTGATGAGATGATAATAGCAATGCATACAGGGAAGGAACCACTGCCCCGGGTAGGGGGTAGGGTCGTTATAAATGGGTCAGCGAATGCTGACCGTTACTTTGTTTTCTGTTTTGGCTTGGATGGAAAATTGCAGGTAGAATGAACAAATGGAATGGATGGATTGCTGCTAAAGGCCCTTGAAGGCCATGCGAAGAAGTGTGCTTGGATTTCATGTGTGGCCGGCCTGCGTGCCGATGTACAAAAATGTAATTGTGTGAAAAGAGAAATTTATAAGGCCTTAAGGCCAGTGTGTGTGCGTTGTATACATTCCTGGTGTTGCTATATAAATGTGGAGTTTATATAGAAGTGGACATTCTCTGAGCTGAGTTCTTTAACTTAAAACATGCTGCGCTAGAATGGATTGAGTTAAGGATGAGAATAAAATTTGATTTCCACAAGTAATTCCACTACTTGTCTGTGACATATGGCGTCGAGCCCTGGCCGGACCCACCGTTATATGCCATGTAACGAATGGGGGCGTTACACGGGGGGTGTTGTCTCAAAAGGTTTTGGATACAAAATAAGGTGGTGGGTCTTCGGTATCGGACGGTCGTTCACACCGATGTCGATACGTTGACTCGGCGGTGTGGGACACTTAGCCAAAGAAAGTCTGGTGGATTGTCCAGCATTAGTACGCGGACACTCTAGGTTGTGTTCTTCTAGGGGCGTACGAGAGGGCTAGGCCTAGTAGTGTGGATACCCTCCTATGAGTGGGGGGCCCGACCCACTGTCTCCGTTTGCAACTGCGGAGGTTCCTGGGAGTGAAGCTAGCTGCTCAAATAGGGGGAACTAAAGGTCTGTGCGCATAGAGTAGTGTGCGTGAGTTTCACTTGCATGAATCATGGCATAGCATACTTGCATACAACCGACACCCCAACGTATAAATTGGTATGGGACTTTTTATACGATGGGGGCCTGTATGAAGACACCTTAACTTATATGTTTGTATGGGCATTCATATAAGTAAAGGTTACTTATTTGTTACTTATCTTTCTTAGATATGCTGCTTATTCACAAGATCATTAAATTGGAAACTTGTTCAATATTTTATTCAGAGCTCATCATTTGTTGAGAAATTGTGAAACTTAGTCAGAAATGATTCTAGTCAATATGCTATGGTGGAGATTTTTGTTACAATTTTTAAATGAATAATTTCTATACTTAGTGCATAAATTTACCGATATGAACATTTGATCAAAATTAGTTTTAGAGCTCTTTATTAATTTATAAATTATGAAACTTGGCCTGGAGTATTTATATACCCTTACAATCATCCTTGAATTTTCTCAAAATATTTGGAAGTATTTTTGTTGTACATGTTTCTTAAAATGATTTATTGTAGATTATATTTAAAATTAGGGTTGGAGGTCTACACCTTGCAATGAAAATTGGGAGACCTCAGATTCTAGGTTAAATAGTCATCTTGTATTTATCATAAATTTCAAGGAACAGTTGCACGTATGAAATTGACACTTCATGTTCAAACTAGAGTTTTTGGATTACTAGAGAAATTAATTAAATTATCAGATAAATTAGGAAAATTATGAACTTCTGGATTTAGGCCAAACATGATATGATAGACCCCCAATAATTATTATAGGGATATTGGATGATTATTTTGAGTATCACTCATTGTACGCATCATATAGCTTAGAATAGTCTGCGATTAGTAAAAAAATTGCAGAAGTCATGTTGGAATATGAATTTGGGCACATGAGTTGGGGTTAGATGTTTGCTGGTTTGGATAAATAAAAATGAGTTTATCATTGGAAGTTAGGATGAGTAGAGTGTTGGATTGGCTAGTGTTAGGTGGTGCTCAGGATCGACGAAAGATTGTTTGTCCTGTAGGAGAGAGAGTGTGTCAAATACTCTAGGGTTAGATCCAGTACAACAAGTAAGGGTTTGGGAAATTTGATAGCAACCAACAATAGTAAGTGCCTTGAGAAAGGGAGCTTTGGGCGTAATCTCATCATAGTTCCTAGTGCCCTTGCGAGCCTTTCACGGGGAATACCTTGGGCAGACCTGGGCTAACCTAAACAATAAGAGTAAAATATTACAAGAGAAACTAGAATAACTAGGGTTACACATCCACACATCCCGATAGCTTGGGAGGTTGATTAGGTTGTTTTGATTGCCATCCGAACGGTTTGTTTGGAAGGTAGATGCACAAACGGATAGTCCGAGGGGGAGGGCAGTGACTCAAAAGGTTTTGGATACAAAATAAGGTGGTGGGTCTTCGGTATCGGACGGTCGTTCACACCGATGTCGATACGTTGACTCGGCGGTGTGGGACACTTAGCCAAAGAAAGTCTGGTGGATATGGCCAGCATTAGTATGCAGACACTCTAGGTTGTTGTTGCAATATGGAGGTCGGGCGGTCTGTTGCTGTTCGGAGACCGGGCGGTCTGCCGGTTTATTCTGGCCGGTCTGTCTGCCGGGCTGGTGCTGTTTGGTATCCCAGCGGTCTGGCGGTTTGTCTCAGACGACTTGGAGACCGGGCGGTCTAGCGGTCTCCTGCGGCGTCTTGATATTTGTGGCACATGTTATCTCCTCTCGTTAGTTGACGGGCGGTTAACCGGCTTGTCTAACCGCCCGGCCTGTCTGGTTTGCCTTTTGTAAAGCCGCATATACTTGTAAATTTTTAGTCCCACATTGCTTAATTGTATTCTCTTTCTTCTCTTCCATTCTATAAAAGGGAGCTATACCATTGTAATCGATACCATTTTTGGATAATAAAGTTTACATTACTCCAAATTTTTGGTCTGCTCTTTTCTGTTCGCGCATGGTATCAGAGGACTCGGTCCTTTCCTCCTGACTGAGCTCTCTCTATGCGTGTATCTTGTTTCTTCTTTTCGCGACCTATTCTCGCGACTTGTTTTCTCTTCTGACCGCTGCTCTGTTCGCGCAGCTTGTTTCTCCCTGTTTGCGGCCTCTTGCTTCTTCTCTTTTCGAGCCGCTCTCCTCTACCGCTCTCCTTTTCTTTGTCGCCGCGACCTGTCCTTACGTCACTGCGGCCTCTTCTCGCTGTTCTCGTCTTCTTTGTCGCCGCGACCTGTTCTTAAGTCGTTGCTCCCTTTTCTCGCTGCTCTCCTCTTCTTTGTCGCCACGAACTGCCCTTAAGTCGTTGTAACCTGTTCTTGCCGCTCTCCTCTTATTTGCCGCCGCGACCTGTCCTTAAGTTGTTGCGGCCTGTTTCGGCTTCTTCTCCTTCTAGCTGCACCTTGTTTCTCCCGCTGCTCTCTTCTATGGCCTCCATCTCCTCCACGCAGTCCGCCTCGGTGGTCACCTCTTCTGGTAGTGCCCACGTTGTTACTCATGGGCGATGGTTGATCGACTCTGCTGCTACCAATCATATGACGGGCAATCCTCAGTGTTTTTCTCATCTCGAAACATATGATCGGTTTCCTCCGGTCTTTGTTGCTGACGGCTCTTCATCTCAGGTGAATGGGACGAGGGTGTTTCAGCTCACTCCGTCTCTTCGTCTGGCGGATACCCTATACGTGCCCCTGTTCCCTTGCAATTTATTATCGGTTACTTCTCTATGCAAGCAATTACGGTGTTCCGTCACATTCACTTCTACTTCTTGTTCTTTTCAGGATCCAGACTCCCAACGGACGATTGCTGCTAGGACTGAGAGTGGCGGCCTTTACTTCCTCGACAACGTTTCCGCTCTATCCGCCTTTTCCTCCTCCTCTACAGATCTTCTCCAATGGCATCTTTGCCTTGGACATGCTCCTCCACGGCTTCTGCACCAGCTTCTGCCCCACCTCCCTTCTCATCATCCTCCTCTAAATTGTGATGCATGTCAGATTGGCAAGCATCATCGCTCATCCTTCCCGCCAACGCAGAGTCGTGGCTCTTCCCGTCCCTTTGACCTCGTTCACTCTAACGTGTGGGGTCTTGCTCTTACCCTCACCATCGGTCGAGGTAGTTCCTATTTTGTTACATTTATTGATGATTTCTCTCGGTGTACGTGGGTGTACCTTCTCAAGGATCGCTCCGAACTGTTCTCTGTCTGGACATCCTTTTATTCTATGATCAAGACTCAGTTTGATACGTCTATTAAAATCCTTCGTTTTGACAATGCTAAGGAGTATCTTAGCCATGATTTTTCTTCTTTCTATATGCATCATGATATTATTCGTCAAACTAGTTGTGTCTACACCTCCCAACAAAATGGGATGGCGGAAAGCAAAAACTGTCACCTCCTTGATGTCGCTTGCACTCTGCTGACCCAAATGCATGTTCCTCTGAAAGAATTGGTTCCTAAACACCTAGAGGGGGGTGAATAGGTGCAATTCCTTTTTTTCTTCTAAGGCAGAACTTTTAATTCAGTTAATTAGCAAAATCATATAGTTCTACAGCTATCACATCACAGAAATAATAATACCACACACAATCATAGATTGCACACTGATTTATAGTGGTTCCCCAAGGTCAGGGTACATCCACTTTCCCCCTTCGCCTATCTAGCAGTGTGCTAGATTCGGCCTAACTTCTTTCCTTATCCTCAGATCCTCAGATCTTACATCTCAGAACCCAAACAAGGCTCCTATAACTTAGAGTGAGTCCACACTCCTACAGCTCAGGCAATCTGCCCTACCTCAGACTTCAACAAGGCCTACAACTCAGAGATCAAAATCTCCTACAACTCAGGCTCACAGCCCGACCTCAGCCTTCAACAAGGCCTACCACTAAGAGAACTATATCTCCTACAACTCAGCCTTTTATAAATCAGGCTTACAACTCAGATCTTAAAAAGATCCTACAGAAAATAGATGTTAATTTTAAATCTACCACCACCTTGGTTAAGAGAGAAAGGTTGGACGGTTTCTTGATCAGTTCTTGAACGAATCTGATGATAGAGATCGACCTGACTTAGCTTTCTTCAAAGCTTCTTGAATCTGAACACAGTAGGGTTGATCTCCTTTGAAGTCGATCTTCAATCAGCTTCTTTCTTGAAATTCAGAAATCAATCTGAATCCTTCTTGGCAGACTGGTTCAGACTCTGCACTTAAGAGACTTGTTGATGTAAGTCCCTTTCTTCACTTGATTAGATGTAGCTCTCTCTCTCCAAATTCTTCTGAAGATTCTTCTGAATTCTTCTTTTAATTCTCTTGACAAACTCTGAGTAGATCACCACTTGAGAACGTCTTCTTAGATCTTCTATTGAAAATCTTCTTCTATATGTTATTGTGTATGTATAACTATCAATCAATTGATATCTTCTGTTGATGGAGAATGTCTTTATATAGACTTTCTCCATGGTAACCGGCTGATCCGGTTTCTAACAAACTTTTGACACCTCTGACAGTTGCAGTAGTCCGGTTGGTTATGGCAGCTGTCAAGTCTTCCAGTCACTTCTTGAAACTCTATCTCTGTCAGCAAAGTGTCGAGACTGAACTTCATCATGTGTCGGCACAAGTAGACTAAGTGTCGACACAATCCTTGGTGGTGTTGACACAGCTCCCTTGGTGTTGACACTGCTTCTCGACACAGCTTCTGTAGAATGTGTCGACACTAGTTCTGTGTGTCGACACAGTCACTTCTTTTCTTCACAAAAATTAACTTTGTTGAAACTCTGCTATGTGGCCACACAAATCTTGTGTGTCGACACAGTTGATGTCGACAAAGTCTTCTGTGTGTCGACACTGCCTCTGTGTGTCGACACAGTTGATGTCGACTAAACTTTTCTGTGTGTCGACTCTGCCTCTGTGTGTCGACACAGTTTCTTTGGTGTCGACACAGCCTTTCCAAGTGTCGACACAACTGAATCCAGGTGTCGACACAGCTTTTCTCCAGTATTGACACAACCCTTCATAAGTGTCGACACAGCTTCTCTGGTGTCGACTCATGGACTTAGAAACTTTTTCCTGCATTCCTGCATTTTCTTAACCTACACATATAAACTCAAAACAACATCAAATACACCTTGATGCATATCATTGAGTAAGGTGAGGCTTCTTCAAATCTGGTACACATTTTCCAATGTACCCAACATCCTCGCTCCTATTGGGGCTATGCTGTCCTCCTCTCCTGTTATCTCATCAATCGCATTCCCTCCACGGTTCTCCGCGGTGCCACCCCATTCTCCATTCTTTATCCCACCAAGAATCCTTTTCCCCTTACTCTGCGCATCTTTGGGTGCACCGCCTTTGTGCATTCTCCCGCTGCCACCCATGATAAACTCTCCCCACGGGCCACTAAATGTGTCTTTCTGGGGTACTCTACCACTCAGAAAGACTATTGTTGCTTTGACCCCGTTACCCGTAAGCAGTTTGTCTCTGTGGATGTTACGTTCTTTGAAAATGCCTCTTACTTCTCTCCTGCTTCCTCCTCTACTCTTGATGCTCCTACTTCTCAAACCAACTCATCTATTCCCTCTACTTTTATTGACGTTTCGCCATCTCCATCGTCTCTACCCTCTCCACCATCTCCACCCTCTCCACCATCTCCACCATCTCCACCCTCTCCTCCCTCAATTTCTCCCTCCTCTCCACATCCATCTCTCTCTACTCCTGGGCCAGCTCTCTCCATCACGGACGCTCCGGATACTGTAGAACCAGCTGCCCTGGATCTCCCCATTGCCCTTCGCAAAGGGGTTCGGGCATGTACCCAGCACCCGCTTACTGCAGTTGTTTCCTATGATCATCTTACCCCTTCTCGTAGAGATTTTGCACTGGCTATCTCGGCCACTGCCACCCCCTGTTCCTACCAGGAGACCCTTTCTATTCCTCATTGGAAAGCTGTCATGGATGAGGAGATTACTACTCTCACTGAACGGGGTACCTGGACCCTGGTTCCTCCTCCGTTCGGCACAGATTTTGTTGGCTGTCACTGGGTCTTTGTGGTGAAGTTCCTTCCCGATGGGAGTGTGGATCGTTATAAGGCTCGGCTTGTTGCCAAGGGTTTTACCCAAACTTATGGGGTTGATTACTTTGACACTTTCTCTCCAGTTGCTCGTCTTAATACTATTCAAGTTCTTCTCTATGTGGCTGTCAACCGGGATTGGCCCATTTCACAGTTAGATGTCAAAAATGCCTTTCTTTATGGGGATCTTTAGGAAGATGTTTACATGGAGCAACCTCCTGGGTATGTTGCTCGGGGGGAGACACGAGTATGCCGACTAAAGAAGGCTATCTATGGCCTCAAGCAAAGTCCTCGTGCCTGGTTTGACAAGTTTAGCGGCATCGTTGCGGCCATTGGTTTTATAAGAATCTCAGCAGATCACTCCTTGTTCGTTCGAAAAACTGCCTCTGGTCTGGTAGTTCTTGCGGTTTATGTTTATGACATTCTTCTTACTGGCGATGATCAGGATGGGGCAACGTTGACAAAGAAACACCTCCGTCAGCACCTGGTCACGAAGGATATGGGCTCCCTGAAATACTTTCTGGGAATTGAAATCTCTAGGAAGCCCAACTCTATGGTCCTTTCCCAACAGAAGTATGCTCTTGATCTTCTAAAAGAGGTAGGATTTACTGGTGCTAAACCTGCCCGTTCTCCCATGGCTAATGGGGAAGACAAAACTTGGGCAGATGACTCGCCTCTTCTATCCGATCTTACGAAGTACCGGAGTCTAGTGGACAAACTCATTTATCTCATAGTAACTAGACCTGGCATCTCTTATGTTGTTGGTAAGATGAGCCAGTTCATGCAAGCTCCTAGAGAGTGTCATCTACAATCTGCCTTGAGGATATTGGCGTATATTAAAGCAGCACCAGGGAAAGGACTCCTTTTTCAGAAGAATGGTCACCTAAGGGTTGAAGTGTACTCTGATTCGAGCTATGCTGATGACAAAGGGGATCGCAAGTCGACATCAGGTTTCTACACGTTTGTTGGAGGCAATCTTGTGAGTTGGAAGAGCAAGAAATAGTCTGTGGTCTCCAGGTCCAGTGCAGAGGTAGAATATCGCAGTATGGCATAGACCACATGTGAGTTGAAATGGCTACGGGCTCTCATGCTTTATTTAGGAGAGGTGTACAACTATCCTCTTCCTATGTTCTGTGACAATAAGGCCGCGATATACATCTCCAAAAATCTGGTCTTTCATGAGAGAACGAAGCACATAGAAGTCGACTGTCATTTCATTCGGGAGGAGATCTTGAAGAAATAGATTTGTACTTTGTTCTTCACTTCAGACAATGAGTTGGCCGACATCTTCACCAAGCCGATGTCCGCTTCCTTTTTCCACATTTGCGACAAGCTGTGCATGATTGATATCTATGCTCCAGCTTGAGGGGGAGTGTTGCAATATGGATGTCGGGCGGTCTGTTGCTGTTCGGAGACCCGGTGGTCTGTCTGCCGGGCTAGTGTTGTTTGGTATCCCAGCGGTCTGGCGGTTTGTCTCAGACGACTTGGAGACCGGGCGATCTAGCGGTCTCCTGCGGCGGCTTGATCTTTGTGGCACATATTATCTCCTCTTGTTAGTTTACGGGCAGTTAGCCGGCTTTGTCTAACCGCCCGGCCTGTCCGGTTTGCCTTTTTTAAAGCCGCATATACTTGTAAATTTTTAGTCCCACATTGCTTAATTGTATTCTCTCTCTTCTCCTCCATTCTATAAAAGGGAGGCTATATCATTGTAATCGATACCTTTTTTGGATAATAAAGTTTACATTACTCCAAATTTTCGGTTTGCTCTTTTCTGTTCACACAGTTGTGTTCTTCTAGGGTCGTACGGGAGGGCTAGGCCTGGTAGTGTGGATACCTGCCTAGGAATGGGGGGGCCGACCCACTGTCTCCGTTTGCCACTACGTAGGTTCCTGGGAGTGAAGCTAACTGCCCAAATATGGGGAACTAAAGGTCTGTGCGCATAAAGTCGTGTGCGTGAGTTTCACTTGCATGAATCATGGCATAGCATACTTGCATACAACCGACACCCCAACGTATAAATTGGTATGGGACTTTTTATACGATGGGAGCCTTGCTGAAGACCCCTTAACTTATATGTTTATATGGGCATTCATATAGGTTAAGGTCACTTTTCTGTTACTTATCTTTCTTACATATGCTGCTTATTCTACTGGCTTACCTTCATGCATACTATTATAGAACTGCTAGCTTGTACCTTTCTTACTTAGCCGTTTATACAATATAAACAACTGCTAGACTAGTTCCACTGTCATCTGTCACTTTGTACTCTCCACCTCTGTAGCTTCCCTTTCCTCCCCGCTCGGTGCCTAGGAGCCATGGGGGAGGGGTATGGGATGATAGGTATTAGTCTTTATGACTAATAGTTTTCAGACCATAACATTACAGGGGCTCCGGATGGGAGACAGGGACCAGCAGCTCAGGGACCAGCACTAGCGGAGTACGGTGCGCATGGAGGTGGGCCAGTCTAGTACCGGAGCACCGGTGACCAGCTCCGTGAGTGATTAGCACTTTTTATAGCTTCCGCGAGAGATTGTAGTGAGGATCTGATGCACTGGGCTTAAGCCCGTTTATATTTCCAGTTTTGTTACTTTACAGTACTCTCTTTTTTACTTATGGACTTGATGTGATTTCTCATATTACTTGTGATGTCTGTGGACCAAATTATAACTCTATTTATGATTACTGCTCTCTCTACGATGATCGAAAAGGCCGGCAGAATCGGCATTTTGTAGTGGCGTCTTTCCCGAGTGTCGGGGCCATCGCAAAACGGCGGTTCTGGGCATAAGACCTCGTGGTTCTAAAAAGAAAAAAAAGGGGTTCTTGCATATGATCTATCAATAAATTCTTGGCAAGGCGGAGTCTCCCACCTTAGATGCAACTGCTGCCCACATAGCCATTGTTACCTCTCTGCTACAACATCCACTGTTGTCTTCCCCTCCTCCATCAGACAACTATGCTCAATCCACTCAACGGACTGGATCTAGTGGCCGCAACCATCACTCAGGCGAACGCGGTGTTGCCCACTTTCTCTGCTCTCATTACAGCCGCACCGGCCATACGGTTGATCGCTGCTGGAAGAAACATCCTCATCTTTGACCAACGGGCGACGCTTCAACCTCCTCTTTGAAGTCGTCTGCTTTGGTGGTCACGTCTTCAGGTAATGCTCATGTCGCTACTCAAGGTAAATGGCTGATCGAATCTGGTGCTATCAATCACATGACTGGCAATCCTCAATGTTTTTCTTTCTCTCCTAGAAAAACATGATCGGTTGCCCCCTGTCTTTATTACGGATGGCTCTGCCTCATCGATAAATGGGACGGGAGTGATTCAAGTTACTCCATCTCTTCGCTTGGAGGATACCCTCTACGTGCCCACGTTCCCTTGCAATTTACTATCTATCACTTCTCTATGCAAGCAACTACATTGTTCTATCACATTCACTCTCACCTCTTATTCTTTTCAGATCCGGGATCCCAACGGGCAATTGCTACTGGGACTGAGAGCAACGGCCTCTACTTCCTCAACAATGTTTCCGCATTGTCCGCTTCCTCCTCTACTGATCTTCTCCAGTGGCATCTTCGTCTTGCTCACGCTCCTCCACGACTTCTTCGTCAGCTTATGCCTCACCTTCCTTAGCAGAGTCCTCCTCTCAACTGTGACGCATGTCAGCTTGGCAAGCATCTCCGCTCCTCCTTCTCACCTAAGCAAGGTCGAGAATCTTCCTGACCGTTTGATCTGATTCACTCCGATGTTTGGGGACCCGTTCCTACCCTCACCATAGGTCGGGGTAGTTCTTATTTTGTAACTTTTATTGACGATTTCTCCCGCTGTACTTGGGTGTATCTCTTACGAGATCGCTCTGAATTATTTCATGTATGGACATCCTTTTATTATATGATTAAGAATCAATTTGATGTCTCTATTAAAATCTTTTGTTCTGATAATGCAAAGGAATATCTTAGTCATGAGTTTTCCTCGTTCTGTATGCAAAATGGTATTATTCATCAAACTAGCTGTGTCTATACCTCACAGCAAAATGGTGTGGTTGAACGTAAAAACTGTCACCTCCTTGATGTCGCGTGCACTCTGCTAACTCAAATGCAGGTTCCTCGCTCCTATTGGGGCTATGCAGTTCTCATCTCCTATTATCTTATCAATCGCATTCCCTCCAACGTTCTCCACGGCAAAATGCCATTCTCCATTCTCTATCCAGGGAAGGATCTGTTTCCTCTCCCTCTCCATGTCTTTGGGTGCACAGCCTTTGTGCACTCTCCTTCTGCCACCCGTGACAAAATCTCACCATGGGCCACCAAGTGTGTCTTTCTGGGATACTCTACCACTCAGAAAGGCTATTGTTGCTTTGACCCGATTGCCCGCAAGAAGTTTGTCTCTATGGACGTCACCTTTTTTGAAAATGCATCCTACTTCTCTCTCGACTCCTATTCCTCTCCTGATATTGCTCCTTCTCCTACCACCCCTTCTATTCCCTCTAAACCTACCGCGACTCCACCACCTCCTCCGTCTCCACCATCTCCTCTACTGTGTCCCCCTACTGAGATTTCTCCCTCTTCTACAAGTTCATCTCTCTCTACTCTCGGGCCAGCTCTCTCCATCCACAGATGCCCCGGAAACTGAGGAACTCGCCGACTTGGATATTCTCATTGCTCTTCGCAAAGGAGTGCGGACGTGTACTCAACACCTACTAGATGCTGTTATTTTATATGATTGTCTAACTCCTTGCAGGATGTTTGCCTTGGCTATCTCTGCCACTACCACACCACGCACCTACTAGGAAGCTCTTACTATTCCTCATTGAAAGACCGTCATGGATGAGGAAATTGCTACCCTCACTGAAAGGGGCGCATGGACCCTTGTTCCTCCCTCTTTGGGCACTGATGTGGTTGGCTGTCGATGGGTATTTGTTGTGAAGTTCCGTCTGGACGGCAGCGTGGATCGATACAAGGCCTGCTTAGTCGCCAAAGGTTTCATTCAAACTTATGCGGTTGATTACTTTGACACCTTCTCTCCAGTTTCTTGTCTTAGCACCATTCGGTTTCTTCTCTTTGTGCCTGTCAACAGGGATTGGCCCATTTCCCAGCTGGATGTCAAGAATGTCTTCCTCTATGGTGATTTTCAGGAGGACGTATGTAATATCCAATTTCCAATTAGGCCCCTCAACTTAGATTGGGTTAGGCATGTGGTGAGTGATAAGGATTTTAGCTAGGTTTGACCCTAGAAGGTGGGGTGTAGCCATGCGGGGGCCACTATAGGGCCCAAGTCAAATTAGGTCAAACTAGCCTAAATAGGAACCCTAAGAACAATCTAAGTGAACCCTAAAGCATGCCATTAGGTCACCCATTGACCCCAATTTGACCAAGTCAACCCTAAACCTTAATTTGGTCAAACCCACACCTAAAGGCCCAAATAGTCCAAGTGGGCCACCACCATGGTCCCAACCCAAGTTGGGTGGTGTCATAGGGTCCATGACCTTCAGGTGGGGTCAGCCCACTCATCAAGTTGACCAAGTCAACTATAAAAGTCAACTTGGTCAAACATGTGGCCTAAAGAGGAAAATGTGGGTCAAGCCCATTCCCATCGGACAAAGCCTACTAACCATGGCCCATGACCAGCCCAAGTGGTCAAAGACAACTCCTAACCCCAAAAATTAGGAGAGAGAGTACATGCAAAGGGGTAGAAAAGTAATTTGGAGAGGAAAGAGGAGAGAGAAGAGAAATGAAGAGGAAGGTGGCCACATGGCCACTTATTCAGCTGCCTAAGCCTGCTGGCCGACCTCCTCAGGCAATTCCAGAGGAATTTGGAGCATAGTGGCCACTTGGCACCATGGGTGGAGCAACCAAAGCTCAACCCGACCCCCCCTAGTCTTATCTCCCCATACACCCCCTCTCAGCCCAATCCAGCCACACCATCAGCTTCAGAGAGGGGAAACGACTGGAGAACAAGTCCTGGAATAAGGAATTTGTTGGAGAATCGAGGAAACGGGGAGGAGTTGTCGGGCAAAGCTTGGCCATGGCTCACCACCGCCAAACTCGCCGCCAAGCCTCAATTCGGGTTCGTTTCACCTCACCTCTACCCGTACTAGGATCCTAGATCTTTTAGGGGAGATATCGGGCTCAATTGAGCCCGATGCCATATGAGCATGGAGTGAATTTCTCGAGTTTTTCTTCTTGATCGGGATCGCCGGAGGAGCCGCCTCCGACCGCCTCACCGCCGGGAAATGCTAGCCCCCACCTCAACGGAGGTGGTGGCAACAATCGCTGAAGGTCGCGCCGGCCCAGGTGGCCGGAAATGTAAAATCAAGGTAACCCAGCCAGGCTCAATCTCAGCCGTTGTTGATCGGGGACGATGAACGGATGTCGTCCAATTAATTCAAATCAAACTATAGGTTGTATTAATTTTATTCAATTCCTGTCACATATTTACAGTAATCTTGCGTGATTAATTTAGCCTACTTAGACGCATTTTCAGAGGTGGTAGTTAAAATCAAAATTGTAGGCCTTGCTCTTAACTTTCATTTGCCACCCTAAAGTTCAAATATGGGATAATAGAACTCCCTGTAGGCTGTTCTACTAGGACTGGTCCTAGGCAAGGGCAGAAATGCAAATGCATGCCCATGCCAAACCAGAAGTCCACATGACCCAAACTCTTAGACATGTGCTTGACTAGGGCAAACTTAAACTTTGTCCAAAAATTGGAATTTTTGGGAAACATTTTTCTATAGTATTTGTGAAAATACACAAAAGTAAATTAATGAAATATTTAGAGTAATATGACTCCAAATGGCCCCAAATTTTGGTGGAATGTCCTTGGGTTCATTATTGTCCCATGATAAAAATTTCAGTCACTTTTGACTTCTTCATGATTGGTACTCCCTCTTTCATGTGAAGGGTTAATATAAGCTTGGGGTGCATATAGCCATAATTACCAAAACATAGTATGTCTACAAACCTCTGGACATGAGTTCATAGGGATGGATTTTACCCCTCATAGAAATATTGGGTTTTTTGGAAGCAAAAATCCCATTATTTGGAATTTTTGAAAATTAGGCCATTTATATGCAAAAATTTGAAAATAAAGATATTTTTGATTTAAAAACCTTAGATTTTGTCACAAGCTCAAGGGTGTCAAATGTAATCCCTGGAAAATTTATGGCCCTGATTAATTTATTTTATAATGATTTTATGTAGTTTTGACCATTTTGTCCTTTTTGAGAAATTATTTATCTATGGTGGAAATTACAATACAAATATTCTGGAAAAATTCATAGTGATGTATTTTTGAGGTAGTGACATGGTGTAATTATCTTAGAATTTTTGGATACACCATTAAATTTAAAACTCAAGAAATGACATTTTAGTGATATTTCCATATGAGAAAATGAAGGATCAAATTACTGTTTAAAGTTATGAATTTTGGTACTTAGTATTATTTTAGTGATTTACATCTACAGTAATTTGTATGGAATTTTAAGTAACTTATTTCTTGCACTTTATTGTAGATGTAACTTATTTACATCTACAATAAATAGAATTAAATAAAAATATATATGGGAAAATCATAATTCATGATATCCAGCCATAATTAACCTAGATGATCCTCAAAAAAAATTATTAGACCCATAGCACCATTTGTCATTGTATCTCATGCATAAAGTAACATAGGCCACTTAATTAAAGGATTTAATTTAGGGTTTTTATGACTTAGAAAAATAGTGAAAACTCCACATAGTCAATATCATATATCATACCATCCAGATAAATGATTAGGGTCACTTGGCCAAGAAAATTGGAAGTCGTACTTCATGGGTGGTACTAGGTCATGGGTAGTGACTAACACAGTTAGCCTAATCCACTAGGACCATAGCGGGATATGATTAACCATTAAGGTGAGAATTACATTAGAGGAATAAGCCCTGACTGGTCTCCTATAGGTCACTACCGGATCACGGGGGGTGGAGTGCAAATCATAAAGGACAGTGGTTAAACGGAGATCGACGGAAGACCGCCGATTTCCCGGTAATCTCTTAAGTCATTAGGTTTGTTCCAAAGCAACAACGAGAGCTGGGGGTAAATTATGGGTAGTTATCAACTAAAGTAAATATCCTTGAGAAAGGGAGCTTTGGGCATAATCCCATCGTAGTTTCTAGTGCCCCCGAGAGCCCTTCACCGGGTATACCGGGCAGTCCTGGGATTAACCTTAAATCACTAAGTATAATAACCCGTAGACAAGAGTAGTCTAATAAGTTAAGCAACGTAGCATCATTCTCACCCGTATAGGGTTGGAGGGCTTGTGGTAACATTATCACCCATATAGGGTTGGAGGGATTCAGAACGGGTTGGTCCTGCGAGCTGAAGGCTCGGGTTGGAATATCTTGCATGTGCATAAACTTGTGGCGGGTCATGCGGTACTGGGCCAACTGTCACACCGATGGCAGTACGGTTGCTCTGGTGAGGTGTGATGGTTTGAGAGGCCAGTGGGTTGTTTTACACTGTGGTCTGGAGGACGATCCCCGAAAATGCACACTCGACCAAAAAGACTGTGGGTAGCCAGCAATTAGTACGCAGAGACTCTAGAATGCACCTAGGACGTGTACAGAGGCGTATGGGAGGTCTAGGCCTGGTAGTGTGATACCCGCCTAGGAGTGGAGATGCCTGCTACACTACTGTCGTAGCCACAATGGTGGTACCAGAGAGTGATGCTTGCTCCGAAAAGTGGGAACTAAAGGTCTGTGGTCATAGAGTCGTTGTGTGTGAGTTGCACTTGCATGACTCATAAATAACTGCATGCATTCATTCATATTAGGGCATACGCTTCATAGATCCTTATCATATAAATTAGTATGGGCTCTTTTATATGATAAGTTAATTTTGGAAACTCTAACTTATATGTTTGTATGGGCACTCATATAAGTTAGGGTACTTCTATGATGTATATTAGCAGTAGATTTATTATATTTTATTTACTGCACTTACTTATTTCCAGTTTTACTTACTCTTGCACTATACGTGCTTATACATTTGGACTATATACATAGAACTGCTAATGTAGATTTACTATTTACATTCATACTTGGTAGCATAGATTCCTTGTCACATACTTTCCTTTTGTTACCCCTTGTTGTCCACCGTTTCATCCTCCCGCACGGTGCCTAGGCGTTGCGGGGCGAGGTGCGGAGGAAACGACTTAGTCTTTTGACTAATGGTCGGTGACCAAACTATTTTTAGGAGCTCGAGAAGATGGAGCACCAGCATGACCGGCAGGATGAGGTGACCGGACGTGAGGAGTTGATACCACCACCACCTATTACGTCTACTGCAGCCCGACATCAGGTGGGACGAGTTCTCTGAGGATAGTTTTGCTTCCACATTTATTTGTGTGAGGAGAGTTGATATTCATGTACAGGGCATAAGCCTTTTTACTCTTCTTATTATTATTGCTCATTGTGGTTTGGATGTACTTTCATTTTATTATTTGATATGTACTGTGAATGTGGACTGGTTTGTAGTTCATTTCTACATTACTGCTATACTTCTTACTCTCTTTTGGCCAACAGGTTATATGATCGTTCTAGCCGGCAGAATCTGCGTGTTGAGGTGTCGACTAACCCGGGTGTTAGTGCCACCGTAAGATGGTTGTTCTGGGCATAAGAGCGGATGCCTCCTTGGTAAGGGGAGGGGTCTTACAAACTGGTATCACTTGAACAAACGATCATATGAGAAAGAAGTCCACAATACTGGACCACCCCGCTCGAGCATTAGTTTGCGGACAAACTATGCAGCGAAAGCAATGGTGTGCCCATGTGTAAAAAGTCACATAAAACAGTCCATATAAGCAATGAGTTAGGACAATTCTAATATAAACCTTACCTTTGTGCAACCTCCCAGGGTCGCCTTCTTGCAGAGTGTGGCTCCTTCCCCTCTGGATCCCACTCCCTTTCTACAGACAGAGATGGGCCAGACCTTGACGGTCATCCTTGAGGCCTTCAGGGCCCATCAGATTCCGACAGCGCTGCCGAATCCAGGATCAAATTGGCTGAGTGCGTTCAAGGGTTTATCCCCGCCCATGTACCATGGGACGGAGAACGCAGTAAAAATGGAGGAATGTCACGAGGCTATACATCAGATGCTAGCGGGCATCAGCTGCCCTGTCAGCGAGGAAGTTCATTTGGCGACTACAGCACTGGATGCCCATGCGAAGAGGTGGTGGAAATCCATGATGGACTACACCTATGCAGATAGAGATCTGTTATAAATATCTTTGGAGGAGTTCGATGAAGTATTCTTGGACCATTTTGTGTCGACCACGGATCGTGATGAATTAGAAGAGAGGTTCTTGAACCTCAAGCAGGGGATCAGATCGGTGATTGAGTACCAGAGGGAGTTTTCCCATCTTGCCAGACTCGTGGGGGTACAGGATACAGACGACGGGAGGTATGCTAAGAGATTCTACCAGGGCCTCAGAGACGATTTGAGGTAGGCCCTATTGTTTATCTCTTATGGAACATCAGCCCAGATCATCGAGATGGCCAAGAAGCTGGAGGCAGACCAGCTGATGGTTCAGAATAGAGGAAAGAGACCACAAGATGGGTCATTCTTTGGGGAGAATAGCCGGAGCACGCAGAGGGGCAGAGTCATTAGGAACGGGAGAGGTGGGGGACGTCATCGTCCCAACTACAGGTAGGAGCAGGGACCCCCTACAATACCAGCTCCTCCACCACCACAAATGCATGGCCAGATGAGGCAGGATGATAGTGGTCAGCGACCGATAGTTTGCTTCACGTGTCATCAGCCGAGTCATATTAGATCAGAGTGTCCGCTTCAGTTTCGTCTACTCCCTCCTCCACCTCCTCCACCTCCGGTGGCCCCTCCAGTACAGCAGGGTCGAGGTCGAGGTCGAGGCCGAGGCGGAGGACCAAATGGTCGAGGCAGGGGACAGGAGCAGATGTATGCATTGGACCTCGCTGAGCCGAGGAACCCGGAGGAAGTCATCACAGGTATATAATTTATGTTATGAAATTAAGGCAGTTTCCCTATTATTACTATTTTTACATAATCTTAACCATGAAGAATGACTACCGATTTGAAACCCAATCCACCTCAGGCATAGTCTTCATCAACAGCAAGCCCGCTCATACTATATTCGATACGGGTGCTTCACACTCATTCATGTCAGAAGCCTTCGTTGAAGGATTGGACGACGTCAAACGATTCACGGGCACGATGATGAGAGTGAGGCTACCTGATGGATCGGTACTAATATCATCTGTTAAGTGCAATATGGAGGCGGAAATTGGAGGGAAGACTTCCGAAGCGCCTGCGATGATTCTGAAGATGCCAGATTTCGACTTGATATTGGGCATGACATGGTTACATTTGAACCTTGCCCAGATCGACTGCCCATCGAGGAGGATCACCATGAGGCACGGAGACTCCCAGGTCATCGTCGAAGGTATTAGACTTGTCTCCCATCTATTATTATCATTTGTACAGGTTGTCAAGGCCCATCATCAGGGAGAGGAGGTGTACATTATATGCTTCGAGATGGCAGGGGCAGAAGCTTCCCTTGATGACATTCCGGTGGTTCGGGATTTCCCCGACGTTTTCCCGAAGAAATTGCCCGGATTACCGCTAGCTAGGGATGTGGACTTCTGGATACAGCTAGTGCCAGGAGCGAGGCCCGTATCTCGAGCACCATATAGGATGGCTTCAGAGGAGCTAGCAGAGTTCTGGACCCAGCTGCAGGAGTTAGTAGTGTCGGGCTTCGTTCGACCTAGCTCATCACTGTGGGGAGCACCAGTATTATTTGTCAAGAAGAAGGATGGCTCACTACGTCTCTGCATCGACTACTGGGACCTGAATCGATTGACGGTCCGGAACACTTACCCATTGCCCCAGATCGATGAGCTATTTGATCAGCTTCAGGGAGCCTTCTGGTTCTCCAAGCTGGACTTACGATCAGGGTATTATCAGCTGCGAATTTAGGAGGAAGACATTCCGAAGATAGCATTCAGTTCCCGCTATGGACTGTACGAGTTCACGGTGATGCCTTTCGGGCTCACAAATGCACCTTTCGCATTCATGAGTCTGATGAACCGTATTTTCGAGCCTTACCTGGATAGATGTGTCATAGTATTTATTGATGATATCTCGATCTATTCTCGGACAAAGGAGGAGCATATGCAACATTTGGCATAGGTACTGGAGAGATTGAGGGAGCACCAGCTGTATGCAAAGTTTTCCAAGTGCCAGTTCTGGCTACAAGAGGTGGCATTTCTGGGACACGTTTTCAGTGGAGTCGGGTTGGTTGTAGATCCGGCCAAAGTACAGGCAGTGCGTGATTGGCCGCGGCCAAAGTCAGCATCGGACATACGCAGTTTACTGGGGCTCGCAGGATATTATTGCAAGTTCGTGGAGGGGTTCTTGAGGATAACACTCCCCCTCACGTCCTTGACAAAGAAGGAAGCAGATTTTATATGGACGGAGAAGTGCGAGGCGGCGTTTCGGTAGTTAAAGGACAGGCTCACCTCTTCCCCCATCCTTGCACTTCCATCTGGGAAGGAAGGATTTCATATATACATAGATGCTTCATACCAAGGGATGGGTGTCATCTTGATGCAGCACGTCCACGTTATTACCTATGTCTCCAGGCAATTGAAGAAACATGAACAGAATTACCCGATGCATGACTTGGAGCTCGGGGCGGTCGTTTTCGCACTGAAGATATGGAGACACTACTTGTATGGGGTTCATTGTGATATCTACTCGAATCACAAGAATCTCAAATACTTCGACACGCAGAAAGATCTGAACCTTCGGCAGAGGAGATGGCTAGAGTTTCTCTACAATTATGATTACAAATTGCACTATCACCCGGGGAAAGCAAACACTGTGGCAGATGCGTTGAGCAGGAGAGCCGGCACTACTGGACCGGAGCCCCGGGTGATGTCTATGGAGCTATTGCAGATGTTGGAAGATATGCACATTTCAGTCATTTCCGAGTCCCAGCCAGAGTTCTACCGGGAGTATTTGAACTCCTTGATCGTGGAATGTGATATACGAGAGCGCATCGGGGTACAACAGAGGTTAGATGCAGCTTTGGTGCCAGTGTTCAGGGCCCCGGAAGGGGGCAAACCAGGTGATTATTCATTGTTTGATGGCCTCATTCATTTTCACGGTCGTGTTTATATACCCGCGGGAGGTGGTATCCGGGAGGATATACTCAGGGAGGCACACAGCACTCGGTACTCAGTGCACCCCGGTATCACCAAGATGACAGCGGATTTGCGGAGGATCATGTACTGGCCAGGGATGAAGAGGGATATCATCTTTTATGTGACACACTGCGAGACATGCTAGAGAGTAAAAGTTGAATGCAAGAGGCCCGGAGGGATGCTACAGTCTCTGTCGGTCCCTGAGTGGAAGTTTGAGGATATTGCCATGGATTTTGTGCACGGATTGCCTCGCTGCCACTCAAGGCACGATTTAGTTTGGGTCATCGTCGACAGACAGACCAAGGTATCTCGATTTATACCTATCAGGAAGGACAACCCAGTTACTGTTTTGGTGAGGTTGTTCGTGGAGCAGTTCGTTAGGTACCATAGGGTCCCCAGGATGAATGTCTCGGACCGTGATGGTCGATTCACTTCCAGGGAGTGGAGAGCGGTGCAGGCGTACTTGGGTTCTTAGCTTGCTTTTAGCACCGCTTTCCATCCACAGACCGATGGTCAGACAGAGCGGACCATCAGGACCATGGAGGAACTGTTGTGATTGTGTATACTGGATACGGGGAGGCCCTGGGAGAGACTGTTGCCTCTGGTCGAGTTCTCCTACAACAACAGTCACCAAACGAGTATTGGGATGGCACCTTACGAGGCTCTATAAGGGAGGAAGTGCCGGACTCCGCTATCTTGGGTTCAGGATGAAGACCCCAGGACACTTGGATCAGACTACATTAAGGATACAGACGCCCAGATACGATTGATTAAGGACCGGATGCTAGAGGCCCAGAGTAGGCAGGCGAAGTACTACGATGAGCGGCATCGGAAGGTAGAGTTCCAAGTGGGGGACAGAGTATTCTTGAAGATACGTCCAGTGCATGGTATTTCTCGGGTGCGGAGGCACAAGAAGCTCAGCCCTCGATATATGGGGCCCTATTTGATTCTGGAGCGGATCAACCCCTTGGCCTACAGGCTGGAGCTGCCACCAGAGCTGGCATCCTTGCACGACGTTTTCCACGTCACCTCGCTACGGAGAGCTCTCCTTCGGCCAGAGCAGCATATCACCACTACAGCAGGCCCGCTAGCATCCGACAGATCAGTTCATTTGGAGCCGCTCTGGATCGATGATACCGCGGTCCGAGTGTTGCGCAAGAAGAGAGTTCCCCTGGTGAAGGTGTTGTGGTCCAACCATGGACGGGAGGAGCACACCTGGGAGCCAAGGGATCTGATGCTAGAGCGGCATCCAGAGCTTTTTACATCAGGTAATATTTTAATTATTAGTTAAAATACCTAAATTTTCATGCTTGAAAACCCCGTAGACCCGAACTTAAATTTCGGGGACGAAATTATTTATTTGTTTATTGGAATTTGTAACATCCCATTTCCAATTAGGCCGCTCAACTTAGATTGGGTTAGGCATGTGGTGAGTGATAAGGATTTTAGCTAGGTTTGACCCTAGAAGGTGTGGTGTAGCCATGTGGGGCCCACTATAGGGCCCAAGTCAAACTAGCCTAAATATGAACCCTAGCCAAACCATGAACCCCACCACATTGCCCTAACCCTAAGAACAATCTAAGTGAACCCTAAAGCAAGCCATTAGGTCACCCATTGACCCCAATTTGACCAAGTCAACCCTAAACCTAAATTTGGTCAAACTCACACCTAAAGGCCCAAATAGTCCAAGTGGGCCACCACCATGGCCCAACCCAAGTTGGGTGGTGTCATAGGGTCCATGACATTCAGGTGGGGTCAGCCCACTCATCAAGTTGACCAAGTCAACTCTAAAAGTCAACTTGGTCAAACATGTGGCCTAAAGAGGAAAATGAGGGTCAAGCCAATTCCCATTGGGCAAAGCCCACTAACCATGGCCCATGACCAGCCCAAGTGGTCAAAGACAACTCCTAACCCCAAAAATCAAGAGAGAGAGTACATGCAAAGGGGTAGAAAAGGAATTTGGAGAGGAAAGAGGAGAGAGGAGGGGAATGAAGAGGAAGGTGGCCACATGGCCACTTATTCAGCTGCCTAAGCCTGCTGGCCGACCTCCTCAGGAAATTCCAGAGGAATTTGGAGCATGGTGGCCACTTGACACCATGGGTGGAGCAACCAAAGCTCAACTCGACCCCCCCTGGACTTATCTCCCCATACACCCCCTCTCAGCCCAATCCACCCACACCATCAGCTTCAGAGAGGGGAAACGACTAGAGAACGAGTCCTAGAACAAGGAATTTGCTGGAGAATCGAGGAAACGGGGAGGAGTTACCGGATCAAGCTCGGTCATGACTCATCGCCGCCAAACTCGCCGCCAAACCTCAATTCGGTTCGTTTCACCTCACCTATACCCGTAGTAGGATCCTAGATCTTTTAGGGGAGGTATCGGGCTCAATTGAGCCCGATGCCATGTGAGCATGGAGTGAATTTCTCGAGTTTTTCTTCTTGCACGGGATCGCCGGAGGAGCCGCCTCCGACCGCCTCACCGCCAGGAAACGCTAGCCCCCACCTCAACGGAGGTGGTGGCAACAATCACCAGCGGTGACGTCGGCTCAGGTGGCCGGAAATGTGAAATCAAGGTAACCCAGTCAGGCTCAATCTCAGTCGTTGCTGATCGGGGACGATGAACGGATGACGTCCAATTAATTCAAATCAAACTATAGGTTGTATTAATTTTATTCAATTCCTATCACATATTTACAGTAATCTTGCATGATTAATTTAGCCTACTTAGAGGCATTTTCAGAGGTGGTAGTTAAATCAAAATTGTAGGCCTTGCTCTTAACTTTCATTTGACACCCTAAAGTTCAAATTTAGGACACTAGAACTCCCTATAGGGTTGTTCTACTAGGACTGGTCCTAGGCAAGGGCAGAAATTCAAATGCATGCGCATGCCAAACCAGAAGTCCACATGACCCAAAATTTTGGACATGTGCTTGACTAGGGTATACTTAAACTTTGTCCAAAAATTGGAATTTTTGGGAAAAATGTTTCTATAGTATTTGTGAAAATACATAAAAGTAAATTAATGAAATATTTGGAGTAATATGACTCCAAATGGCCCCAAATTTTGGTGGCATGTCCTTTGGTTCATTATTGGCCCATGATAAAACTTTCAGTCACTTTTGACTTCTGCATGATGGGTATTCCCTCTTGCATGTGAAGGGTTAATATAGGCTTCTCGTGCATATAGCCATAATTACCAAAATATGAATTTACCCCTTATTAAACATGGTATGACTACAAAACTTTGGACATGAGTTCATAGGGATGTATTTTACCCCTCATATAAATATTGGTATTTTTGGAAGCAAAAATCTCATTATTTGGAATTTTTAAAAATTAGGCCATTTATATGCAAAAATTTGAAATAGGGATATTGTTGATTTTAAAACCTTAGATTTTGTCACAAGCTCAAGGGTGTCAAATGTAATCTTTGGAAAATTTATGGCCCTGATTAATTGATTTTATAATGATTTTATGTAGTTTTGACCATTTTGCCCTTTTTGAGAAATTGTTTATCTATGGTGGAAATTACAATACAAATATTCTGGAAAAATTCAGAGTGATGTATTTTTGAGGTATTGACATGGTGTAATTATCTTAGAATTTTGGGATACTTCATTAAATTTAAAACTCAAGGAATGGCATTTTAGTGATATTTTCATATGAGAAAATGAAAGATCAAATTATTGTTTAAAGTTATTAATTTTGGTACTTAGTATTATTTTAGTGATTTACATCTGCAGTAATTTTTATGGAATTTTCAGTAACTTATTTCTTGCACTTCATTTGGAAAGTGGCCGATTAATGAATTTAACAATAAATAGAATTAAATAGAAATATATATGGGAAAATCACAATTCATGATATCCAGCCATAATTAACCTAGATGATCCTCAAGAAAAATATTAGACCCATAGCACCATTTGTCATTGTATCTCATGCATAAAGTGACATAGGCCACTTAATTAAAAGATTTAATTTAGGGTTTTTATGACTTAGAAAAATAGTGAAAACTACACATAGTCAATATCATATATCATACCATCCTGATAAATGATTAGGGTCACTTGGCCAAGAAAATTGGAAGTCGTACTTTATGGGTGGTACTAGGTCATGGGTAGTGACTAACACAGTTAGCCTAATCCACTAGGCCCACATGGGGATACCATTGAGGTGAGAATTGCATTAGAGGAATAAGCCCTGACTGGTCTCCTATAGGTCACTACCGGATTACGAGGGGTGGAGTGCAAATCATAAGGACAGTGGTTAAACGGAGTTCGACGGAAGACCGTCGATTTCCCGGTAATTTCTTAAGTCATTAGATTTGTTCCAAAGCAACAACGAGAGCTGGGGGTGAATTATGGGTAGTCGTCAACTAAAGTAAATATCCTTGAGAAAGGGAGCTTTGGGCATAATCTCATCGTAGTTCCTAGTGACCCCGAGAGCCCTTCACCGTGTATACCCTGGGCAATCCTGGGATTAACCTTAAATCACTAAGTATAATAACCTATAGACAAGAGTAGGCTAATAAGTTAAGCAACGTAACAACATTCTCACCCGTATAGGGTTGGAGGGCTTGTAGTAACATTCTCACCCATATAGGGTTAGAGGGATTCAGGACGGGTTGGTCCTGCGAGCTGGAGGCTCGGGTTGGAATATCTTGCATGTGCATAAACTTGTTGCGGGTCATACAGTACTAGGCCAACCGTCACACCGATGGCAGTACGGTGGCTCTGGCGAGGTGTGATGGTTTGAGGGGCCAGTGGGTTGCTTTACACTGCAGTCTGGAGGACAATCCCCGAAAACGCACACTCGATCAAAAAGACTGGTGGGTAGCCAGCAATTAGTACGCAGAGACTCTAGAGTGCACCTAGGACGTGTATAGAGGCGTATGGGAGGTCTAGACCTGGTAGTGTGATACCTGCCTAGGAGTGGAGATGCCCGCTCCACTGTTGTCGTAGCCACAACGGTGGTACCAGAGAGTGATGCTAGCTCCGAAAAGTGGGAATTAAAGGTCTGTAATCACAGAGTCATTGTGTGTTAGTTGCACTTGCATGACTCATAAATAATTGCAAGCATTCATTCATATTAGGGCATACGGTTCATGGATCCTTATCATATAAATTAGTATGGGCTCTTTTATATGATAAGTTAATTTTGGAAACTCTAACTTATATGTTTGTATGGGCACACATATAAGTTACGGAACTTCTGTGATGTATATTAGCAGTAGATTTATTATATTTTATTTACTGCACTTACTTATTTCCAGTTTTACTTACTCTTGTACTATACATGCTTATACATTTCGACTATATACATAGAACAGCTAGTGTAGATTTATTGTTCACATTTATACTTGGTAGCATAGATTCCTTGTCACCTGCTTCCCTTTTGTTACCCCTTGTTGTCCTCCGTTTCGTCCTCCCGCACGGTGCCTAGGAGTTGCGGGGCGAGGTGCGGAGGAAACGACTTAGTCTTTTGACTAATGGTCGGTGACCAAACTATTTTTAGGAGCTCGAGGAGATGGAGCACCAGCACGACCGGCAGGACGAGGTGACAGGACGTGAGGAGTTGATACCACCACCACCTACTACGTCTACTGCAGCCCAACGTCAGGTGGTACGAGTTCTCTGAGGATAGTTTTGCTTCCGCATTTATTTGTGTGAGGAGAGTTGATATTCATGTACAGGGCATAAGCTCTTTTACTCTTCTTATTATTGCTGCTCATTATGGACTGGATGTACTTTCATTTTATTATTTGATATGTACTGTGACTGTGGACAGGTTTGTAGTTCATTTCTACATTACTGCTATACTTCTTACTCTCTTTTGGCCAATAGGTTATGTGATCATTCTAGCCGGTAGAATCGGCGTGTTGCGGTGTCGACTAACCCGTGTGTTAGTGCCACCGTAAGACGGCGGTTCTGGGCATAAGACCGGGTGCCTCCTTAGTAAGGGGAGGAGTCTTGCAACATATATATGGAGGAACCTCCTGGGTATGTTGCTCAGGGGGAGACACGAGTAGGTCATCTGAAGAAGGCCATCTATGGCCTAAAACAAAGCACTCGGGCTTGGTTTGACAAGTTCAGCAGCATTATTACTACCATTGGTTTTGTAAGAAGTTCAGCCGATCACTCCTTATTCATTCACAAAACCTCCTCTAATATGGTGGTTCTTGATGTATATATGGATGATATTCTTCTAACTGGCGATGACCAGGCTGGGGTAGCTTTGACAAAGAAACACCTCCGGCAACACCTGGTCATTAAGGATATGGGCTCACCCAAATACTTTCTGGGGATTGAAATCTCTCGGAAGCCCAACTATTTAGTTCTCTCCCAATGGAAGTATGCTCTTAATTTGCTAAAAGAGGCAGGATTGACTGGTGCTAAACCTGTCAGATGTCCCATGGCTATTAGAGAAGACAAAACTTGGACAGATGACTCGCCTCCTCTATCTGATTCTTCGAGATACCAGCATCTGGTGGGCAAACTCATTTATTTGACAGTGACCAGACCCGACATCTCCTATACTGTAGGCAAGGTTAGTCAATTCATGCAAACTCCTAGGGAGTGTCATCTATAGTCTACCCTGAGGATATTGGAGTATGTTAAAGCAGCTCCAGGGAAAGGATTGATTTTTCAGAAGAATGGTCACTTGAGGGTTGAAGCGTACTCAGATCTGAGCTATGCTGATGATAAAGGAGATTACAAGTCAACATCGGGCTTTTGCATATTTGTTGGAGGAAATCTTGTGAGCTGGAAGAGCAAGAAACAATCTGTTGTCTCTAGGTCTAATGCAGAAGCGGAATATCGTAGAATGGCGTCGACCACATGTGAGTTAAAGTGGTTACGAGCTCTCGTGCTTGACCTAGGAGAGGTATACAACTATCCTCTTCCTATGTTCTACGACAACAAGGCTGCTATATACATTTTCAAAAATTCGGTCTTTCATGAGAGAACAAAACACATAGAGGTCGACTATCACTTTATTCGAGAAGAGAATTTGAAGAAACAGATTTGTACTCGGTTTGTCACTTCTGACAACGAGTTGGCAGATGTCTTCACCAAGCCGGTGTCCGCTTCTTTATTTCATATTTGAGACAAGCTGGGCATGATTGATATTTATGCTCCAGCTTGAGGGGGAGTGTTGAGACCGGGTGGTCTGGCGGGTTGGCGGTCTGGCGGTCTAGCAAGTTGAGATCTGGCGAATTGAGGTCTGGCGAGTTTAGATCTGGCGGTCTGGCGACTTGTCTATGGCGGCTTGGGGATATTGGCCGCTTGTTCTCTACATTATAGTGGTCGTGCGGTTAGGCTAACCGTGCGGCTTGTGCGGCTTATGCGGCTTGTATAGTTTGTGTTCATATAATTATTAGTCTCACATTGCTTATTTGTAATCTCTCTTCTCCCCTTCATTCTATAAAAGAGAGGTCATACCTTTGTAATAGATATCTTTTGGGATAATAAAAATTTTTGTTACTCCAATTTTTCGGTCTCTTATTTTCTATTCGCACAGGGTACATCGGGGAATCATGTCTCTCCATGTATGCCTCGCCATGTGAAGATTTTTGATAGTACAAGATTCTTGCTCTTTTGTTGCATCTGGTTTATTTGGATTCAGTTTGGTTGCAGTGTTCTTGGGCCTAGTTTGCTTATTTCTGCGGTTCACATATTTTTACATGGTATCAGAGCTTATAGAGGCTTGAAGAGCATTCAATCGTTAGTTTGCTTCATTGCTTCAGGAAGTTTAAGTGAACCAAGGTTACTGCAATGGAAGAAGGATTTACAAGAGGTCTTGGAATAAAGATTCTTACATCGACCAACTTTAAAAAGTGGAAGTCATGTATGAAAAGCTATCTTTTGGGTGAGGACTTGTGGGAGGTCGTCTGCAGAGATAATAGATAATAAGTTATTATTACCACTGGCAATACTGATGCGGTGAGAGCTTGGAGGAAGACTAACCCAAAAGCAGAGTTTACTCTAAAGTAGGCTATCTCACCAGAACTCTTTGACCACATCATTGGATGTCGGTTAGCTGTGGAGATTTGGACATCTCTTAATGGGTTGTTCAATAGGAAGAATGTAGCTCGACTACAATTCCTGGAGAATGAGTTGGCAAAAGCCACTCAAGAAGATGTGCCCATCTCAAAGTTCTTCTTGAAGATGAAGAACTTGTACATTGAGATTTCAGTATTGGATCCTGATGAGCCTATCTCGGAAGCGAAGCTGAAAAGGCACATAATCTGTGGTTTGCGGAAGGAATATGTGGCCTTTGTTACTTTCGTTGAAGACTAAGACACTCAGCCGTCTTTGCTGGAGCTAGACAACCTGTTTGCTTTATAGGAGATCTTGGCTAGACAAATGGCTGGAGTCACTATCTCTAAAGGAGATAGTGAGACGCTCTTCTCAGGAAAGACAAAGAGATGGGAGAAGAAGAAGTCTGCTAGTGGTGATGGCCCTTCAACTTCATATCAGCAAGATATGATTTATGCTCCTAGGCGTGATTGGAAGAAGAAGGAAGAGATAAGGTGCTTCAGATGTGACCAGCTGGGTCATTTCAAGAAGGACTGCAAAGTCAAGCTCAAGTCGGGGCATGTTGTAGATAAAGAGGAAGCCAGTTCTAGTGTTGAAGAATACAAATGGGGAAATGCGTTCATGACATCCGCGTGTGTTCGTGCTTTATCCACCATCGATTGTAAAGATGATTGGATAGCATACTCGGGGAGTGGTCACCACCTCACCAGGGACAAGTCAAAGTTCTCCTCT
Organism: Platanthera guangdongensis; assembly: GCA_039583875.1. NCBI lineage: Eukaryota > Viridiplantae > Streptophyta > Magnoliopsida > Asparagales > Orchidaceae > Platanthera > Platanthera guangdongensis. Next base: position 192,924,631 of record CM077158.1, on the reverse strand, counting down.
CTGCGAAAATTCTCAGGTACCAAAGTTATTATAACTGCTGATGATACAGTTCATACAGTCGAGAAAGAGGGTGTCGTTTCTTTAGGTAGTGATAAAGGTCCACTCACTTTGAGGAGTGTTTATCACATACCGTGCATGAAGAAGAACCTCTTCTCAGTGACCAACACAGTAGACACATGCTATCACGTCCTGTTCGACCCAACAGACGTGATGTTTCTGTGCAACATGTCTACGGTTAAGGCTGACGTTGCTCATGTAAGGAGAAGGGTAAGGGACTTATATGTGCTATGAACAATCTCTTATGTTGACCGGATGAGGGCCAATGATAGTACAACTATCTAGCATGAGCAATTAGGACACATTGGGATGGACAAGCTGAAAGCCATGGAAGTAAGGAGCCTTGTGAAAGGCTTGCCTAAATTGTCATACTTCGGTGACGGTCATGTCTATGCGGGGTGTCAATATGGAAAGACTCATCGTCTTCCATTTGACAAGTAGCAGACCAGGTGTAAAGCACCATTGGAGTGTATTAATGGTGATCTGATGGGGCCGACCATCATAGCTAGCCTTAGAGGCGGTAGATATACATTGGTGTTGATTGATGACTACACGAGGTACACTTGGGTTTACTTTATGAAGGAGAAGTCAGACGTATTCTGTTTGTTTGTGGAGTTCAAGGAGCTAATGGAGGGTCGGCATGGCCAGCGGATAAAGAAGTTGAGAACGGGTAATGGAGGTGAGTTCATTTCAAATGAGTTCTTTAACTTTTGTGGGAAACACGACTTCTAGAGAGAGCTCACTTGTGCTCATACACCAAAACAAATTGGAGTAGTAGAGCAGAAGATCCATCATCTGACAGAAACCTGCAAGTGTTGGCTTCATGTCAAAGGCATTCTGAGGTCCTTCTGGGCAGAAGGGATGGCATGTGCAACCTATGTCATCAATCAAATAACTCTGAGTCTGATCAACATGAACTCTCCTCATGAGATGATGTTTAAGGAGAAGCCCAACATGGAACACCTTCGGGTGTTTGGGTCTACCTGCTACGTACACATCCTAGATGCTCTCAAGGAAAAGCTGGATGTGAAGGCGAGGAAGCTTGTCTATGTAGGCTATGATGAGCGAAAGAAGGGATGGAAGTGTATGGATCCAGTGGCGAAGAAGTTCATCGTCTCGAGAGACGTGGTCTTTGATAAATTGACGTCATATGGAAGTGGCTCCTCCGTGGAGCTGTAGGAAAGTAGGTTGGATGGCGGGCAAGATGAGGCTTCTAAGGACCTTCTATTGGAGTTGTCCGTGTCACCAGAAGCTCCGGGTGTTTCTAGCTCTGGGGCGAAGGCTTCTAGTTTAGGAATACGGGGAGCGATGCTCCAAGTTTGCCGGGGAACGGAGCAGATTCAGAAGAGGCAGTAGAGGAAGATATCAAGGGCCAGAATCTTCGGAGATCAAAGAGGACCACCAAACCACCAGCTCGTTATAATGAAGGTAACGCGGTGAGCTTGGTCTCTTGTTTCTTTACAGGTCCTTTGGACGAGCGAGAGTCTTCTAACTTTGAATATGCCAATGGAGTTAAGGACCAATAACTAAGCTCTACTTTATTCGATCGGAGATCGACGAACTCAGTTCTTTCTTTGAGCTGCGTTCGACCAAATCCTTACTGAGATCGACGAACTCAGACTACTTCCTTGAGCTGAGTTCGACGAAATCTTAGCTGAGATCGACGAACTTCCATCTCTTCTCAGAAGTTCAGCTCGACGAAATGACTATCTCTGTTCGACGATTTTGGAGCTCAGATTGGAAAGTGAATTCTCTGTTCAGAGATCTTGGAGCTCAGCTCGACGAAAGAAGGTTCCGTTCAACAATTTTTATACTGCTTGTCTGCCTTATTCAGCTCGACGATAATGGATCTCAGGTCGACGAAATATGTTGAGTTCGACTATTCTATGGCAGATTCTGTTCGACTATTTTCCATACAGTTTTCCAGTATTTTCCAAGGCAATTTGGTTTCAAATTTATTATTATATGTCTGTTGGGTACATTGAAATATGTGTACCAGATTTGGAGAAGCCTCACCTAACTCAATGATATTCATCAAGGTGTATTTGATGTTGTGTTGAGTTTCAATGTGCAGGTTAAGGAAATGCAGAAAAAGTTTCTAAGTACAAGTGTCGACACTTGAGAAGAATTGTGTCGACACTTGAGAAGAATTGTGTCGACACATGGAAAAGGCTGTGTCGACACCAGGAGCCAGATTGTGTCGACACACAGAACTTGTGTCGACATAGAGAAAAATTATCGACAACAACTGTGTCAACACACAGGACTTGTGTTGACACATTCCAAAATTCTATCGATAACACTTGTGTCAACACACGGGACTTGTGTCGACACACTCCTAAATTCTGTCGACAACACTTGTGTCGACACACAGGACTTGTGTCGACACACTCCAGAATTCTGTCGAAATCAACTTTGTTGACACTAGAAGCTGTTGTGTCGACACACAGGACTTGTGTCGACACATTCCACCGAAGCTGTGTCAAGAAGAAAAAGAAGAGTTGTGTCGACATACAGGACTTGTGTCAGCACATGCCACTGAAGTTGTGTCAAGAAGTTAAAGAGAAGCTGTGTCGACATTATGAAAGTTATGTCGACATCATCAAGAGTTGTGTCGACACATGGACTATTGTGTCGACACATTTGAAGTATTGTCTCGACACTTTGCTGCTGATTCGAAGTTCAATGAAGGATCAAGTATCACGACTGAAGACTTGACAGCTATCATAACTGACAATGTTGTTGTATATATCAGAGCTGTCAGAAGGCCGTTATGAACCAGATCAGCCGATAACCTCGGATGAAGCCTATATGAAGACATGTTATATCATCAGATAGAAGAATTGAAGCAATGAAGAACTAAGAAGAAGAAGATAAGTCTTCATCTAGAAATCAACAAGGGCAGATCCTGAACAAGTCTGCAAGAATAATTCAGATTAAATTCTGAATAGAAGAAGGAAGCTGGATTGAGGATCATCTCCAACTTCAAGAAGATCAACCTTACTTTGTTCAGATTCAAGAAGCTTTGAAGAAGCTAAGACAGGTTGATTCTAAAGTTGTTAGATCTATCAAGAACTGACCAAGAAACCTTCTACCCATTCTCTCTCTACTTGGGTGAAGGAATTACTCTTTTACTATCAATGTTTTTGTAGGATCTTTTACAGATCTGAGTGTAGGAGGGTTATCCCTCTGAGTTGTAAGCCTAAATATATAAAGGCTGAGGTAGGGCTGAGTGCATGAGGTAGGAGAATTTTCTCTCTGAGTTGTAGGCCTTGTGGAAGAGGCTGAGGTAGGGCTTGATTGCCTGAGTTGTAGGCCTTGTGGAACAGGCTGAGGTAGGGCTTGATTGCCTGAGTTGTAGGCCTTGTGGAAGAGGCTGAGGTAGGGCTCTATTGTCTGGGTTGTAGGCCTGGTAAAAGGCTGAGGTAGGGCTTAATTGCTTGAGTTGTAGGAGTGTGGACTCACTCTGAGGTAGGATTCTCTGGGAGGATCTGAGTTGTAGGACTTGCTGAAGTCTGAGCTGTAGGGACCTTTCAAGGTTCTAAGTTGTAAGATCTGAGGATCTGAGGAAGAAGAAGGAAGTTGGGTCGAATCTAGTATACTATTAGTTAGGCGAAGGGGGAAAGTGGATGTACCCATCACTTGGGGAACCACTATAAAACTGTGGGTATTCTGTTTTGGCTGTGTTTTCTTTTATACTGTGGTGTGATAAATATTCTGAATAATCTATGTTAGCAGTAAAAGTATTGTCTGCCTTAAGGAAAAAGAATTGAACCTATTCACCCCACCCCACCCCCTACCCCCTATAGGTGCTTAGGACATCTTGAAACCAATTCTTTCAAGTGGTATCAAAGGGAGGTTACTCAAGATTTGACTTAACAGTCTGAGTTGATCTAAAAGGCTGTTATAAGTTAGACAGAATGGGTTCAAGTGAGAATTAGAAGGAACTTGGATCCATAAAGCTTCCTATTTGTAGGAAAGAAAACTTTGGCATTTGGAAAGAGAGGGTCAGATTGTTTATGGAAGCATCTGATCCAAGAATTTATATCACAGTGCTAGAAGGGCCATTTATTCCTATGAATATATCAGTTCTTAATGCTAACCTCAAGACTCTAAAGAGTTATTCAGAAATCACTAAGGAAGAGATCATTCTATCAACCTTAGACATGAGGGCACAGAATAAAATTGTGAGTGTCATAGATGACTCTACATTCCAGAATCTGGTCCATTGCAAAACCTCCAAGTAGATGTGGGACACTTTGATTGTCTACATGGAGGGAACAGAAGAAGTGAGAGAGGATAGGAAGTCCATGCTAAATCAAGAATATTAAAGCTTTAGACAAGCTAAGTCAGATAGCATAGCTGAATACTTTAAGAAATTCTTTAGAATTGTTAATGAGCTAATGACCTATGGAAGAGTCTTTAGCATATATGAATTAAATGACAAGTTTCTCAGATCTCTAACCAAGGACAGGGATACTAAAATATGTGCCATCAGAAAGGTTGCCGGGCTTGCAAATACACCTCCACCAACCTTATTTGGAAAACTGATATCGTATGAGATGCAGCTCACTGCCAGAAAGGAAGAGGAGAAAAGTAACAAGTCTGAATACAGAGAAAAGTCAGATGCCTTTAAGGCTGAAGCTACAAGAAAGGGTAGGAGAAAGTCACCATCTCCTCCCAGGAGAATGACTGAAGTTGAATCAGAAAATACTGACATCAACACTTCAGACAGTCATAATTCTGATGAAGATTTTGCTGCCTTCACAAGGCAGTTTTAAAGGCCAGGGCATGTCATAGTTGATTGTCCTGATAAAAGAAAGGAATCTAAAGATAAATAAAAGCAGCAAAATAAGGGCAAGAAGGAGAGATCCTTGGTTGCAATGAAGCAGAAAAGCTGGACTAATTCCTCATCATCAGATTCAGGAGAAGAGACAGAAGCTGAAGCTTATATAGGATTGTTTACTACTGAAGAGGATTCAGTAGAATCTGAGTTCTTGCAAATACTAGACTCAATAAATGGGGTTGAAGATCATCATTGCAAAGGGCTGATGGTTTTGACTGAGGAAGATCAATGTCAGGATCAGCCTGGTCCCAGCAAGGTAAACAGCCTGTCTACAGTTTCTAGTTATTATACTGGATCAGACTTAGAAGCATCTGCATCAAGAGATGTGGATGGTTTAGAATCTGAAGGGGATGTACATCAACTTATTGATAAGTATGGTGATCTGTTGCATGCACTTAAGAGAAGCAGAAACCTTGTCAAAAACCAGGCTAAGGAAATTGCTGCTCTTAAGTTGGTTGCATCTGATTCAGAAAAATTGATGGATAGGAAGATGAATGAGGTTGCCAAGCTAAAAAACATAACTATTATTCAGTTGGGATCAATTACATTCAAAAATGATCAAATCAAGGGTCTGGAAGTCAGACTACAAAGAGAAAAGGAACTTGTGGTTAAATTCTCAAAGCCAAAGTCTGTCTTACCTTTGATTGATAACTTCATTGCACAAAAGAGTAAGACAGGTCTAGGTTTTAAGGGAAGAACTAGGGCAGCAAATTCTAAAAGAAAAGGCAAAGCCCCAGTTCAGCTACTAATCTCCAAACCCCCTATTTCTTTCAGAAAAGTGGTACAGCCTACTAACAGGTATGACCATGACATTACACATGGACACTGTAAGGCTAGTATTCTGAATGACAAGGGTGAAATGTCAATATGGCAGCCCATGTACAAACACACCTTGTTCTTCAGGAATCATTGGTATTTGATGCATCAGCCCTAGCACTAAACAAAAGGATAGCTGACAGCAAGGTTGTTGAGACTGTATCTAAAAGAAGATACAATAGATATGAGTGCCGGTGTTGTGGCAAGGTTGGGCATTATGCCATAGATTATTGGCACAATACCAGTGTAAGGAAAAATGTCAGCTTACCTGTTAGAAAGACTGCAGGGAAATCAGTCAAGTTTCAGACTAACCTGAACCTAGAACCCAATACTTATTGGGGTTCTAAGGTTAAGTAATTTTATTTGATGCAGGTGAGTCCAAGTGGCCTTACCCCAATATGGTACTTGGACAGTGGATATTCTAGGCACATGACTGGAACAAGAAGGATGCTGAAGGATTATACTCCCATAGAGAATGGACCTAAAGTGATCTTTGGAGGATCTAAAAAAGGGGTCATCAAAGGGTTTGCTCTACAGGTCTGAAGGAAAAGATGGACAAGCTAACCATTAGTGAAGACCAACCTGCAAGGCAGGATGAAGAAAATGATGGATGTTGTCTAGGGGGAGTACAAGACCCACAAGCTGATGATGAAGAAAATGTAGTACAACTTGATGGGGAGATTGGAGAAAATCAAGGTATAGATAGATTGCATCCAGTAACAAGACATCTAAAGGATCATCCAGCACACCAAATTATTGGTGATCCAAGACATGGTGTCCAGACAAGGAGCAAGAACTTGAACACAGTTCTTTGCTCAGGTTTCCTGTCCCAGATGGAGCCCAAGAAATTTGAATCAGATTACTGTCTTGGAGCAGCAAAAAGCAGACAAGTGTGGTTATTTCCACTGCTGAGTCTGAATATGTTGCTGCTGGCAGCTGCTGTGCTCAGCTATTATGTATTCAACATCAACTTGAAGATTATGGAATTCAGGTAAGTAGAACTCCATTATTTTGTGATTCTACTAGTGTCATTTCTATTGTTAGAAATCCTGTTTCAAATAGCAGAACTAAGCACATAGAAATAAGATTTCATTTCCTTAGAGATCATGTTGAAAAGGAAGATATAAGTTTAGAATTTGTCAATACTAATATTCAAATTGCTGACATGTTCACAAAACCACTGGATGAAACTAAATTCAATTATTTTAAAATTAAATTAGGCATACTGAACTTAGAATAAGAATAACAAATTTAACTAAGTAAATTTGTGTTGACATATAAAGATTATGTGTGTCGACACTTAAAGACAAAGGTGTCAACACTTAGTAGATGGTGTCGACACATAAAAAAAATTCTGTCGACACATCCAGAAGATTGTGTCGACACTCAGAATTTGGTGTCGACACATAGCTATCCTGACACTTAATTGTTGGTGTTGACACATAGAATAGTAATTCTCTATCGAGACTTTAGTAGTTTGTGTCGACAAAATTCCAACAGTGTCGACACAATAAGAGTATTTCTACCCGCCTTTTGACCTTCTTTGATTAGAAACATATAAATAGGTGGAAGTAAAACCCTGTCTACTATAAAGAGTGCAGGGGGAGCAGGCTAAGACCCTGTCTATAAATAAGTGGAAGTAAAACCTTGTTTACTATAAAGAATGCAAGGGGAGCAGGCTAAGACCCTGTCTATAAATAGGTGGAAGTAAAACCCAATCTGGGTAGAATCCTGAGTTTATATCTGGCTGAGAATATGGATTTGAGAATACTATCAAGATGGGATAGACTTCTGACCAAAGATGTTTCTACCCCTCAGAAACAATCAACAAGAGTTCACTCTAGAAGAGTTATTTCCTGACATACAAGATGCAAGGATTGAGGGGGAGCTGCTAAGGACTGAGAAGGAGATGCCCATTATAGCATCTAGTCCAAAACATACAGTGGACATAGCAAGCTCATCTGAGTCCTCAGAAGATAAAGAAGCCTCTAGGGCAAAGAAGAGAAAGCTTATGGAGCTAAGGAAGAGAAGCGCTGGCTATAAGAAAGCCTTACAAACTGTCTCACAAACTCCAGCTCCAACAGTAGACTTCAGTTCACTTCTGGTGCAACTGCAAGTAAATTTGGATGAATAAAGAGCAGCTCCTGAGAATTATGTAGATGAAAGACATAAAGGGGTAGAGAATTATTCAGATCATTCTATAAGGAAGGCACTAATTACCTAGCTAATCTAATTAGATTTCAAAAAGATGATCTCAGAGACCATATTGAAAGAGAAGTCATAAAGGGGGAGAGTGTGTTAATCAATGCAGGCTCTGAACATGCTAAATGGATAACTAATGTTATCAGAGCCACTCTTGGTTATCCACCCCTGTGTGATGATGATAACTGCTGATTTTGAAGGAATTCAATCTGCAGTACAATAAAAAGAAAGAAGAAGTCAGCTGAAGAGCTCAAAACTAAAGAAGAAGCCAGCTGAAGACACTGAAGCTAGTGTACAAGCTAAAGTTCAGTCTGGAAAAGGAATAGTTATCAAGGAACATGATCAATCCTAGAATTAGATGGTCTAGGTTTTGGTTAATGTAAATTTTTTGGACTAAATCATTGTTATTCTGAACATATATTAATAAAATTCCTTGGTTTAGTCTTAATTTGGTATTGAATACTTAGAATCTTATGATGCATGTTCATTGTGTTATAACATATTCTGTGATAATATTGTTACATACAATGATTGTTTTTGGTTACTCTTATCCTTAAAATAAATGATTACATCATAATCTTGATTTTATTATAAGTGATGTATATCATTGACTAAGAGTTATGACTTCTCCAAATAGGGAGAGATTGTTGGGTACATTGGAACATATGTACCAGACTTGGAGAAGCCTCACCTAACTCAATGATATTCATCAAGGTGTATTTGATGTTGTGTTGAGTTTCAATGTGCAGGTTAAGGAAATGCAGAAAACGTTTCTAAGTACAAGTGTCGACACTTGAGAAGAATTGTGTCGACACTTGAGAAAAATTATGTAGACACATGGAAAAGGCTGTGTCGACACCAGGAGACAAATTGTGTCGACACACAAAACTTGTTTCGACACACAGAAAATCTGTCAACAACAATTGTGTCGACACACAGGACTTGTGTCGACACATTCCAGAATTCTGTCGATAACACTTGTGTCGACACACAGGACTTTTGTCGACACACTCCAGAATTCTGTCAACAACACTTGTGTCGACACACAGGACTTGTGTTGACACACTCCAGAATTCTGTCGACATCAACTTTGTCGAGACTAGAAGCTGTTGTGTCGACACACATGACTTGTGTCGACACATTCCATAGAAGTTGTGTCAAGAAGAAAAAGAAGAGTTGTGTCGACACACAGGACCTATGCCTACACATGCCACTGAAGTTGTATCAAGAAGTTAAAGAGAAGCTGTGTCGACATTATGAAAGTTGTGTCGACATCATCAAGAGTTGTGTCGACACATGGACTATTATGTCGACACATTTGAAGTATTGTCTCGACACTTTGCTGCTAAGTCGAATGTTCAATGAAGGATCAAGTATCACAACTGAAGACTTGACAGCTATCATAACTGACAATGTTATTGTATTTGTCAGAGCTGTCAGAAGGCCTTTATGAACCGGATCAGCCGGTAACCTCGGATGAAGCCTATATAAAGACATGTTCTATCATCAGATAGAAGAATTAAAGCAATGAAGAACTAATAAGAAGAAGAGAAGTCTTCATCCAGAAATCAACAAGGGCAGATCCTGAACAAGTCTACAAGAAGAATTCAGATTAAACTCTGAATAGAGAAGGAAGTTGGATTGAGGATCATCTCCAACTTCAAGAAGATCAACCTTACTTTGTTCAGATTCAAGAAGCTTTGAAGAAGCTAAAACAGGTTGATTCTAAAGTTGTCAGATCTATTAAGAACTGACCAAGAAACCTTCTACCCATTCTGTACTTGGGTGAAGGAATTACTCTTTTTACTATCAATTTTTCTGTAGGATCTTTTACAGATCTGAGTGTAGGAGGGTTATCCCTCTGAGTTGTAAGCCTAAATCTATAAAGGCTAAGGTAGGGCTGAGTGCCTGAGGTAGGAGAGTTTTCTCTCTGAGTTGTAGGCCTTGTGGAAGAGGCTGAGGTAGTGCTTGATTGCCTGAGTTGTAGGCCTTATGGAAGAGCCTGAGGTAGGGCTTGATTGCCTGAGTTGTAGGCCTGGGAAAAGGCTGAGGTAGGGCTTAATTGCCTGAGATGTAGGAGTGTGGACTCACTCTGAGGTAGGATTCTCTGGGAAGATCTGAGTTGTAGGACTTGCTGAAGTTTGAGCTGTAGGGACCTTTCAAGGTTCTGAGTTGTAAGATCTGAGGATCTGAGGAAGAAGAAGGAAGTTGGGCTGAATCTAGTATACTGTTAGATAGGTGAGGGGGAAAGTGGATGTACCCATCACTTGGGGAACCACTATAAAATTGTGTGTATTTTGTGTTGGCTGTGTTTTCTTTTATACTGTGTTGTGATAAATATTATGAATAATCTATGTTAGCAGTAAAAGTATTATCTGCCTTAAGGAAAAAGAATTGAACCTATTCACCCCCCCCCCCACTCTAGGTGTTTAGGACATCTTGAAACCAATTCTTTCAATGTCTATAATACTTTGATAATTAATGCTACATATTCTCAAGAATATATCCATTCCAAGGCAGCATTAATTATGGTATTCATAGAGTAATTGGCTTATTTACTTGGACAGTTATAGTAACAAATTAATGGGTTTTTCTAGCCATTCAACACCCAGGATTTCTACAGGAAATCAAGGTTATGATTCAAAATTCAAAATATTATTTTCTGAAAATGATATATAAAGTTTTCTTCTTCGTTTTCAAGAACAAGGGTGATATAAAGATATGGGTGAGGAGTGAAAACCAATAAAACAGACCGAACTGACCGAACCGCACCAATTTTGAAATCAAGCCGCCCGGTCCGGTATCGGTTCGATTTGGAGCTTTTGAAAACCGAAGGCTTATCGGTTTGGGTCGGTTTTCAAGTTGTAAAAACTGACCAAACCGAACCGAACCGACTAATATTATAATAATTTTAAATTATGTATAAGCAAGCTTCTATTTGATATTTTGATCTGAATTACTGAATGTGGGCTTCCATAAATTATATTATTTATAATGTTTAGCTGAATCAATTCATATATGTTCAATAAATTATTTCATAAATTACATATTTATATTATGTCAGGCTTATCGTCGAGACCATCTGTAAAGTATCGAAGGTCTAGGTTTTCGATTTTTCGTGATTCATGAATCCTGAAGGAGGCCTGCACAGTTTCACTTAATAGTTAATAATAAATATTTAAAAGAATTTTGGTCTTCTCAGTTTTCAGGAGACTGACTTTTCTCATTTGCATGAGGCGCCTTCGCGCCGATCGTGAGGTGTGAAAGAGAGAGTCACCAAAGCCTCCTTTTCCTTTCCACCTGCGCCGCCGTAGAAGGAGAAATTACTTCCTGACTCTTGCTAGTATTTGAGCAGAAAGTTTAAATAATGTTTTATTTTTCTCTTGTTAATGTACTTTGAAATAATCTTACCCTTGGGAGTAGACCATATGAAGACGTGTACATGAAGTTTAGGCGCAGGAAAATATAATTTTATCAAAAGCTTGACTAAAATAAAGTGGCTAAGTGAGAATTAAAACACTATGACAAGTAAGATTAATTGGAGAAAATGAGTTATAGCTTGTTGAAATGAAATTCTAGATAGCTTCAATGATTTAAGAAAATAGAGACTAGAAAAAGCTTATTAAGAAGCTAATATCCAAGAGGACCCTGGGCGATAAATGGACAATGCAAAACTAATGTCCTGTGATTAGGAAATCAATGGATTTGATTACTGGTAAGGAAGGAATTGATTCTAAAGTGGGTTGTGAATATGAGGATTTAAATTGAGGGCTAAAGTTAGGGATATGACCGCATGATGTTCACAAATCTTTTGTTATACTTTTTTGTTGGAGTTAAGTTCGTAAAAAAACCGACACCGAACCGCCAAAAACTGATAAAAAATCGAACTGACTTTGAACAGAACCGATCGGGTTCAGTTCGGGTCGGTTTGGACAAACCAAAAACCGAGGCATGTCGGTTCGGTTTCGATTTGAGTCCAAACTGACCCAAACCGAACCGCTCACACCCCTGTATACAGATACAATACAGAAAACTGAAGAAGAACACATCCTTTATACATTCACAGTCTTCTTCAGTCTTGCTTCAGGAATTTCAAGAGACAAATAATCTTCATCAGTCTAAGAGTTTCCTGAAGATCTTAATCAATCTGAAGGCCTACACCCTGTGCAAAGCTTCCACACTCCTGATCAGATCTGTAACTCAGGGGGAGCTTTGACACCATCAAATCAACTAGTCTTCTTTCTGACTGTTGACAGAGAAGACATCATCTTTTACTTTCTTTTCACCACTGCACAAAGAGTTTCTAAGTCCCTTCAAAAGTTATTCTTTTTGGTTGTCAAGTCTCCTGATCAAAAGACTTGGTTTGGTTTTTGGGCACCTGGTCAAAAGCTTAAAGGGTTGATATATCTCCCTTAGAAAATAGATATTCTGGTGGCAGGGCACATGATCAAAAACCTGTAGTGGATTCCTACCAAGGTGGTAGAAGAGTGGATGTACCCAAGTTTAGGGGAACCACTATAAATTTTTTGTGTCGTCTGGATTGCTCTATTATTTATTTTTGTGTGCTGTGATTGTCTTTTGTTTTTATTTCTCTTTATACATATAGATATCACTTATTTTAATTTCCCTATAAAAACTAATTAAAGTTTTTTTAAATACTCTATTCGCCCCCTCCCCCCCCCCCCTCTAGAGTTAAGTCAGATATATCCCTCACTTTCCGCCTGGATCTAAACCAAGACTAGGTTGGCTCAATCTGGGAGGTTGCGGGGTTACCGTGTACTGTTTTCTTCGTCTATCGAGTTCGGCAGGTGTCAACTTTGTGCCTTGGTTGCGGACTCGGGCATTTGCAGACTAGAGCTGTCTATAGAGGCGTGCGGACTGGAGTTGTGTCCATAGGTGTGCGGGCTGATGGTTTTCTATAGGGTCCACTGGTGCGTTGGACAAGCCTTAATGGTCTGGCTGTCGAGCCTTGTCGTGGAGAACTGGTTTTGTGTTCGCGGCTATGTAGATACATTCAGTGCTCGCCGCGATATAGGGTGGCGATGACACTCCTCTTCATGCCTATAAATAGGACCCCCTGTCACATCAACATTACAACCGATAAACAGTAAGTGAGCTCGGGCAGTTGCTGCAGACATGAATTCTTGTTTGCGAGGTTTGAAGAGTTGACCGGTCTTTTGCTATACATGTTGTGTGGATATCACAGAGAAGCTAGGGACTTGGTTCTGATTTCGGTAAGGGATCAGTGTGGACTCTACGGTTAGCAACCAGTAATTAGCAGTAGGTCACGGTATGCGGTCAGGCAGTCTTTTCTCTTCGGAAACATTTTTCACCAAGCTGTCATGATCGTCACGGGAAACTCCGAGGAGTAGGTGGCTAGGCTCAAGGTTGAGCTATCCAGTCGGTTCGAGATGAAGGACTTGAGTGAGCTCCATCACTTCCTTGGACTCGAGGTGGAGAGGAAAGAGAGCGACATATTCATTTCTCAGAAGGGCTATGCAGAATGGATTGTTCATCGAATCAGTATGCGGGAGGGGAAGAGTAGCTATACTCCTCTTGTTGTTGGCATCAAGCTTCGACGAGATGATGGGAGGATAATTCCAAATCCTTTAGTGTTCTGTGCTCTGGTGGGGAGCCTTTTCTACTTGACGATTATGAGGTCAGACATTGCTTATGTTGTAGGCCGAGTAATTCGGTACATGGCGGAACCTCAGAAGCCTCATCTTATAGAGACAAAGAGTATTCTGAATTGTTGAATTTTCTCCAGGTGGTCAACGAAATAGCCTGACACCAAATTAATATTCTCAGGACTATCAAGATCACACCTTGATCATGCGGAATTTTCCTGGACCTTGGAGTGCGCAGGGGTTATCTCAACTTAAGTCAGTCAACCAATAACACATGCAGCACAAGAGTCTTTATTGATTAACAGCAATCTTCTTTACAAAGCGAGACATACATGGCGAGACATGCTTCACCAAAACCAACACGGGAAAGTAGAGACCATTACAAAGACAAGACAAACACAAGCTGCGGGGACTCAAACATCAAGCTGTCGGTCTACTGCTGTGGAGTCCGCACAATCTGCCAGGTCGCCAGACCGCAACCCAAGTCGCGTGGACTACCCCTTATTCCAATGCTAGCTCTAGCCGCCGATCTGCAAGCCACATAACTGCGAGGTCGCCTAGCCGCCAGACAACATGTAACGACTCCATCGGTTCACAGGTATATACTAGAAGGTCCGGCCGGGGCCCCACAGCATATACTATAAAACAGGCAGGGAAGTCACATAGTGATCCCAGAGTTGCGCATCCTAACTCATTGCATTCTAGCGGAAGCCTATAACACGAAGCTGAACTCACACACATGAATGTCCACCATATAAAAGTTCCACATTTATATAAAGCAGGAATGTCCAAATACAAAACAGTTGGCCTTATGGCCTTACATGGCTTTTCATAACAGTGGCCTCAAACATTGGCGCGCAGGCCGGCCACGTATAAACACACAAAGCATTTACCTTTAGCCTTCAAGGGCTAGCGGCAGCAGTAGCAACAGCAACAAGGACTTCAGCCTTTATGCGTCCCGCTTGGCTCTCCAACACCTGCACAGGGACAGCCCACCCAACGGTGGCAAACAGGAAATGATCAACATTCAGCTGACCAAATTACAACGACCCTACCCCTTTCTAGGGGCAGTGGTATTCCCTGCAGGCATAGCATTTCACAGGCAGATATATATATGCATACATTGTGCTCTCACGCACATTCATTCCATCACAACCATCAGCCACGCGGCCCGACGATCCGTGCTCTCATGGCACATTCTTGGTGTACCGGTGAACCAGTTTCCCACCATCGCATCAAGGCGCAACCCAACGGTAAAACATTGAGAATTTACTCCATGGTGTGCAGCCAGAGATTATAGTCTTAGTGAACCGGGATTGGACCGTAGCCCCCCATTGTATCACGGCGCGCAGTCCTAAGACCCTCACTATGCGCTCCAACAGACCGCACTTTCTGGTCTCACATCGGACAGACATAACACAGGTCGGATCATCCACCCCCGTTGCTCAAATCGCCTTGCCATCACCGAGTACGGCGTACTCGCGGCTAAATAAAAGGCGTGGGTCGGTTTCACCATTCCTGTTTGGCATAAAGCCTGAGTGTTTTCCTGGGCACACCAGTACTTACCATCACACCAATTACATATCACAACATCAGAGGGTATTTCCTAGGCACACCAGTACTTCCTGCTACTCCCTTTACAGGTACAACCCCACAATATCACAAATATCAAGGGTATTTTCCTGACTTACCACGTCAGTACTTCCTGCTACTCCCCTTCACAGGTACCACCCATGAACATCAAGCATTACAAAGGGTATTTCCTGGACTGTCAATCCAGTACTTCCTGTTACGCCCCTTCACAGGTATAACCCAATAGCACAAGCATCACAAGCGTATTTTCCTGGACTACCACTCCAGTACTTCCTGCTACTGCCCTTCACTGGTTTAACCCATCGACTCCTAAACTACACGTTTATCACGAAGTATTCTCTGGTGCGTATATGAAACATCACCAATCCAGACCAACCTATCCAGATGGGCTTCACACAGCATGCCTATTTCGTACTCCTTTTCCAAAGCTATATGCCAAATGATTGGGGATTCCATGAATCAACCCAAGGGACTCCCATAACAATCCACCCTCTGGTGGGGGAATCTTATGCACATGCCAAAAAGGAAGCCTTCACATGGCTAGGAAGAAAATTCATTACCCTTGAAGATCGCTTCGGCACCATGAGCACCTAACTGGAGGGAAAGAACCGCAACGGCTTTTCCTCTGCAACGCTGGCCTCGGATCTCTTGTCGAAACTTCACAGCACCACCGGTGGCCGGCTCTCCTTCCTCCTCCTCCTTCTTCCTCTCTTTCTCTCTCTAGGATTTTAGAAAGATGAAGGCCAAAATGAAAATGAGAACTTCCTTCTCATGCATGGCCTTAAGGAATCAGGGAGGCACCTCAGCCATCAGATCCCAGCTGAAGATTTGGATAGCCACATTTTGCCACAAAATCACATTTTTGAATGACACGGCCTATGACACGCCCGTGTCCCAGGCCATGTACCTCAAGCGGTGCTCAACCGACTTACCCAGTCCAGTGACACGTCCATATGACATGCCTGTGTCTCGGGCCGTATCACCTGACACGCCTTCAGACACGCCCGTGTGTGTGGCCGTGTTCTTCAGGTTGTACAAAATTGAGATCAACCCGAGAGGGACACGGCCTGTGACATGGCCGTGTCACAGGCCGTGTACCCATATACGATACAAGACACGCCCCAGCTCAACTTCGTCAAGCAGAAATTCATCGACCCGCGAGGACACGCCCTATGACACGCCCGTGTCACAGGCCGTGTACTCTGCACTCGACAATCGTAGACCAAATTTTGTCGACCACTCGTCGACTGTTCACCCGAGCAGGACACACCCTGGGACACGCCTGTGTCCCAGGCCGTGTCACCTAAATTTTGCCAAAGTCTGGGCTTTGAGGTGTTACAACCCTCCCCTCCTTATAAAAATTTTGATGTAGGGGAGACCGTGATTCGTGCCCGAATACGCTAACGGAAAATATTATCACAAGACATAAAACCAAAGGGGAGGGCTCCGACCAAAAAGCGAGCGAAAAGGGGTCGGGTTTGCTCCCAAATCCAAAAGAGAAAATTGTCGGACTCGATACAACGTCCTTAGGACCTACCTCTCCAACAAGCACACAACTCACCGCACCTACACAAGCATCTATTGTACCAACTTGAGCCGTTTCAACGCAGCAATAATTTATTTTCGGAGCGGCGGAAAACTTCAATAGGCGGTCGAGTTCGAGTTGTGATTAACTCCCTTGTTAACACCAAAATGTGCCAATCTTGGAGGGCAAGTCAAGGCTAGTCCAAGTCTCGCTCTCGCAACGGATCTACCCAATCCGGATCACAAGAGGTTCAATAACAACGAAATCAAAATCAGAATTTGCAAGCGACGTATTTAAAAATCACGGAAGAAACGGTTTGCAAAAACCTCCACAAAATCTAAAGCAAGAATCTCTAAGGGGAAGAAGTTACCCAACCAAGAACAACAATCACACAAGATAAGGTGGGAGAATCACTCTCTCCACGGATCCACCAGCTTCACACTGAATGGGCTGCAACCTTCTTCCTTGGAGTCGCACCGAAAGGAAGCCACGCCGGAGTCGCACCGAACGGGGATGGAGGAGGCAAGGCTTGGCTTCACACCAAAGGGGGGGCGGCTAATGGACTCTCTCCATGGTGGCCGAATTCTTCAAAGGGGGGTTTTTAGGTTTTCTTTTCATTCCATAACTCATCATAATAGCCTCCTTTAAATAGGAGTTACAAAAGAGATCCAACCGTCCATGATGGAGATGAAATCTCATCCATCCGGGCGGTTACATACACATAATAGCCTCCTTTAAATAGGAGTTACAAAAGAGATCCAACCGTCCATGATGGAGATAAAATCTCATCCATCCGGGCGGTTACATACACACCAAAATGTTTGCAGAAAATAATTAAAGATTACAAGTCACAAATGAATATAAAATTATTAACCAAGATTGGAATAATTTTATATTCGCACATAAAATAATAAAGCATGACAAATTAATTAAAATAGTCTTCAAGTGAGGGTAGCACGCCGCGGGCGGTGGTTGTATCGGCGTCGTCCGTTAGCGTCATCACGGCTCCGAAGGTCTTTATGTTGTAGAGCCTCGGCAACTGGATCGTCATCAAGTAGTGGCGGAGGGGCAGCGGCATCAAATTTCGTCCCTGAAATTTGCAGAAAGTAAGGAACTCAAATAGAAGGATTTCATTTCACAAACATTCATTACAACTCGATGAACACTGTATAACAGTTACACAAAGAGTTCGGGAAACTCAGCTCGCATGGTCTGCTCTCGCTCCCATGTGAGTTCTTCATGGCCGCAATTGTCCCACCGGACTTTGACCATCCCGATCATCTTGTTCCGCCACTATTTCTCGGCACGATCCTCGATCTGAATGGGCCTAACCTTCGTCATTAGTCCATACTCCACCGGCACACGATCATTCTCGATCACTTGAGCTGGATCCTTCATGAAAGATATGGTACCTAAACACCTAGAGGGGGGTGAATAGGTGACCTAATCCTTTTCTAACTTTGTTGGCATCCACTCAGTTATTTCACAGAGTTCTAACTACTTTTGCACAGCAAACAGCAATAACCAAACATACACAGCACATCCACAGCACAACCACAATACAGCACACAGTGTTTTATAGTGGTTCCCCAAGATATGGGTACATCCACTTTCCTCCTTCGCCTATCTAGCAGTGTACTAGATTCGGCCAAACTTCTCCACTGTCTCAGGACCCAAATTGGTTCCTACCTCAGGCCCAAAGCCTTACAACTCAGCTTTACCCAAAGCCTACACTCAGCCAATCAAGGCCTACACTCAGCCAATCAAGGCCTACACTCAGAGATCTAAATCTCCTACACTCAGGCCAAATGCCCTACACTCAGCCTTTATAATTTTAGGCTTACAAATCACTCAGATCCAATGGATCCTACAAGTTAAAAAGATATTACAAATGATAACTCTACAACTCAGAATAATAAGAGAGGAGTTGAGAGATTCTTGATGAGTTCTTGGAAGAACTCAGCTGGATCCAATCTGACTTAGCTTTCTTCAAAGCTTCTTGAGTAGAACTGAATAAGACTGAATCCTCTGCAGTTGTTCCTTGACCTCTGCTTCTTAAGAATCAGAATTGAATCTGAATCCTTCTTCTCAGCCTCGTTCCAGAGGCTAATTTCTTGGATGGAGCCCTCTCTCTCCAACTTCTTAGATCTGCACTTGGACTGCAAGATCTTCTTGTGTTGATACTCAGTATATCACTTTTCTGATTACTTGAATAATTTGTACCACTTGTTAATCACTTGATCAACTCTTTCAACAACAGTTTCTGTAAACTGTGGGTGCCTATTTATAGGCCTTCTTCATGGTAACCGGCTGGTCCGGTTTATAACTGACTTCTGACATCTCTGACAGTTGCTGTAGACCGGCTGGATCGGCAGCTGTCATGTCAACCAGTCACTTCTTGAAAATCTCTAACAGTCAGTAAGTGTCGAGACTTTCTGTCTTAAAGTGTCAACACTTATAGACCAAGTGTCGACACATGCTTTGTAAGTGTCGACACAAGTCTACAAGGTGTCGACACATATCCTTGTATGTCTCGACACAGATTCTTTTGCATGTGTCGACACAGAAATTGAGTGTCGACACAAGTACTTGTTCTTCTAGCTTTTGCTGAATTCTTCTATGTGTCGACACATCTCCTTTGTGTCGACACATCTTCTTGTGTTGAATCTGTCAAGTGTCGACACTGCTTCTTGATGTCGACACATAGTCTTCTATGTTGAATCTTGCTGAGTGTCGACACAGCTCCTTGTGTCGACACACCTTCTTGTTGTTGAGACTTCAGCTGAGTGTAGACACATTCCCATAGTGTCGACACTTGTACTTAGAATAATTTGTTATTCTTTCTGTTCTTTGCTAAGTGTCGACACAGCTCCTTGTGTCGACACTTTCTTCAAGTGTTGAGTCTTTAGCTGTGTGTCGACACATTGTTCTGGGTGTCGACACATACTTCAAATATTGACTCTTCTGTTGAGTGTCGACACATTGTGTTGAGTGTCGACACATGCTTCAAGTGCTGACTCTTCTGCTTAGTGTCGACACATTGTGTTGAGTGTCGACACTTGTACTTAGACTCTGCAGACTTTTGCTGAGTGTCGACACAGCTCCAAGTGTCGACACTTTCTGGTGTAGACACAGCTTCACTGGGTGTCGACACAGCTCCTTGTGTCGACACTTACTGTCTGCACTTTTCTTCACTGAGTGTCGACATAGCTCCAAGTGTCGACACTTTCTGTCTGGTGTCGACTCTGCATCCCAGGTGTCGACACAATGACTCCAAGTGTCGACACATCTTGTCTGGGTGTCGACACAAGTCTTCTTAAGTGTCGACACTTTCCCTCTGGGTGTCGACACATGGACTTAGAAACTTTTTTCTTCAGTCCAGTACTTTCTTAACCTGCACAAGTAACTCAAACATACATCAAATACATTATGATGTATATCATTGAGTTGGGTGAGGCTTCTTCAAATCAGGTACATTTGACCAATGTACCCAACAATCTCCCCCTATTTGGAGAAGTCATAACCCTTAGTCAATGATATACACCATCCATAATTAAAATTACAAAATGATGTACAGCAGATTATATTCAGCAGGGTAAACATAAACATGTAAAAATACACACATGTATACACATTCATCATTTCAGAACAATCAAGAAATGGACACATTTACAGAACAATCATGAAATATATTTATCATATGTTGTTCTAACATTTTTCTTATACATCTTCAATGTTTTACAAAAATGTTTTACATTAAAAAGAATTGCAACATAATCTTCAAGTAAAATCCTAATCTATTTCTGATCAGGTTCCTTGATAACAATTACCTTTCCAGCTTGGACTTGAGCTTTGACAGGGGCTTCAACAATTGCAGCATCAGCAGGCTTCTTTCCTTTTAAGTCCTTCTTCTTCAGCTCTTCTACTTTGATTTTCTGTCTCTCAAAATAGTGGTATGGCTTGGGGAAGTACTTGTTAGGCTCCACAGCAGTAGGAGGTAGCTTTCCCATCTTAGCCTTCCTTCTGAATTGTACTATAGCCTCCTGCCTGATCTCATGCTTTCTCCATTCTGCCTCAGAGAACCATTTGTTCCTGTCATTCATGTTGTCTTTGGCAGCTTTCCAGGCAGTTAGAATTATATTTCTAGAGGTAGGGCTCCATTGTTCATAATCTGGCTTTTGTTCTGCTTGTTCCCTAAACCTCTTTTTAGACAGCCTAGTCTCTTCTTCTTTCTCTAATGCCTCTTGCATAGCTGCAGAAATAGGTTGAACAACCTTTTCCAGAACAACATTTGACTTCCCTGCAGTTGGGCTATACATTGTGCTTACATCTGCATGAACTATGTCAAAATCTGGAGGTGGATAAATCACTTGAGCTACTTCTGCTTGCTCACCTCCAAGATATGCAGTTTGAATTCCTGATTCAGCCACATTATCATCATCACAAAGTGGAGGATAGCCCAGTGTAACTCTGATGGAGTTAGATATCCATTTGGCATGGTCAGAGCTAGCTTTGACTAATACTCTCTCCCCCTTTATGACTTCTCTGGCCATATGGTCTCTGACATCATCCTTTTGAAATCTAATCTGACTATCCAAGTACCTGATTCCCTCTTTAAAGTAAGGTCTGAGCTTAGTGAGCTGTTCAGAGATGGCCTTCTGGGAATCTTGAATTGCAGTCTTGACAGCAGTAATCTCAGCTTGAAATACCTTATCAAAGTCAGCCTTAACTGCAGCAGCAGATGTAGAAGGTTCAGCAGTCTTATTCTTCAATTCAGTGACTATAACATTGTGGGAGGCAGTCAAATTATCATTCATTCTTAACTGATTCTCCAGCACATATCCTTACTTTAATGCTATATCATCTACCTGAGCCTTCATCTTCTCCTGGCGAGTTGCCAAATAGACTACTGCATTCCCACCCTTGTGGAAGCAGTCAGTCATCTCCTTCTTGTTCAGGTTCATTTCAAACCTTATAGATTTTATATCTTGTGCAAGATCAAACTGTAAGGACTTGTGCCCTTCATCCACATAAGCCTCTATTGCCTTCCTTTGCTCATCCAACTTGATCTGCATGGCAATCATCATAGCACTATAATCAACTGTTGGAGCTTGTTGAACTATAGGCTGTGGGGCTATAGATTGCAGAGCTTTCTTATAACTCTGGCTTCTCCTCTTGAAGACATAGAGTTTCTTCTTCTTGGCCCTAGCACTCTCCTCATCTTCAGAGGCAGAGGTGCTGGCAATATCAACCCTGTCCTTAGGGCTTTGAGGCTTCTCAGGTTGCACATCAGGTGCTTGCTCAGTTTCTAGCCTAATAGGCTCTTCCAGAACTGTCAGTTGCTCCCCCTCAGCAGCAGCACTCTTATCTTCAGCAGCAGCATCCTTGTCCATATCAAAATCTTTTTTATCTAAAACAACATCTGGAACTTGACTATCTTTGCTCTTCAACCACTGACTCAGGTACCACTTCTTGCTCAGCAGATTTGTCTTCTAAAACAACATCTGGAACTGGAGACAGTCTTTGCTCTTCAACCACTGACTCAGGTACCACTTCTTGTTCAGCAGATTTGTCTTCTAAACCAACATCTGGAACTTGACTGTCTAGCTGAGTTTGTTGATGGACATCAGACAAATTAGCATCTTCTATAATATAGTCTAAAGTTTTTAGGTCAGTGAGTACCTCTTGGATAATGATGGTGGCTTGCTCACTGTCCAGAGTAGATGGTTCTTCTACTACTGGAGGCTCCCCCTGGACCTCAGCATTATCTGCAGCAGCAGGGGTCTTCTATGCAGCCACATCCTCTTGAGCATCAGGAGTGAAAACAACTTGTTCTTCACTCCCTGAACTGTTGGAGGACTCCTGTGTCACAGCAGCTGTCTTCCTTTTCTTCCTTAGAGGAGAATCTTTTTGAGGAACTGGCCACTTGAAAGATATGGTACCTGCTAGGTAGAGACTAAGTATTCTGCCCAGGTTGGGCTTCTTCAGACTCTCCTTGATTTTCTCATACACCACTTGAGACTAGTCTGTTCTTAGAGTAAAGATTATTCTTGTCATAATTTCAAACATAGAGGCAGACACCCTGTCATGCCCTCCTGGCTTACTGAGAATAACCTTGCCCACAATTTCAGACATGAATTTTCCTTGACTGTTCATGCCTTTCCTGTTAAAAACAGATCCTATCTTCATCTTAGGATCAAGACCACACCAGGTAAGAGCTTCCCTGGTCTTTGAAGCAGTTACTTCCTCTTCATCTTGAGTTTTAGGTAGCTGGAGTACCTTCCTCAGATTCTTTGGTGAAACCTTGACCTTAGTCCCATGAACTCTGGATTTGATTCTGTATCCAGATTCATCTACAGCAGCTCCATTAAGGAATTCAAGAACTTTCTTCTTCCAAATCTTTGTTGGTTCTGAAACCAAGTATTCGAGTCCAGAATTGGCGACTAGGGTTATCACCGATTGGATTTCTTGATCTGCGTCATCGAACGTGTCGCGCACCAGCTCATAGCCCTCGTTCACGTTCTCCTCAAGCTTAGGAGCCATTAGGGTTTGGAGAATTTGTCTTTAGAAAAGATAAGTGTCGACACAATAGTTTTGGTCTCGAAACTTTGAAAGCGTGTCGACAAACAAAGACAGAACCCTATTTATACCTTTCTGATTTTGAAGATGAACAGGCGGGACAGCTAGCTTAACATGTGTCGACACTGGCAATAAGTGTCGACACTGACTTATAATGTCTCGACACACATGTGTCGACACAAGTTTAGTCAACAGATATTATGTGTCGACACTTGGTTATGTGTCGACACAACATAACTCGACACATCGTCGAGACTTTTACTTAGAAAATTCTGAGTAAAAACATAAGTGTCGACACCATATTGGATGTGTCGACACCTACTTGACATGTGTCCACACTAACATTCTGAAGTGTCGACACCACATTCCTAGATGTGTCGACACCTTTTTCCTGAAATGTCGACACCACTATTCTGTGTCGACATAGACTTGTCTATGTGTCGACACCTTTTTACTTAGCCAATTTTCTATTCTGTAAACTTAGTCTAAGTTTATCATTCCTAGTTCAATTTTGAATTATTGAACTTAGCTTCTTCTAGGGGCTTAGTATACATATCAGCTAGTTGTTCATCTGTTTTAACATATTCAAGTACAATATCATTTCTTTCTACATGCTCCCTAAGAAAGTGATATTTAATTTCAATATGCTTTGTTCTACTATGAGATACAGGGTTGTTAGCTATTGAAATAGCACTTATAGAATCACAGAAAAGTGGAGTTCTACTTACCTGAAATCCATAGTCCTCTAGCTGATGTTGAATCCACAGAAGTTGAGCACAGCAACTTCCTGCAGCCACATACTCTGACTCAGCTGTGGAGATAGCCACACTAGTCTGCTTTTTGCTGCTCCATGAAATTAGTCTCCCACCTAGGAATTGACAGGTTCCAGTAGTACTCTTTCTATCCTCTTTGCATCCTGCAAAGTCTGCATCTGAATAACCTGTTAGATCAAAGTCTCCATTCCTAGGGTACCAGAGGCCTAGATAGGGAGTGCCCTTTAGATATCTCAAAATTCTCTTGACTGCAGTCAAGTGAGACTCTTTAGGGCAGGCTTGATACCTTGCACAAACACATGTAGCATACATGAGGTCTGGTCTACTAGCAGTCAAGTATAATAGGGAGCCAACTATCCCTCTATACAAGGTTTCATCTACAGGTTTCCCTGCATCATCCTTGCTAAGAGACATACTTGACCCCATAGGAGTCTTCATGGTACTGGATGAATCCATACCATACTTCCTTATGAGTTCTAGAGTGAACTTTGACTGACAAATGGATAAACCATTTTCAGTCTGTTTAACTTGGAGACCCAAGAAAAACTTCAGCTCTCCCATACTACTCATTTCAAACTGACCTTGCATAAGTTTTGCAAACTTTTTGCAAAGGCTGCTTTCAGTAGACCCAAATATAATGTCATCTACATATATTTGGACTAGTATGACATTGCCTCTAGATTCCCTAAGGAATAGAGTCTTATCTATTTTCCCCCTTGAGAACTTGTTCTCAATGAGGAAACTAGATAGGGTTTCATACCAAGCCCTAGGGGCTTGCTTTAACCCATATAAAGCTTTCCTAAGTCTATAGACATAATGAGGTAGAGTTGGATCAACAAAACCTGCAGGCTGCTCCACATAGACTTCTTCTTTCAAATTACCATTTAGGAATGCTGACTTGACATCCATTTGGTATACCTTGAATCCTTGATAGGTTGCATAGGCCAAGAACATTCTTATGGCTTCCAGTCTGGCTACTGGAGTAAAGGTTTGATCAAAATCAATACCTTCTTCTTGCCTATATCCTTTAGCAAGCAGTCTAGCTTTATTCTTAATGATGACACCTTGTTCATCCATCTTATTCCTGTAGATCCACTTAACTCCTATTACATTGTGGTCTTTAGGTTTAGGAACCAATTCCCAGACCTTGCACCTCTTGAACTGATTTAGCTCTTCTTGCATAGCTTCAGTCCATTGTGGATCTTGTATTGCTTCTTCAAATCTTTTAGGTTCAACTTGAGACAAAAAGATGGAATAGATTGCAGCATTCATGTTTCTACTCCTGGTTTGTACTCCTTGTCTTGGATCTCCAATAATCAGCTCTACTGGATGATCTCTAAGATGCCTGTGGGCTGGAGGCATCCTCACTTCAGGTTGAACCACTCCAGCATCTGCATCATGCTGTATTCCTTGGATTTCTTCAGCAATTGGCACATGTAGTTCTCCCCCTGGACAGCAGCTACTCTCCTCTCTTTGCTGTCTTGCAGCAGGCACTTCTTCTATAGTCAGCTTGTCCATTGTCTTTGTCAAACCTGTGGGGCTGCATACATTGCTAGACAACTCATTATTAATAAGTTTAGTCTCATCAAAAACTACATGCACAGATTCTTCTACAACTTGTGTAGTCAAGTTGTAGACTCTATAAGCCTTACTATTATTGCTGTACCCAACAAAAATTCCCTCTTGGGACTTGGCAGCAAACTTAGTTATGTAAGACTTCCCATTGTTAAGTATGTAGCATTTACAACCAAAGATCCTAAAATAGGATAGGTTTGGTTTCCTGCCTTTCACTACTTCATAGGGGGTCTTGTTTAACCCTTTAGTGATGGTAGCCCTATTTATAACATGGCATGCAGTGTTAACTGCTTCAGCCCAGAAATACTCAGGCAGTGATGTATCACTTAGTAGAGTTCTACCAGCTTCTATCAAGGTCCTATTTTTCCTCTCAGCAATGCCATTTTGCTGAGGTGTTCTAGGTGAAGAGAATTCTTGAAATATCCCAAAGTCTTCACATAGTTTTGTCATGCTATCAGACTGAAATTCAGTACCATGATCACTTCTAATTCTGACCACAGTACTATTTAGTTCATTCTGAATTTGCTTGACAAAGCTGTAGAAGACACTAGGTGTTTCAGATTTCTGTCTTAAGAAGAACACCCAGGAAAACCTTGAGTAGTCATCTACAACTACAAGGGTATAGACCTTCCTACCTAAGCTGTGAACTGGCATTGTACCAAAGAGATCCAAATGCAAGAGGTACAAACTCCTCACAGCATCTTTGTTATCTATGCTTCTAAAGGTGGATTTAGTCTGCTTGCCCTTCTGACAAGCTGAGCAAATGCCATCTTTAACACACTTAACTTGAGGACCATTCCTCACTAATTCTTTGCTAAAGAGTTTGCTAATTGTCTTGTAGTTAAGATGGGCTAGCCTCTTGTGCCATTTGACACAATGAGAGACTGTCTCATCAGCTACAAGACAAACTGGAGAACCATTGTTCTCAATCATAATGTCTAGGCAGTAGACATTTCTCTTCCTATAACCTGTCAAGATGATCTCTTGATCACTTGACCTCTTGATATGACAACCATTTTTAACAAATGAGATGTCATACCCTACATCACTTAATTGACTTATACTTATTAGGTTGTGTTTCAACCCTTTAACATAAGCCACTTGAGTAATGGTAACTAAGTTTGAAGAAATGTTACCAAACCCTTTGATGATTCCTTTTTCAGAACCACCAAAGGTCACTTTAGGACCATTTTTTTGATTGGAATGTAGTCCTTCAGTAGTCCCCTAGTTCCAGTCATATGTCTGGAACATCCACTATCCAAGTAACATATTGGGGTATGGCCACTTGGACTCACCTGCAAAACAGATTAATGGACCTTAGAACCCAAAGCAATCTTGGATCCTTGGTACTTGTTAGTCTGTAACTTGACAAAGCTACCTACTGGCTTTCCACCAGGTAGCTTGCAACTCACCTTGGCACTGGCATTGTACCAACAGTCCATTGCAAAATGGCCAATCTTGCCACAGCACCAGCATTCAAACTTGTTGTACCTTTGCTTAGGTACTGCCTTGGTTGTCTTGACTACAGCAGGTTTGTTGAATGTTGGGGCTTTGCCCTTGGACTTAGACTTGGACTGCTCAGTCCCTGCAGGTCTAACAAAACCCAGTCCAGCCTTGCCTTTATGATGAACAAATTCATCAATTAAAGGTAGCACTGATTTAGGTTTTGAAAACCTAGCAACAAGCTCTCTTTCTTTCTGAAGATTGATCTCCAGTCTCTTAATTTGATCATTCTTATAGGTGATAGTTCCCATCTGAATCACAGTAATGTATTTCAGCCTGGCTAGCTCATTCAGCTTTTGATCAAATTGTTTCTCAAAATCTGTTGCAACAGCCTTGAGATCTGCAATCTCCTTTGCCTGACTTTTGGCTAGGGTCTTGCTTTTCTTGTAGGCTTGCAACAGTACCTTATATTCATCTATAAGCTGATGAATATCTTCCTCAGACTCAGATATATTCTCATCACTTGATGAAGAAGAATCTGATTCTGAACTAGAACAAGAAACTGAATTTAAACTTGAACTTTGTACCTGACTGGGTCCTGGCTGCTCCAGGATTTTGGCACTGTCTGTCAAAGCCATTAACCCTTGGCAATGACTGTCTTCTTGTTCATAAATTGACTCCAAGATCTCCATGAATTCTTCCTCTTCTTCTTCTGCATACAGCCCTATGTAGGCTTCAGCCTCAGACTCAGTTTCTGAAGAAGATATATCTGATAGAGTCTTCTCCTTCTTAGCAACAAAAGACTTTTCTTTCTTTCCTTTGAAGTGAGTCTTTTTCCTGTCACCAGATTCCTTTCTCTTCTCTGGACAATCTGCAATAACATGGCCCTGTCTATTGCAGCAATAGCAAACAATCTTTGAACTAGTTGTCTTGCTTGATTTTGTCCTTTTCTTGTCATTCTTTGAAGACCTCTTTTTCTGATAAGAGTCTTCCTTTCTTTGTGATGTAGAAGGCCTTGACCTCCACTGTTTCTTTTTCAAAAACTTCTGAAAGTGTCTAGTGAAAGCAGCAAAGTCTTCATCACTTTCACTACTCTTAGACTTTGTGCTGTCAGACTCATCAGACTCTGATTCAACTACCTCTGGAGGTGGAGTTGAAGATTTATTCCTGCACTTTCTGGGAACTTCTGTCTTGAAAGCAACAGTTCTTCCTTTGTGCTCAGTCCTTGTTGATTTCTCCTCCTCTTTTCTCACTGTTAACTGCATTTCATAAGACAATAGCTTGCCAAACAGTGTGGGAGGAGGAATTTCCCCCAACTTAGCCATTTCTCTTATGGCACAGATCTTGGTGTCCCAATCTTTGGTTAGGGACCTTAAGAACTTGTCATTTAGTTCATAGTTAGTGAACTCTCTTCCATAAGACATGAGTTCATTAACTATCCTGTAAAATTTCTTATAGCACTCAGTGATGCTATCACCCTTTCCTTGCCTAAAGCTCTCATACTCCTGATTTAGCAAGGACTTCCTATCTTGCCTAACTTCTTCAGAACCTTCCATATAGACAATGAGAGTATCCCACATCTCTTTTGATGTCTTACAGTGAATTAAGTTCTGAAAAGTGGCATCATCAATGGCACTCACTATTATGTTCTGTGCCCTCTTGTCCATGGTGGCTAGGACAATTTCATCCTTGGTCATCTCAGAGAAATCCTTTGGAGTTCTCTGGTTTGCATCCAATACTAAAATCTTCATTGGCACATAAGGCCCTTCCTTAACTGTGATGTAGATTCTAGGGTCAGAGGCTTCCATAAATAGCCTTACCCTTTCTTTCCAGATCCCAAAGATCTCCTTCCTGCATATGGGTAATTTCATGGAACCCAATTCCTTGTGATTCTCATAGGAACCCATGTTTCTTGATTTTCTTGAAACTGTGTAATGCCTTACACTGAATCTGCCAAACAGGATCTCCTCAGACTGTTAGTCCTTGTTTTGAGGAACCTCGCTTTGATACCACTTGAAAGATATGGTACCTAAACACCTAGAGGGGGGGGTGAATAGGTGACCTAATCCTTTTCTAACTTTGTTGGCAGCCACTCAGTTATTTCACAGAGTTCTAACTACTTTTGCACAGCAAACAGCAATAACCAAACATACACAGCACATCCACAACACAACCACAACACAGCACACAGTGTTTTATAGTGGTTCCCCAAGATATGGGTACATCCACTTTCCACCTTCACCTATCTAGCAGTGTACTAGATTCGGCCAAACTTCTTCACTGTCTCAGAACCCAAATTGGTTCCTACCTCAGGCCCAAAGCCTTATAACTCAGCTTTACCCAAAGCCTACACTCAGCCAATCAAGGCCTACACTCAGAGATCTCAATCTCCTACACTCAGGCCAAATTCCCTACACTCAGCCTTTATAATTTTAGGCTTACAAATCACTCAGATCCAATGGATCCTACAAGTTAAAAAGATATTACAAATGATAACTCTACAACTCAGAATAATAAGAGAGGAGTTGATGGATTCTTGATGAGTTCTTGGAAGAACTCAGCTGGATCCAATCTGACTTAGCTTTCTTCAAAGCTTCTTGAGTAGAACTGAATAAGACTGAATCCTCTGCAGTTGTTCCTTGACCTCTGCTTCTTAAGAATCAGAATTGAATCTGAATCCTTCTTCTCAGCCTAGTTCCAGAGGCTAATTTCTTGGATGGAGCCCTCTCTCTCCAACTTCTTAGATCTGCACTTGGACTGCAAGATCTTCTTGTGTTGATACTCAGTATATCACTTTTCTGATTACTTGAATAATCTGTACCACTTGTTAATCACTTGATCAACTCTTTCAACAACAGTTTCTGTAAACTGTGGGTGCCTATTTATAGGCCTTCTTCATGGTAACCGGCTGCTCCGGTTCATAACTGACTTCTGACATCTCTGACAGTTGCTGTAGACCGGCTGGATCGGCAGCTATCATGTCAACCAGTCACTTCTTGAAAATCTCTAACAGTCAGTAAGTGTCGAGACTTTCTGTCTTAAAGTGTCAACACTTATAGACCAAGTGTCGACACATGCTTTGTAAGTGTCGACACAAGTCTACAAGGTGTCGACACATATCCTTGTATGTCTCGACACAGATTCTTCTGCATGTGTCGACACAGAAATTGAGTGTCGACACAAGTACTTGTTCTTCTAGCTTTTGCTGAATTCTTCTATGTGTCGACACATCTCCTTTGTGTCGACACATCTTCTTGTGTTGAATCTGTCAAGTGTCGACACTGCTTCTTGATGTCGACACATAGTCTTCTATGTTGAATCTTGCTGAGTGTCGACACAGCTCCTTGTGTCGACACACCTTCTTGTTTTTGAGACTTCAGCTGAGTGTCGACACATTCCCATAGTGTCGACACTTGTACTTAGAATAATTTGTTGTTCTTTCTGTTCTTTGCTAAGTGTCGACACAGCTCCTTGTGTCGACACTTTCTTCAAGTGTTGAGTCTTTAGCTGTGTGTCGACACATTGTTCTGGGTGTCGACACATACTTCAAATGTTGACTCTTCTGTTGAGTGTCGACACATTGTGTTGAGTGTCGACACATGCTTCAAGTGTTGACTCTTCTGCTTAGTGTCGACACATTGTGTTGAGTGTCGACACTTGTACTTAGACTCTGCAGACTTTTGCTGAGTGTCGACACAGCTCCAAGTGTCCACACTTTCTGCTGTAGACACAGCTTCACTGGGTGTCGACACAGCTCCTTGTGTCGACACTTACTGTCTGCACTTTTCTTCACTGAGTGTCGACACAGCTCCAAGTGTCGACACTTTCTGTCTGGTGTCGACTCTGCATCCCAGGTGTCGACACAATGACTCCAAGTGTCGACACATCTTGTCTGGGTGTCGACACAAGTCTTCTTAAGTGTCGACACTTTCCCTCTGGGTGTCGACACATGGACTTAGAAACTTTTTGCTTCAGTCCAGTACTTTCTTAACCTGCACAAGTAACTCAAACATACATCAAATACATTATGATGTATATCATTGAGTTGGGTGAGGCTTCTTCAAATCAGGTACATTTGACCAATGTACCCAACACTTCACGGCTTTCCGCAGTACCGAGATGTGAAACTCATCATGTAATCCACTCAAGTCTGCCGAAAGAGTTAGCCAATATGCAGCTTCTCCAACTCGCTCGACCACTTCAAATGGCCCAAGGTACCGTGGACTCAACTTTTTCAGACGTCGAATCCTGGATACACCTTTGAAGGGTTTGATCTTCAAGTATACCCAATCACCTACCGTGAACTCCACGTTCCGGTGCTTGGCGTTGTAGTATTTCGCTTGTCGATCCTGAGCTATCAATAGTCGTTCCCGAATAGTGTGTATTGTCGAGTTTGCTTCATCGACGTCATTACGCCTATACACTATGGTTTTGCCTGCTTCCAACCAAGCTAAAGGAGTACGGCACTTCCGACCATACAAAGCTTCAAACGGTGCCATAACGATGCTTGCTTGGTAGCTGTTGTTGTAGGAAAACTCCACCAGATAGAGATGATCTTCCCATCTCTTTCCAAAATCCAGGGTGCACATCCGGAGCATATCCTCCATCGTTCTGTTGGTCCTTTCAGTTTGGCCATCCGGAGCATGTCTTCGGAAACCTGGGAAACATGTCAGCAGTAGGGAAAAAAGAAGGCAACGTACCGTCCGATGTTATACCTGTGGGGACCGAAAGAGAGAGATAATCCGAACTATCACTCCCCAACCCAGTAGAAATTTTGATGGAGGGAGAAGACGACAAAGAATTCAACTCAGGTGGAGGAGAAACAAACGGCGTCAAATCCGAGACATTAAAAATAGGGGAGATACCCCAATCAGCTGGCAAATCCAACACGAAAGCGTTGTCACCTAGTTTCCTTATAATTCGAAAAGGGCCGGCGCGCTTTGGTGCCAACTTTTTAACGGTGCCAGATGGCAAGCGTTCGGGAACTAACCGGACTAGGACCAAATCGCCGACGTTGAAGTGCGACACCCTCCTATGTAGATTACTGTGCGACTGATAAGACTCGTATTGAGCAGTCAAGGTAGCTCGTATACGTGCATGTAGGTCATGAATATGTTGGGCGAAGGATTGTGCAAATTGACTTGTCTTGTATGTTGGGGGCAAGGGAACCAAGTCAAGAGGCACAGGGGCCTTGTACCCGTGAACTATCTCATTTGGAGACAGACCAGTGGACCGGTTTTTGGAATTATTATAGGCCAACTGGGAGTGGGGAAGAAGAAGATCCCACGTACCTTTGTGATCGCTCCCTAGGCATCTAAGGAGGCTTCCTAGGCTCCGATTGACTACCTCTGTTTGCCCATGGGTCTGAGGGTGATAGGCTGAGGAAAACAATAACGTGGTACCCATCAAGACCCAAAGTGTTTTCCAAAAATAGCTCGTATACTTAACATCTCTATCCGAGACTATTGTCTTCGGCACTCCCCGGTGACTAACTACTTCCTTAAAATATAATTTGGCAATGTGAGATGCGTCGTTAGTTCTAGCGCAAGGAATAAAATATGTCATTTTAGAGAATCTATCCACCACTACAAAAATAGAATCGTGATGGCGAAAGGTGGTGGGTAGGCCTAGAACAAAATCCATACTCACGTCTTCCCATGGCGTGGAAGGGATAGGCAGGGGCGTATATAATCTTACGTTGGTCTTGGTTCCCTTGGATACCTGACAGGTATGACAACTACTAACTACCCTTCCCACCATTGCCTTAAGTTTTGGCCAATAGAATTTCTCCTCAACTAACGTAATGGTCTTATCCCTACCGAAATGACCACTCAACCCTCCACTATGCAATTCCTAGATGATATGAAGGCATAGCGATGACTGCGGGATACATAACTTCCCATGTCTAAATAGGTAGCCATCCTTAATGACGAACGCAGATATAATCGTGGGGGAGCTATCTTGGGCAGACAAATATGCATCCTGAAAGTCTGGACATGTGGCGTACTCGTACTTGATTCGCTCGAATCCTACCACGTTAACCTTCATAGTGGTGAGTACCAGGGTCAGGCGACTAAGAGCATCCGCGACTCGATTGTCAGCTCCTTTAAGGTGTTTGAGGTTAAAAGTGTAACCCTGTAGGAAAGATACCCACTTAGCGTGTCGCGGGCTGATTTTATGTTGGCCATTGATGAACCGCAGTGCCTCATGATCGGAGAGGATCACAAACTCCTTAGAGAGGAGATAGTGCCTCCAATGGTGCAGACATCTAATGACGGCATAAAACTCCCTATCGTAATTCGAGTAATTCAATTTGGCACCCGCTAACTTCTCACTAAAATAACTCACAGGGTGCCCTTCCTGACTCAAGACACCTCCTATTCCTACGCCAGAAGCGTCACACGTAAGCTCAAAGACCTTATTGAAGTCAGGTAGATGTAGGATAGGTGCCTCAGTCATAAGTTCCTTAATGCGTTGGAAAGCAGTAGCGGCGGACCTTGTCCAGGTAAACTCACCTTTCTTCATGCAATCACTAATGGGGGCCATAATGCT
The DNA here is from genome assembly GCA_039583875.1 of Platanthera guangdongensis. Lineage (NCBI taxonomy): Eukaryota > Viridiplantae > Streptophyta > Magnoliopsida > Asparagales > Orchidaceae > Platanthera > Platanthera guangdongensis. The sequence continues at coordinate 192,891,043 of CM077158.1, read as the reverse complement.
ACTAAAGTCTTTAATAAAACGGCGGGAAAAAGTAGCTAACCCATGGAAACTTCGCACCTCTCGTAATGTGGTCGGTTCGGGCCAATCCCTCATGATCGTAACCTTATTAGGGTCAACTCAAATGCCTTCCGAACCGACTATATAGCCTAAGAATTCCACTTCAGTGACATAGAATGTGCATTTCTTGAGATTAAGGTATAAGGTTTCCTTCCGCAGGGTGGAAAGAACCGATCTCATGTGGGAGACGTGCTCAGCAGTGGTGGTACTAAAGACTAAAATGTCATCAAAATAGACGACCACAAACTTCCCCATGTAAGGCTGAAAGACATGGGTCATCATCCGGGAGAAGGTACTGGGGGCGTTGGATAGCCCAAAGGGCATCACAAGCCACTCGTATAACCCATCCTTGGACTTAAATGCTGTCTTCCACTCGTCCCCCTCACGGATCCTGATCTGGTGATAGCCACTCCGCAAATCTAACTTTGAAAAAATGGTGACGCCAGATAAGACATCTAGGAGGTCATCTAATCACGGAATAGGAAATCTATATTTGATGGTAATCTTGTTGATGGCACGGCTATCAACACACATTCTCCACGTTCCATCCTTCTTGGGGGCAAGAAGGGCCGGTACCGCACATGGACTCATACTAGTCCTAATGAACCCCTTTTTCATCAAATCCTCGATCTGGGTCTGTAACTCCTTATGGGCGGTGGGGTGAAGCCTATAGTGGGGCTGGTTCGGTAAGGAGGAGCCGGGGATAAGGTCTATAGCATGTTGTATATTCCTAAGCGGTGGTAATACCGAAGGCAGCTCATCCGGGTACACGTCCTTATATTCATCCAACAATTCCCGTAACTCTCTAGGCAACTCATCCAATGCTCTCGTATCCCCTTTCGCACTCATAAGAACTAGAGCGTACATCATCCCGTCAAGAAAGGGATCCTTCACAAACTCTTTTCTTCCCACGAGACTCAACGTTTTCCTCTCAACTGGAATAGTGGTGTCCTTAGCCAAAGCTACTGGCTCTTTCGGGACGGTCGGTCTCAACGTAATGACCTTGCCATTGAATTTAAACTCATATGTGTTGGCCCTTCCAAAGTGTGTCACGTCACGGTCGTAAAGCCAAGGGCGGCCCAATAACACGTGGCAAGCGTCCATTGGAAGGACATCGCACCATACCTCGTCAGTATAGGATTTGATCGAGAGAGGTACAAGGCAACGCTTGGTGACCGGGACGGTAACCTTATTAATCCAGGCTACCTAATAGGGAGCCGGGTGGGGCTGCGTAGTCAAGGACATACGTGTAACGACATTCTCAGAGATGACATTTACACAACTGCCACTATCAATGATCAACTTGCACAACTTCTCGCCACTCTTAAAAATCAGGGAAAATATACTAGTCCTTTTCCAGTCATCTAACAGACGAGGGGTGGTCAAGATACAACGCATCACCATAACGGGGTGTTCGTCCTCTAAATTGCTTGGGACCCCTTCTGGGTCACTCTCCTCAGCAGCCTCATAAACGAAATCAGCAAGGTCGGTAGTCGACTCTAGAAGGGCTATGGCTTTAGTCTTCGTTGGTCATTCAAAGGCACAGTGGACTTGAATGCCGCAAGAGTAACAAGTAGTGTTAGCCTTGCTAACCTTCCCTATAGGGACACGCTCACTCGCAGGATTCTTGCCGTTCCTAGCAGTAATCACGACAGACTTTGACTCGGCAGACCGAAACTTCCCTTTATCCTGATATGTGGAGGAAGAGGCTCCAGCTGTGGACTTTCCCTTTGCATGGGAATACAGGGAGTGAGCCTTAGAGGCTAAGTGCTTTTCAATGTCGAGGGCGGCATTAAATGTCATGTTCAGATCCGTATGACCATATCGTAAGAGCTTCCGCTGAGTATCGGGATGAAGCCCCTTACGAAATCTGGATAGGGTGACCTCGGGGATCTCCCTCAAATCACAACGCACCATACGGTCCTTCAGTTCTCCCATATACTCAGCTACCGAATTGGAGCACTGCCGTAGAGTGGCAAGCTCGTCGAACATCTGTGTCCGATGGTATGCGGGAACGTACTGATCGGTCAACAAGTTCTTCATCACGGCCCATCCAATAAGTGGGACCCCGTTCCCGGTTCCTAGCCTACGCTCTTCATTCAGCCAATAAGTTTTGGCACGTCCCGTTAGCTTCATCCTGGCAACTTGGACCTTTTGATGGTCCGTAAGGGTGTGCCAATCGAAGTAGCACTCCATATCCACCACCCAAGTAAGGAAGATCTGGGGATCTCCCATGTCATCATAAGTGGGGGCGTCGATCTTAATTGCCCTAGTGATATCGTAAGCACGATCGTGGCGGTGTTCTCGAGGGGGCACTCGGGGAGAGTCCTCATCGGAATCCGACTCAGGAGTTTGTTGGCGCCGGTTGGGCTGCTCAACATTAATGGGTGGCGGGGGTGGCCTTGCTTGATTTTGCAGGATCTGTGCCAACATGTTTCTAAGCTCCATAATTTCATTACGTAGCCCTGCTATGGACTCGGTGTTGGGATCCCCATGCTCGTTCGCAGCCATCCTAGACATAGACGGTGTCGCGTACTCGGATACGTGCCTAGTGCGCATTCAGGTCTAGGAAATTTTGGAAAGGTGATTTTTCCTAGGGCTGTAGCTATACTGAAAATAAGATATTTTTATATTTTCCCGATGTGAGGAACACGTGGATCGTTAAAAAAAAAAATTTTTGAAATTTTGCTGAAAAATAAAGATTTCAGCCCGCTATTGGCAGACCACAGAAAATAATTTTTTGATTTTTTTTTAGATCCGATCGGGCAACAAGAAACGTAGAGAGAATGTTTGCAACGTGGGAGTTGAAACGACCGCCTCTGATACCAAATTGATGTATGGGAGACCGTGATTCGTGCCCGAATACGCTAACGGAAAATATTATCACAAGACATAAAATAAAAGGGGAGGGCTCCGACCAAAAAGCGAGCGAAAAGGGGTCGGGTTTGCTCCCAAATACAAAAGAGAAAATTGTCGGACTCGATACAACGTCCTTAGGACCTACCTCTCCAACAAGCACACAACTCACCGCACCTACACAAGCATCTATTGTACCAACTTGAGCTGTTTCAACGCAGCAATAATTTATTTTCGGAGCGGCGGAAAACTTCAATAGGCGGTCGAGTTCGAGTTGTGATTAACTCCCTTGTTAACACCAAAATGTGCCAATCTTGGAGGGAAAGTCAAGGCTAGGCCAAGTCTCGCTCTCGCAACGGATCTACCCAATCCGGATCACAAGAGGTTCAATAACAACGAAATCGAAATCGGAATTTGCAAGCGACGTATTTAAAAATCACGGAAGAAACGGTTTGCAAAAACCTCCACAAAATCTAAAGCAAGAATCTCTAAGGGGAAGAAGTTACCCAACCAAGAACAACAATCACACAAGATAAGGTGGGAGAATCACTCTCTCCACGGATCCACCGGCTTCACACCGAATGGGCTGCAACCTTCTTCCTTGGAGTCGCACCGAAAGGAAGCCACGCCGGAGTCGCACCGAACGGGGATGGAGGAGGCAAGGCTTGGCTTCACACCAAAAGGGGGGGCGGCTAATGGACTCTCTCCATGGTGGCCGAATTCTTCAAAGGGGGGTTTTTAGGTTTTCTTTTCATTCCATAACTCATCATAATAGCCTCCTTTAAATAGGAGTTACAAAAGAGATCCAATCGTCCATGATGGAGATGAAATCTCATCCATCCGGGCGGTTACATACACATAATAGCCTCCTTTAAATAGGAGTTACAAAAGAGATCCAACCGTCCATGATGGAGATGAAATCTCATCCATCCGGGCGGTTACATACACACCAAAATGTTTGCAGAAAATAATTAAAGATTACAAGTCACAAATGAATATAAAATTATTAACCAAGATTGGAATAATTTTATATTCGCACATAAAATAATAAAGCATGACAAATTAATTAAAATAGTCTTCAAGTGAGGGTAGCACGCCGCGGGCGGAGGTTGTATCGGCGTCGTCCGTTAGCGTCATCACGGCTCCGAAGGTCTTTATGTTGTAGAGCCTCGGCAACTGGATCGTCATCAAGTAGTGGCGGAGGGGCAGCAGCATCAAATTTCGTCCCCGAAATTTACAGAAAGTAAGGAACTCAAATAGAAGGATTTCATTTCACAAACGTTCATTACAACTCGATGAACACTGCATAACAGTTACACAAAGAGTTCGGGAAACTCAGCTCGCATGGTCTGCTCTCGCTCCCATGTGAGTTCTTCACGGCCGCAATTGTCCCACCGGACTTTGACCATCCCGATCATCTTGTTCCGCCACTATTTCTCGGCACGATCCTCGATCTGAATGGGCCTAACCTTCGTCATTAGTCCATACTCCACCGGCACACGATCATTCTTGATCACTTGAGCTGGATCCTTCACGGCTTTTCGCAGTACCGAGATGTGAAACTCATCATGTAATCCACTCAAGTCTGCCGAAAGAGTTAGCCAATATGCAGCTTCTCCAACTCGCTCGACCACTTCAAATGGCCCAAGGTACCGTGGACTCCACTTTTTCAGACGTCGAATCCTGGATACACCTTTGAAGGGTTTGATCTTCAAGTATACCCAATCACCTACCGTGAACTCCACGTTCCAGTGCTTGGCGTTGTAGTATTTCTCTTGTCAATCCTGAGCTATCAATAGTCGTTCCCGAATAGTGTGTATTGTCGAGTTTGCTTCATCGACGTCATTACGCCTATACACTATGGTTTTGCCTGCTTCCAACCAAGCTAAAGGAGTACGGCACTTCCGACCATACAGAGCTTCAAACGGTGCCATACCGATGCTTGCTTGGTAGCTGTTGTTGTAGGCAAACTCCACCAGATAGAGATGATCTTCCCATCTCTTTCCAAAATCCAGGGTGCACATCCGGAGCATATCCTCCATCGTTCTGTTGGTCCTTTCAGTTTGGCCATCCGTCTGGGGATGAAAGGTCGTACTGAATGCCAATTTTGTGCCCAACAACTGATGGATTAGCCTCCAGTCACTCGATGTGAACTGACCATCGCGATCACTTACGATGCTCTGAGGAACACTGTGTAACCGCACAATTTGTTCAACATACAGTTTTGCCAAACTTTCCACAGAATCATCCTGTTTATTTGGAAGGAAGTGCGCCACTTTCGTCAGTCGGTCGACAATCACCCAGATTGAATCATTTCCGCACCGTGATATCGGCAACCCGTGCACGAAATCCATAGAAATATCATCAAACTTCCATTCCGGAATCGGCAACGACTTCAAGAAACCGCCAGGATTATGGCATTCCGCCTTTACCATAGCACAAGTTTGGCATTTGGCCACATAATGAGTGACATCTTTCTTCAGTCCTGGCCACCAGAACAGCTTTTTCATGTCTCTGAACATCTTTGCTCTCCCAGGGTGAATTGAGTACTTTGTATAGTGTGCTTTGTACATCAACTCTTCCCTCAATTTGCCCAAGCTTGGGACGCACAAACGGCCTTCTTTCCGCAATAGACCGTCATCCCTGGAGAATTTGCTATCTGGCCCATCCTTGGCATAGTGTTGGAGACTCTCATCTAGCTCTGTTGCTCGTCAAACTCTATCTACAAGGTCACACTGCACCTCCGTCCAGTTCAAACATGCATCGGCTGTCGCATTCTTGTCAACACAAGAAATCTCTAACGCTTCCAACTCCTGGATTAGACATTCATCATGCCTCTGCAACCAGCTTGCCCATACCGGAGCTCTCCGACTCAAGGCATCCGCGACAACATTTCCCTTTTCGGTCGTATAATGAATCGCAAAGGTGTAGTCCCCAAGGAACTCCAACCAACTTTGTTGTCGCATATTCAGGTCCTTCTGCTCCAATAAATACTTTAGGCTCTTGTGGTCTGTATAGATTTCCACTTTCACGCCATACAGATAATCCCTCCATAACTTTAGTGCAAAGATCACCGCCTCCAACTCTAAGTCGTGGACGGGATAATTTCTCTCGTGTACTTTCAGTTGGCGAGAGCCATAAGCAATCACTTTCCCATTTTGCAGAAGAACGCAGCCTAAGCCGCTTCCTGACGCATCACTATAGATTTCAAATTCATCAGTACCACATGGCGACGTCAACACAGGCACCGTGGTCAACCGACATGTCAGCTCTTCAAAAGCTTGTGCGCACTCCGGCATCTAAATGAACTTCTGATCCTTTCTCATCAGTATGGTTAGAGGCAAAGCGATCCACGAGAAGTTCGCAACAAATCTCCTATAGTAGTCTGCTAGTCCAAGGAAGCTCCTGACTTCAGCCATAAAAGACAACACTGGCCACTCCTGTATGGCCCTTATCTTCGTCGGATCCACTGTTATGCCCTCTCCGCTTACCACATGGCCCAGAAAATCCACCGACGATAGCAAAAACTCGCACTTCGAGAACTTGGTGTAGAGCTGATTCTTCCTTAACGTTTGCAACACCAACCGCAAGTGGTTTTCATGATCGGCTTTAGATCGAGAGTAGACCAAAATATCACCAATGAATACTATCACGAACAGGTCCAAATACTCTCGAAACGTTCGGTGCATCAAGTCCTTGAACACCGATGCCGTATTGCACAGCCCAAACAGCATTACTGTGAACTTATAGTGCCCGTAACGTGTTCCAAATGCGGTTTTGGGAATGTCACCTTCCCGAATCCTCAACTGGTAGTAACTAGACTTCAAATCCAACTTGGAGTAGATGGTTGATCCCACCAGCTGATCGAACAACTCATCAATCTGTGGAATCGGATACTTATTCTTCTCAGTGAGCTTGTTCAGTTCACGGTAGTCAATACATAACCGCAAACCACTGTCTTTCTTTTTCACAAACAAAACATGCGCGCTCCAAGGTGACAAGCTTGGTTGAATATAACCCTGCTCCAACAACTCCTGCAGTTGGACTTTCAACTCCGTCATTTCCTTTGGCGCAATGCGATATGGCGAACGGGCCACAAGTTTCTCACCTGACACCAACTCGATCGTGAAGTCAATCTCTCGCTGGGGTTGTAGCGTAGAGAGATCCTTGGGAAATACATCTGTAAATTCCGATACCATCGGAACATCGCTCACACTGGCCTTAGACTCCACAGCCTGAATCAGCGTGAAGTAGCACTCCACACCCTTCCGAACAGCCTTGACTACTTGGAGTGCAGACATCAACATCCCGCCCACTCCTCGCATCCCAGCGAACTTAGTCTCTTGCTCGGTATTCTGGCCCAACGTGATCTCTTTGGCATTACAATCAATCAAGGCATGCTGCTCCGCGAGCCAATCCATACCAAAGATCACGTCGAATTCTGATATCGGCAAGACAGATGCAGTCAAATAGAAATCCCGACTTCCTATTTGGACCGCCACATCGCAAGCTCGATCCACGAGCATCAAACAACCATTTGGCAACACCACCCTGATGTTATTTGTCTTCACACGACTAGGTATCCCAAGTCGTGCTATGAACTCTTTCGACAGAAAAGAATGTGAAGCACCTGTATCAAACAGTGCTAGCGCCAGCGTGTTCCGAATCATACAAATCCTGTGACAATCATGTCACACACAAGCCGCATACAAATAGGCAATCAACAAAGCATGCGATAAGCAAAACAATACAATAAATTCACTCGTACCTGTGATGACGTCACTCTGCTTAATGCCCTCCTGCAGGCCAAGATTGTAGACTCCGGGCTGCGCCTGTGAGGCAGAAGACTCCACGACTGCCTTTCCTTTCTCCGCATACGACGTTCCCGCCTTCTTTTCACTCTTTGGCAGTACCCTACACTCACGGGCAATATGCCCAACCCGTCCATAATTAAAGCATGTACGAGTCTCCGGCTTTGAAGTGCCCCCCGACGTTACTCCCGATGTAACGGTAGAAGGAGCTTGTCTAGCCGACTTGGACTTCTTGCCCCATCTCTTCTTGTAATATGATTTTCCAGGTCGGGGCACCTTGAACTCTGGATGTGTCACAGCCAAGGCCCGCTTCCCATACACCCTCTTTATATCCTTTTCCAGCGCGCACGCAGTGTCGACCAATGCTTGGAATCCTTGGTTCACAGAACTAGAGAGTAGGAATCGTAACTCGTCCCACAGTCCTTCATAGAACCTATTCGTCTTCTTTTGCTCATCGACAAAAATAGAACCCGCATACCACTCTAAGCGTGTAAACTCATGCAGGTACGTTTCAACACTGCCTTCACCTTGCGTCAGCCTTTGGAATTCATTCTCCATGGCAATACGTTGTGCCGCCGGGAGGTGCTTTGCTAGGAAGAGTCTCGAGAAGTCTTCCATCGATACTTGTGTTAACGGTCGACCCGCTAAGTGGTGTAGTTCCATCCAATCCCACCATAAACGAGTCTCTCCTTCCAGCAAGAAGGTGGCTAAGGTGACTTTCTGATGTTCCTTCGTTCCAATCGTCGTCATAATCCGCTTGACGCGCGACAACCAGTCCTCAGCCTGTGTAGGGGATCCCAGGCCCGTAAACGTAGGCGGGTTGAAACTCATGAACAGTTTTAACTGCTTCTCAGCTGCTCGAGGATCCACAGCCGCTACAGGTTCTGGCCTCGCCGCAACCTATTCTGGCCTCAATGCCGACTGCGCCTGCCCTTACACCTACCCAATCGGGTTTGCTTAAATCATGGCAAACAAAGCCTCAGCAACTAATCACACAGTATTCGCAGAAGGCGAAGGTGTAGGCACCTCAGCTGGTGTCGTACTTTCATCAGAACGTTGGGGCTCCGACTGCACTGCACCACTCCGCGTCACCTATCGGTGAACAAGACACTCACATTAGCGACCGCACATAAGCAAAACAACAAAATAGGAATGCACAGGTTCCTTAAACACATGTATTTGTATTACTAGGGTGGACATTCTGGAGTTCATTAGTGTTAACTTGGTTCGCACAAACACGTGCTCGCACCCCACCAAACAATTCGACCATGAATTCGAAAGGGAAAGACCGAGACAGCTGATACCAAAAATGTAACGACTCCATCCGTTCACAGGTATATACTAGAAGGTCTGGTCGGGGCCCTACAACATATACCATAAAACAGGAGGGGAAGTCACGTAGTGATCCCAGAGTTGCACATCCTAACTTATTGCTTTATAGCGGAAGCCTATAACACGAAGCTGAACTCGCACACATGAATGTCCACCATATAAAAGTTCCACATTTATATAAAGCAGGAATGTCCAAATACAAAACAGTTGGCCTTATGGCCTTACAGGGCTTTTCATAACAGTGGCCTCAAACATTGGTGCGCAGGCCGCCCACGTATAAACACACAAAGCATTTAGCTTTAGCCTTCAAGGGCTAGCGGCAGCAGTAACAACAGTAGCAGGGACTTCAGCCTTTATGCGTCTCGCTTGGCTCTCCAGCACCTGCACAGGGAAAGCCCACCCAACGGTGGCAAACAGGCAATGGTCAGCATTTAGCTGACCAAATTATAACAACACTACCCCTTTCCCGGGGCAGTGGTATTCCCTGCAGGCATAGCATTTCACAGGCAAATATATATATGCATACATTGTGCTCTCATGCACATTCATTCCATCACAACCGTCAGCCACGCGGCCCGACGATCCGTGCTCTCAGGGCACATTCTTGGTGTACCGGCGAACCAGTTGCCCACCACCGTATCAGGGTCACAACCCAACGGTAAAACATTGAGTATTTACTGCATGGCATGCAGCCGGAGATTATAGTCTTAGTGAACTGGGATTGGCCTGTAGCCCCCCATTATATCACGGCGCGTAGGCCTAATACTCTTGCTATGCGCTCCAACAGACCGCACTTTCTGGTCTCACATCGGACGGACATAACGCAGGTCGGATCATCCACCCCCCCCCCCCCCCCTCCCCTCGTTGCTCAAATCGCCTTGCCATCACCGAGTACGGTGTACTCGCGGCTAAATAAAAGACACGGGTCGGTTTCACCGTTCCTGTTTAGCATGCTTATTCCGTACTCCTTATTCGGATCTATATGCCAAATGATTGGGGATTCCATGAATCAACCCAAGAGACTCCCATAACAATCCACCCTCTGGTGGGGGAATCTTATGCACATGCCAAAAAGGAAGCCTTCACATGGCTAGGAAGAAAAGTCATTACCCTCGAAGACCGCTTTGGTGCCATGAGCTCCTAAATGGCTGGAAAGAACCGCAACGGCTTTTCCTCTCCAACGCTGGCCTCAGATCTATCGTCGGAACTCCGCAGCACCACCGATGGCCAGCTATCCTTCCTCCTCCTCCTTCTTCGTCTCTTTCTCTCTCTAGGATTTTAGAAAGATGAAGGCCAAAATGAAAATGAGAACTTCCTTCTCATCTATGGCCTTAAGGAATCAGGGAGGCACCTCAGCCATCAGATCCTAGCTGAAGATTTGGACAGCCACGATTTTGCCACAAAATCACATTTTTGCCTGACACTGCCTGTGACACGCCCGAGTCCCAGGCCATGTACCTCAAGCGGTGCTCAACAGACTTACCCAGTCCAGTGACACGTCCATATGTCACGCCCGTGTCACGGGTCGTGTCACCTGACACGCCTTCAGGCATGCCCGTGTTTTTGGCCGTGTTCTTTAGGCTGTACAAAATCGAGATCAACCCGAGAGGGACATGGCCCGTGACACGCCCGTGTCACAGGCCGTGTACCCATACACGGCACTAGACATGCCCCAGCTCAACTTCGTCGAGCGGAAATTCGTCGACCCGCGAGGACACTGAAAGTGCAGCTAGATCTGATATACTCTAGAGGGGGGTGAATAGAGTATATGGTGATTTTAAAACTTTTACAACTGCTATTGTATTTTAGGTGTGTGTAAGTGTGTGCAGGGAAGCAAATAAAATAAACCAGAAAGCAGCAAAGGACTAATCACAGCACAATCACAGAGCAAGGCCAGAAAATAAAAGGAAAAGGAAGCAACTAGACGACACAAGAATTTTATAGTGGTTCCCCAAATCTGGGTAGTCCACTCTTCTACCACCTTGGTAGGAATCCACTGCAGGAAGGGGTTGATCAGGTGTCCTGGCACCAATGGGGTTTTGATCAGGTTCCCAAAAACCAAACCCTCAAGTCTTTTGGTGGGAGACTTGCAACCAGAATAATTTTGAAGGGAATTAAAACCCTGTACAGAGGTGGAGTGTGAGGGTGATGAGGTCTTCTCTTTCTCAAGTCAAATAAGAAGACTTGTGGAATGTTATTTAGCAGCTTTGCTCCCCCTGAGATGTAGAATGGTTCAGGAAGAATACTGGAGCACTGCTTCGGGGTGATAGGTCTTCAAAGACCTAGAATTCCAGGTCCAGAGAAAGCTTTCAGGAACTTCTTGCAACTGATATGACTGTATTGTTTTGAAGTTCTCCTGAGTAAAAGCAGATGAAGAAGGCTCTTGATATTGATGTAATGTTCTTCTTCTAGATCAATTTCTCTCTGGGCCAAGAATGAATTCTTTTTCTTGTGTTGTCTGAATCACTATCTATGCTCTTCTTGTTGTTGTCTGGTGTTGTGTCCTGGTTGTATTTCTTCTGGTCTCTGTATATCTCTGTCTGTCATGGAGAGCATTCGAATTTTTGAATGTCGAGCAGTAATGACAGACGGCCTGGAAAGGAAGCAGCAATTAATTATTTCCCCAACTGTTTCCATGGGAAAATGGCATATAATAATCCAGAATTAACTGTGCATCCTAACAGTAGTATACAGTGAAGAACTGCTATTAATTGTCCAGGAATCAGCGCCATGGAATGAGACGGGAACGGAAGAAGACCTAGTCTGGAATCGTCGACCGAAGAACAGAATTCGTCGAGCTGAGTCTTGAATTCGTCGAGCTAAGCTGAGTTCGTCGAGCTGAGCTGGATTCATCGAGCTGAGTTGAGTTCGTCGAGCTGACAGTCTTCATTCGTTGAATAGACAATCTTCAATATCAGACAAACATTATTCGTTGAGCAGAGAACCAAATTCGTCGAGCTGAGAATAAACTTCATCGACCTGAGAAAAGTTTTGGACTTGGAGGAAATACTCTGCATCTACTGAAATGCTGTGTCGACATAAATTGGTGTCGACAGATTGATCTAGGTGTCGACACAAATCCTCTGGTGTCGACACATTGGTCTAGGTGTCGACACAAATCCTCTGGTGTCGACACATGCTGGTGTCGACTAAAATCCTTGGTGTCGACACAAATCGTCTGGTGTCGACACAAGCCCTAAGTGTCGACACAGATTCTCTGAGCACAAAGATCGTCGAGTAGAGATTAGCATTCGTCGACCTGAGAAGCTATGAACTTGAGGTCCAAGTTCATCGAGCTCAGAATATAATTCATCGACCAAAGCATGGAGCTGGACTTAGAGAAATTCGAAGTAGTCCTGAGAATGCTTGAAATAGAACCTGGTGTTCGTCGAGCAAAGAACAAAGTTCGTCGAGCTCAGAACTACGAATTGTCTCACAATCGTCGAGCGCACAACTTCCTTCGTCGAGCTGCGTTCGACGAACGTCGAACTCATTTCACTTAGTCTGAAAAACTGATAGGTCTGGAGTTCCTGATGGTCTTGAAGAATGCTGGTCCATTTGAAGTTGAGATAGAGGACTGTCCTACACTCTAAGACACAAACCTGACCCAGACTATACATGATGGGTCACATCCTAAGTCAGTGAACCTAGCCCAAATCAACTAGGGATCCAACAGACACGCCCTTTGACATGCCCGTGCCACAGGTCGTGTACTCTGCACTCGACAATTGTCGACCGAATTTTGTCAACCACTCGTCGACTGTTCCCCCGAGCAGGACACGCCCTGGGACATACTCGTGTCCCAGGCCGTGTCACCCAAATTTTGATAAATTCTGGGCTTTGGGGTGTTACACCGTACAAGCTACGATGCCGAATAGAACAGTCTGCATGAAGCAGCCTACTTATTGAACCCCAAACCAAGTTGCCAAAGAGAAGACTGTCTGGTCGCTGTCCGCGACCTGCTGTTTACCGTCTGTTGCTTAACCACAGAGTCTGCACTATCCCTGACCACAATCAGAGCGAAGTCCTGGCTTTTCAGCGCTATCCGCACAACCTGCACAACACAACCCGGTCAACTCAATCAAACCGCGCGGTCACCAAAAGTCAGTCCGCAGCAATAGTTGCGGGCTCAAGTTACTGTTCACTTACTTCGGTTCTCTACTATTCCTGATGTGACAAGGGTCTTATTTATAAGCACGATGAGGAGTGTGGTCACTGCCCTAGCAGATAGGATTACCGCCACATCCCACAGCAAGACGTCTACGCAGTCCGCGGATACATTCCAGTCTGCCGCGACCTGTGCAGAATATCCAGTCCTCCATAGCTTCTCCAAGGACGGACACATCGTCAGTCCGCCTTGTCGCCACAGGCCAAGCCAATGTCAAGGCTTCACCAAGGCCGGACATATTGTCAGTCCGCCTTGTCGCCAAAGGCCAAGCCAAGACCACCACAACCAGACTCTACAACAATATTGTCCGCCAATCCGTGGATACAGCTCCAGTCCGCTTATCCCGAGCCCACCGTCGCCACAAAGGCAACTCCCGGACTCAGAGGACACAGCTCTAGTCCACTTATACTGTGGATACCTCCAGTCCGCATATCCCGCAGACTACTCAAGTCTGTATATCCCGCAGACTGCTCTAGTCCGCATAACCTGAGTCCACGACCATGCCAGCAAGGCAGCTGTTGGACTCAGTGGACCCAGCTCCAGTCCGCACGCAGTTACAGACATAATCTCCAGTCCGCATATCCCCAAACTCACAACCAAGGCATAAAGCACTTCTGTCAAGCTTGGCGGACTGAGAAGCAGTCCGCGCTCCACTATGCAATCTTCCCGGACTGAGCCAAACATGGACTTGGTTCAAAACCAACCAAGCCCACACCACTGGCCACAAGGGCCAGTCCGTACTTACTGACGGACACTGATCCAGTCCGCCTGCACCGACGAACTCCAGTATCAGTCCGCACTGACTGGCGACCTCCGCGGCTTTCACTTGTCTCTTCACTAGAGCAAGACCAAGGCATCTGCCAAGCCGGTCTGCCAAACTATAGTTCTTCAGTCCGCTTCTTGCCGGACTCCGCGGATATTGTCGCTATCCGCCTGGTTACTTCCTGGGATCCAGCTGCTTGTAGAGCATAAGCCGGCCCAGCTAACCGCCGCTACTGTCCGCGTAGTCCGCGCAAGCAGACCGCCCAGGCTACCCCAGAACAAACCGTCTGCACCAGCCCCGCCGACCTGGCTGTCCGCCAACCCTGTCCGCGTAGTCCGCGTGGATAGATTGCCTAAGTCCTCCATTCACCCACTTTCACTTCACAATTTTCAACACTCCCCCTTGAAGTGAGAAGTGGTGAATAACTCCAGCAGCTCCCGTAACCTTGCACCTGCTCCCTCTGATAGCATATACGAAGAGATGTCCAAGAAATAGTCCTTGCCCTGCATATCATGGACCATGAGGGAGCCCTCCAGCATCTCCCAAAAGGAGCCATGCTTCCCTCTGCCTTCTTCATCAGCTTCAACTCCACGTGTGCATCACAGGAGTATAACCAACTACCTTAGGCACAAGAGCCCAAGCCTCGTCACCTCTGAGAGTAGTCTCCTCCTCAGCCTTGGTGTCAACCACCTCCTTGATTCTAGTGGGGTCATCACAGCTAGATGGTACTCGTCGACCTGAGGGCTTGTAAGGAAACATGGGACTAAGCCCGCCATGTTCCCTTCTCTATATCGAGCTGGTGGCTTACTAATCCTCTTTGTTCTCCGAAGAACCTGACCATGGCTAACCACCTCTGCTGCTGCTCGTGTACCAGCTCCATTCCCGGGCAAACCCGAAACAATGCTCCCCTTGCTTCCTGAACAAGATGCCTCCTCACTGGAACCAGGAGCACCTGGAGCAATGCTCCCCCTGCTACCTAAACCAGAAGCCTACGCTCTCGAACAAGAACTACCTGGAACATCGCTCCCCCTGCTTCCTGAACCGGAAGCCTCCGCCTTCGAGCCAGAAGTACTTGGAGCATCGCTCCCCGTGCTTCCTGACCCTGACGCCTTTGCCCCGGAGCTAGAACAACCTAGAGCTCCTGGTGACTCAAGCAGCTCCATCTGAACTTTACCAGCAGCCTCCTTTAGCCCACCATCTGACCTGCTCATCTCTAGCTCCACATATGAGCTATCCCAATGCGTCGTCAGCTCATCGAAGACAACGTCTCTCGACACGATGAGCCTCTTCGTCACAGGATCCATACACCTCCATCTTCTCCTCTGCTCATGTGTAACGACCTCACTCGTCACATGGAATATAACGGCAGGTCCGGCCGGGGCCCCACGCCATATTTCACAGACAAGCGGTGGAATTATGTGTGGAAATCAAAATCTACTCGTACCCTAACTCATAACATTCTAGCGCAGCATTTTAAGTTGGATGAACTCAGCTCAATGAATGTCCACTAAAATACAAACTCCACATTTATATATCCAAACCAGGAATGTATACAACACACACACCCATGGCCTTATGGCCTTACAGGTTCCTCTTTACACAAATACATTTTCGTATATCGGCACGCAGGCAGGCCACACATGAAATCCAACCACACTTCGCACGACCTTCAAGGGCCTTTAGCAGCAAGCCTCTATTCTGCTCAATTCCATTCAAGCATCAACACATGTAAATCATTATCCACCCGAGAGCGGCAAACAAAGTAACGGTCAGCTTTAGCTGACCACTTATAACAACTCTACCCCTTACCCGGGGCAGTGGTTCCTTCCATATATGCATTGCCATCATCATGTCTATCAAATCTACCAATCACAAGCATATCACCGACGTCATCAAGGGATCGATCACCAAACACATCATAGATATACACCACGTTCGATCGATCACTTTAATTACATCAAGTGTGCACCAACACTACATAACATATACAACATATAACATATATGTACACGAGGATCATCATCAGTATTCACATCAGCTAAGGGCTACAGATCACTATTCAACATTTAATTCCGCTCAGCCGCGTAATTTTGCAACAATCGTTTTATCGGCTCTTGAAGTTCCAAGTTAAACACTCGTGGCTGAATTTCACCAATTGTGCTTTGCAGCTATTGCACTTCCATGTTATGTAATCGCGGTTGCGTCCGGGATGCAGATGACTCGGCCACTGCTTTACCATTTTCTTCATACGACGCACCCATCATTTTCTCACTGCCGAAAGGGGCATTCCAACAAAATTTTGCAATATGTCCTTGCTTCCCACAATTATAACATATACGTGTATCAACACGTCCTTGCCCATAGGTCTCCCCCGAAGAAACAGTCTATGGAGCTGAGTCAACAGGACTAAACCTTTTCTTCTCTCGTCTTCTAAACTCTGATTGCTCGGACTGCGGCACTTTGAATTCTGGCTTCTCCACTGCCAGTCTCTTCTTCTCTTGTACCCGTTTCAAATCCTTTTCCAATGCACGGGCCGTATCAAACAACGCTTGAAAGCCTTGGTTCACCAGACTCGGGAGTGTCAACCTTAACTCATCCCGCAGTCCCTCATAAAAGCGATTTGTCTTTCGCGCTTCCGCCGCAAAGGTATACCCCGCATATCGCCCTAGTCTGGTAAATTCATGCTGGTATGTATCAATATCATTCTCCCCCTACACCAGACGTTGGAAGTCATTCTCCATCGCAATCCACTGCGACACTGGCAAATACTTGGCAAGAAACAATCGGGAGAATTCATCCATTGAGACTTCCTCTAATCCTCGACCTGCCAAGTGATGCACTTCCATATCATCCCACCAGAGTCTCGCGTCTCCTTCCAATAGAAAAGTGACTAAGGTCACTTTCTGCTCCTCCGCAGTCCTGATTGCAGTCAGGATCCGCTTCACTCGAGCCAACCAATCTTCCGCCTGCGTTGGGGAAGTCGCCCCACCAAACGTAGGTGGATGAAACTCCATAAAGTGCTTCAAGGACTCATCCATTTCTTGCTCGTCCACCGCAACTGCAGCACGCTCTTGCCTTGCGCCATGCCGTACTGGCACCCCTGTAGGCCTTGCCTGCCCAGTAGGAGGCTGTGCCTGTAGCACTTCAAGCACCGTCTCCGTCACCACCCGTATGGTCTCCGCCGAGGGAGACGTAGGCGCTTCAACGGGTGCTGCACTCTCATCGGATCGCTGGGGCTCCGACTGCCCAGCACCACTCCTCGCCACCTAACAATGTACTAAACACCATTAATCATCCATGTCATAACGGTAATTATACATTGACTACACACTCACGGACTTTACGTGCATGAATTACATTCCTAGTGGACATTCGTGAGTTCAAATATGTTCTTCCTCCCAAACAGTCTCAACCTGACTCTGATACCACTTTGTAACGCCCTCACTCGTCACATGAAATATAACGGTGGGTCCGGCCGGGGCCCCACGCCATATTTCATAGACAAGCGGTGGAATTACGTGTGGAAATCAAAATCTACTCGTACCCTAACTCAAAACATTCTAACGCAGCATTTTAAGTTGGATGAACTCAGCTCAATGAATGTCCACTAATATACAAACTCCACATTTGTATATCCAAACCAGGAATGCATACAACACACACACCCATGGCCTTATGGCCTTACAGGTTTCTCTTTACACAAATACATTTTCGTACATCGGCACGCAGGCCAACCACACATGGAATCCAACCATGCTTCACATGACCTTCAAGGGCCTTTAGCAGCAAGCCTCCATTCCGCTTAATTCCATTCAAGCATCAACACCTGCAATTCATTATCCACCCGAGAGCGGCAAATAAAGTAACGGTCAGCTTTAGCTGACCACTTATAACGACCCTACCCCTTACCCGGGGCAGTGGTTCCTTCCCTATATGCATTGTCATCATCATGTCTATCAAATCTACCAATCACAAGCATATCACAAACGCTGGTATCCACCAGACGCTCCGGGCACTCCGGGCACCTTTTTGATGTACCGGATATCCCAGTCGTACACCTCCGATCAGAGGTTTTTCACTTGTTGGTTGGGCGGTTCAATCCTAGTCCACCAATCCCGCAGGATGGCGACATCCCGTCCATACCACTCAGAGGTACTACCTTACAGCATCCACAAACATAACCAGAGCAGATTGACCCACCCCTATGGTGTAGCAAGTCGGGTTTATCGGTGCTCCCCAGGCATTACCACCAACCCACCCCTCACCTATTTCTGATCGACCCACCCCTGTGGTATAGCAAGCCGGGTTTAACTCGGCTCCCCAGGCATTGCAACCAATCGATCCCTCATCTATCCATATCAACCCACCCTAGGGGTGTAACAAGCCGAGTTTATCTCACGCTCCCCAGGCGTGCTACCAATTTATCTCTCATTATAACCAGGAGCTTGCTCAAAGCCTCCATACATCCATAACTAACATTCATTCATCCATACAACCATTCAACAAAGCATAAACCTTTCATAGCATCAAATCCACGGAGTCTTCTCCAGTTTGAAAGTCTGCACGTTCCCATCCATGTCGGTCTTCTTCTTAAAGACCCACTTGCACCCTATGGGTCTTACCCCTTCAAGTCGTTCCTCCAAAGTCCATACTTGGTTTTCATACATGGAGTCCATTTTAGATTTCATGCCCTTAAGCCACTTCTCGGAGTCCGGTCCACTCATAGCCTCTTGGTAGGTTGCAGGTTCATCACTATTATCCATAAACAACGCATTACCTATTTGAGACACGAGAAATCCATATCTCTCAGGCTCAAACCTTGGTCTACCAGATCTACGTGCAACTTGTGTTTCCTGAGCAGGTTCTCTAGCTACAACAACTAATAGTCCTGACTCAGGTTTCAATTCCGGTTCATTCACATTTTGTGGTTCTTGAACTTCTTCAAGTTCCACCATTACAGTCTTTCTACTTAAGAACTTTTTCTTAAGAAAGACATCAGTTCTTGCGACAAACACTTTGTCCTGTGAAACCAAGTATGTGGTAGATTTTGGAATCTCACACATAAAGTGACGAGATTGTCTACTGTGTAAGTGGATTTCGTGTTGCTCTTGTCCAGTGCATGTAAATCTGAATATTTAGAAGTGTTCTAGATATTCAGATTTAGCACAGCTCAACAAGTGTTGATGATGTTTTATTGTGCACATCTGAGATGCATTCGGGTTATGATTGTTGTTGTTTTATTCTATGGATGCGCACATTGTTTAATTGTTAACCGCGATTAAATGTTAATCAAGTATCAAAATCCCTTAAGCAATATTAAGTGTTCGCATGCCTTCCATTGGATGACACTCTTTCTGCCTCGATCGATGAAGTGTGTGCTTGCCAAAGTAAGATGCATTAATCTATCATGGTAAGAGTGCGAGCGAATAATTGTGATATCCCACTTTTGACATCGGGTCAAACTTAACTGGGTGACCTCAAAGGTTAAGTGCCCAGAGGCATTGGGTTGGCATGCACCATATGATGGATGCGAATAAAAATTTATTCACTAGCCATGCAGGAATTGCATTGTGATGCAATTGGCAAGCGTTGCCTACCTAAATAGCTGTATTGGGAGAGAAAAGCCAATGTTGACTCATAGTGTTAGTGAAATATGGATCTTGTCTACTAAAAGGGTTACTCGCTAAACTCTTCGAATTGATATTGAGAGTTATCAGTTCGATAAAAATAGTGAGAGTTATTTTGATTAAAGTCCTTATCGAAAGATAAATTATAATTTTGAAATGCAGTACTAATTTGCTTTTCTTGATCCTTAAAAAATTCCCATGACAAGTGATTCACATTCCACCATGTCCCTCCGAGCGATCCTTGAGAAGGAAAAGCTGAGCGGCACAAATTATTTGGACTGGTACAGGAGCTTGAGAATTGTTCTCAGGCAAGAGCGCAAGCTCTATGTTTTGGAAGAGGAATCCCCTGATGAGCCTGCCGGGAATGCTGTCTGTGCTGATAAAGACGTTTATAAGAAGTATCTTGACGACTCCTTGGACGTCGAATGTCTCATGCTAGCGATCATGGACTCTGAGCTCCAAAAACAACATGAGAACATGAGTTGCATGGATATTCACGAGCATCTCAAGAAAATGTTTCAAGGGCAAGCTCGTCAAGAGAGATTCAATGTCACTAAGGCGTTGTTCCAGTGCAAAATGGGAGCTCGGGACCTAGTAGGGACTCACGTACTCAAAATGATTGGGTATATCGAGAACCTTGAAAGACTAGGGTTTTCTCTAGGCCAAGAGTTGGCCACAGACGTGATCCTGCAATCGTTGCCGGACAGTTATGAGCAGTTTATCTTGAACTATAACATGAATGAAATAGACAAGACACTGCCCGAGCTCCTAAGTATGTTGTGAACCCAACAAGAGCGACGATTACTGTTAAGGAGTAGCAACAAAGAAATCACATGCGGTATTGGTGAGATTCCAAGAATAGATTTAAGCATTTTAGAACACTTCTAAAATCTCCAAATCTACACGTTGTAGATTTAACAACTTCTGAAACATAGAATATTGCCGACAACCTCCCTCTGATACCGCTGTTGGGTTTTACAAGACGGCACAACATTTGTGCGCGCAGCAGAATTAGAGAACAAGAAAACCCAAAAAGTTCGGATCTGACAATATTCATGAATCAAGAAGTAAACATGCTGTAATTAAAATTACTAGATCTGATATACCAATTGAAAGTGCAGCTAGATCTGATATACTCTAGAGGGGGTGAATAGAGTATGGTGCTTAAAAACTTTTTACAACAGTTGTTGTAATCTGAGTGAACAGGGAAGCAAATATTAAATCTAATCACAACAGATAACTAATTACAACCTACAAAAGAAACTAATCACAGATCCTAACTAATCACAAAACAATCACAGCCAGAAACAAGAGATAAAGACAAGCAAGCCAGAAGACATAAGGAGCTATAGTGGTTCCCCTAAACTTGGGTACATCCACTCTTCTACCACCCTAGGTAGGAATCCACTGCAGGATGAGTTGATCAGGTGTCCTGGGCACCAATGAGCTTTTGATAAGGTGCTCAAAAACCAAATCAGATTTTTTGATCAGGTGTCTTGCCACCAATGAGCTTTTGACAAGGTGCTCAAAAACCAAGCTTAAACTTTTGAAGGGAGTTTGAAAAACCCTTTACAGAGATGGGATGAGAGAATGATGGAAGTCTTCTCTTTCTCAAAATAGCTGAGAAGACTATGTGGATTTGATGTTGTCAAAGCTCCCCCTGAGTCCTTGAGATGTTCAGGAAATGAAGCTTTGTTGTAGGGTGATAGGCCTTCAGAAGTTGATCTCCAGCAAATGATGATTTCAGCAACAGCTAAAATGTTAGGTGTCTGGAGTCTTGAAAGATGTTGGCCTTGAACACTTGAATCACAAGAGATCAGAAGATTTCAGATGGTTGATCTCCTTGGATGTGTGTTCTTGAGAGAATTCTTTGAGACAGAGAATATTTTTTCTTTGTTCTTCTTGTCTGTGTTCTAAGTGTTTTTGAGATTCAAAAAATCATGTATTTTATTCTCTGGTTCTGAATAGAAAATCATCCTCTGTCAAGAATAGTCGTTAGCCTGTCATTAATTGCATCCTTAATTGCAAATGTCTTCTGGGGGAAAGTCTAAAGAAACATTCCTTGATAATCCCTTGAAACTTGGTCCAGAATAAATGAAAACGGCTAGAAAATCTTATGAATTAATTGCTGAATAACTTCTGAATTTGAATCTTGAAAAATCCTTTAACTCATCAGAAAACGTCGAACTGAAATCTGCTATCATCGAACTGAGCTCAGCGATTTGGACTTATACAGCAACAGAAATCGTCGATCTGAGCTCAAAGATCGTCGAACTGAGCTCAGAGATAGAGATCCAATACTGAGTCAAGATCGTCGAACTGAGCTCGCAGATCGTCGAATGGAGTTTGACGATTTGTTGAAGTTGAGCTCAACGATCGTCGAATGGAGATCGACGATCTGTCGAAGATGAGCTAGACGATCGTCGACTGGAGTTCGATGAATCGTCGTACTGAGCTCGACGATATGACTTAGTCTTCAAATTGAAAATCCTTGGTCTTGAGGGCAGCTTCCAAACCTAGACTTCTAACCCTTAGACTCAATTCTAATTGACCTTTAGAGCTATACAGGAGGTCAAAAACAGGTTTCCTAGAGACATAGTGATCCTGACCCAAATTAGTAATAGGGTGTTCCAACACAAGAAAACCCAAAAAGTTCAGATCTGACGATATTCATGAATCAAGAAGTAAACATGCTGTAATTAAAATTAATTTTGAGGGATTGAATCTATACTCAACCAAGATGCTCCAGAAAATTTCAGCCAGACACTGGCGGCTCGAGTCCTGAGCGCAGAAATTATATCCGCGCCTCTACAGATAGTTCACACGATCGGGAGAACCCACAAAAACTTGTCGCATAAGCGCTAGGTTGGGAGAGGACACTCAGCATCTCCACAGATTGCTAGATCTGTTAGAGGAGAGGCGGCGGCGACACTCGCCGGGATCGGGATCGGGATTGGGGCGTAATCGGCGGAACGCTTCCATCGGGTTTCTAGGGTTATCGGTCTCATCGCACAGTAGCGGCTCGTATGCTTAGACAGAATATCGTATCAAGCATATGGTTGAAACCCCAAAACATCTATTTATACTTCCGACAGATAAATAGAACAGCTCGGCCACTATCCGCAGGCCCAAGAACCTAAATTCCAGAAACTCGGCCAGACAATCCTTGTCTCGACGAATCGTCGAGTATCTACAGCATACACGACGAATCGTCGAGTATCATCATATACTCGACGAATCGTCGAGTATCCATAGGATACACAACAAACTCAACGCCTACCTTCAGCCGAATCAACACTTGACATCGACGAAGACGTTGAATGGACTCAACGTTGTCAACGCTTTCTGCGCCATGGCGTGGAGTGCACTCAACGCACTCAACGGATAAGGCCAGATTCGTCGAATGATGTTGAGTGAACTCAAAGCACTCAACGCATAAGGCCAAATTCGTCGAATGACGTTGAGTGAACTCAAAACACTCAACGCCTAAGACTCAGATCCGTCAAGTTAACACTTTGACTCGACGAATCGTTGAATGTACTCAACGCACTCAATGCTTAAGTAAAATACTCGACGAATCAACTGCTTGACTCGACGAATCGTTGAATACACTCAACTAACTTAACGCCACCATTTGACGAGTCAACTCTTAACTCGAAGAAGGCGTGGAGTGGTCTCGATACACTTGATGTTTTTTCCTTAGAATATTTTTAGTCCTTTTAAACTCATCATATGAGCTATACCATATCGATCCAATCTCACAATTTCTCCACAATCTTTATGTGCGACTCTGATAGGATCATACTGAGTTGACTGTTGGGTCACATGCTTGATCACTTCCAGATCACAATTATAACACCAACAGTCTCCCACTTGATCTTAGAAAGTATCAAACAAAGGTTTCACAAACAATCAACAACATCTAGCAATACATCATTGTTCCCTTAACAGTACGAGTCCTCAAACAGTACTGAGTTGGCAGTGAGGCCACATGCTTCGTCACTTACAGATCACAATGGTAACACCAACAAGAAGAACCCCTAACAGTCGACAAAAACAGGCACGGGAGGTTGCGACTCGCTAAAAGGGTCGGTTTAGTCCCACACCGCCGAGCATGCTCGTTGGTCCTGGGTGTATAAGCAGGATGACCACTCCTCCTCTAACCGCGTGATTTTGGGGAGTGACACCACAATGATTTACATGTGCGAAATGTGAGATGAGGCCATTTGGAAAAGAAAGAAACCATAGCTTTGGCTCAGGAGAGACAGCAGCTTCCGGAGTGCTGGCAGAAGAATCCCTAACAGTCGACAAAAACAGGCACGGGAGAGACAACAGCAGCCGGAGTGCTGGCAGAGGAAGCACCAACAGTCGGCAAAACAAGCGCAGTCGAAGAACACAATAGGATCGATGGCAGCAGGCAGCGATTGATGGAATCGGCAGCGGTGAAAGTAGGCGCAGCGGGCTTCGATCGATGGGTTCGGCAGGCGGGATTGATTGACGAACATGATCGATGATATCAATCGATGAACACGGTCGACGGGATCAATCGACAACGGGATCGGTAGCAGGTTACGGGAAAACACCTAACCTCACTCCAATACCATATACCTTTTGGAACACCGATCCATTCAGTCACATGAGGAGATGCACCTGGTGAGGGGTGTTAGATGTGTGTGCCATTCTATATAAACCCAATCTCAGATTGAGGGATTGGTAATGAGACATCAGTTACATGAATTTCACGGGTCACACTCTCCCCCTTTTGCAGAAAATCAAGAATCCTCTGCAAACTCAGCTGTGTGGACTGATTGGAGGATAGAAGATCAACAAGTTGAGCTTCAGTACGTGTGGCCTTAGAGACCATGAGGGCCTTGAAATCATTGTCAGTAAGAGTGGACCATGTGGCAGCAGGGTTAGCTAGAGAAGGAGCATCGTATCGTGTTGTAAGAGGTGGAGAACTTTGGGTGTCCACAGCGGTTATTTCAAGGTGAAGTGGATTAGGAGATGAGCTTAGTTGGGGAACTGGAGATTGAAGTTGCGAAGATGATAGAGTGGAGGAAGAGGGTCCTTCAACATTGGTTGAAATAACCTTGGGGTTGATAGGAGAATGAGTGATTGTCCTTTCAGAGGGGTATGCAACGAGAGTCGCTTTCCTGGCAGCAGAAGACAGAGGGATTGTCCTATGCTAGAGCTGCAAAGTCTTGATCTACAAGACTTTCCCATAAAGAGACAATCCTTCTGAAATTGCGATTCATCAGTTTTGCACATCCAGACTGCAGCCATCAATCTCATCAAGTTTTTGCTAATACTCTCATATGCTGACTTCTTACTTAGAAACCCTTGCTCAATGATTTCTACCAGCAGCTTGATTTCTTGAGGGAAGTGCATGGTTCTTAAGTTCGCAGTCTTGTCACCGCTGTATCCCATAAATACCAATTTGGTAGAGACATTGTTGGGGGGTCGGAAAAAGGCGGCTACGGGGAAGAGAGGAGGAGAGGGAGAGAGAAAAAGAGAGGAGAGATTTAGGGTCTTAGAGAAGAAAGAGAAAACACGCATTCATTGTAGGATGAAAAAATACAGGACTTACGCGTCCTCTTATAGCGATGAAGAGCAAATACAAAAGGAAATTCAAAAATTAGGGAATACAAATATACTTAAAATGACACAAGCAAATAAAACAACAAATAAAACGTCTCAAGCAAAAGAAGCAACCAATAAATCACTAATTATCTTCTGCGGTAATTGTGGGGCCACTCGATATACGCGCCAGACGCGTGTAAACTTTTCAAGGAGGCTCGCTGTCGTGTAGCTCTGTAACAATGTCGTCATCTGGAAAATGTGCCTTGTCCTCAAGGCATTAGTCAGGAAACTGGTGGCGGAAATCATCCCGGGGAAGCCATTCCTCCTCCGAGTCGAGTCGACCGGTCCAAGTCACAAGACCTCCTCCGATGTACGGTGTCACAACCCGTCTTAACATAAGTCAGAATGTGCTTTGGGACAAGTCGTGATGCCACAGGCATGGGCGGAAGGAAAGTCCATGTCTGCTAAGGCGGATGCAGAGAATGCTGAAAATAGTTTGAAAGTAGTTATTTTTTGGAGAAAACAGGATTGTTTTTATTTCGGAAACTATTAGAGTTTTAAAATATTGAGAATTTTAGATATACATGTATTTTGTAAAAATTATGTTATTACAAGTACTACTATAGATTTCATGCAATTATGATTTACAAGGGGATGCACATGCATTAATATCAAATTCTAGTACATGAATATTTAAATAGCCTAGCAGTTGTTCATGATTTCAGAGAAAATGTCTGATTGTAATTATTACATGAAAGAAATATTTGACAGTAAAATAAATGTAAACATTGAACCTGAAACTTGATGGTGATCGGGTTCGAGAACCTGACGACGCTGCACGAACGCTAATACAATTCCAAAATAGAAAGGAAAAGTCTCAGAACATTGAAATAAACATGAGCACCGTAAAAGTACAAAACAGTATGTGAAGTAGAACGGTATGAGTGTACCAGTTCTCATGAAGCAAACTATTCGAGAAAAACAAAGAAAAGAGTTAAACAGAGCTAAACAGAACAAGTTAGTTTATTAGGCTACTCCGGAGTATAACATATAGACATATCCAGAAACGTCATTAGCTGTAATCGGTGGAAGGTGGAAGTGTTTTATGTGATGCATGTGATTCTAAAGTAAGTCTCAATGCAAGTCTTATCAAAACAGTTGTGCTTGCTATGGTCATTTATTGATTTCCGTTGTCAGTCAAACAAAAACTCGATTCAAGGCGTCACATCAATTTAACAGTACCTTTCACTGGTTGCTTATGACACTAATGATTTTAAAGATTCAAGATTTAGGAGATTCATAACATACCAAGACCTAAGACAGATTTGTCGATTCAAACTGTACAAGATTAGAGTTCATAAACGGGTCAAGAGAGGAATTGAGTTACGTAGCAACATTCGCTCAATTCTTAGAACAGACCTAAGAAACCAGACAGATGTCAGAAACCAGACAGACATCAGAAACAAGATTCGATGACCCAAAAGGAATCAAACAGTGAGTTTTGACTCTTGCGGGTTCGAGGGGTTAATGTTTCAGTAACCAAAAGATTTTTCGAGTAAATTGCAGGGGTAAGTTGAAATACATCGGATCAGAGATATCAAGTACATTTCTAGGTTAAATCAAACTTGGACTCAAGTATTTTCCATGTAAAAAGTGCTTTACGAGCATCTTACATCAAAACATCAAACATATACTTGCTAACCAAAATTCATTACAGTTATTATCGTGACAATGTTGCTCGTGATTAACGCTCTACTATTCTTTAAATTATTCCTCAAAAGAGACAGAATCCATCAGTTTACATATCTAATTAACTATTGTTCACTAACTCGTCTCCCAATTATCCAAATATCATCATTTACACTCACGACTCGTGTTATTTTTATTGCGGGAATCTCAAACGGATAATAAGTCTATTTAGGGATTCAAGATCTAAGTTTTATGACGAAACAAGCAATTAAAGGCGAATTCAGACAAATATAAGATCAAATAAGGTAATTAAGTTCAATGTTTGCAAGAGAGAAAGATCTCTACTTCCCGAAGAAAGTTGCAATTGGCGGCTAAGCGACGCTAGCAAAATTGGGACTCCTCAAGTGAACCTGTTCAAGAACGACGAAAGCACTATAACAAATTACCACTGCGCTAACACAGGTAATTTATCTATCACAAGACTCAAGCAAGAACAGAGTTTAGAAATTTACCTCCCTCATGAGTGAGGGGACGAGAGATACCACGCAGAAGCAGAGACTTGATGATGCTTGGGTTAGGGGAAACCCTAATTCGGAGAGGACTGCACATGATTCCTATCAATTGAATTAAGGAGTGGTGCCGAAAAACCCGAACCTATCACAGTTAGGCGATCACAAGGAGGCGAAAATCTGAAACACAATGTTAACACAATTTGGAGACAAAAAATTTCCAAGAAAATTAGGAAAACTGAAAAGAGGGGGAAAGGAGGGAGAATCTTACCAAGGAAGACCAAATCTGGACTCAGAAATCCAAGAAGGACCAAATTCGGGAGGAGCGGAATCAAACCCTAGTTGCTCATCTTGCAGAAATCGACCTAATCAGTGAGGATGAGGGCTGATTCCGGCCACTAGGAGGGATGGTTGCCGGAGGGAGGAGAAGCATGGGGAGTTGCTGCTGACATCAACCTTGAGGAAGCCACATGGTGGAGCAAACCACAGGTGGCTGTCGGCTATGGAGTAGGAGGGAGAGCACGGCTGCTATGTCTTGGGGAGGAGGAGACGGCGGCCTGAGATGGAGGAGGATCCAAAGTTGTCGGCGTCTGGAGCAGGAGATGGGATCAGTCCCAGGAGACGGGGCTTGCGCTGGAGTCGAGATCGGGAAGAGCT
Organism: Platanthera guangdongensis; assembly: GCA_039583875.1. Taxonomy (NCBI): domain Eukaryota; kingdom Viridiplantae; phylum Streptophyta; class Magnoliopsida; order Asparagales; family Orchidaceae; genus Platanthera; species Platanthera guangdongensis. The sequence continues at coordinate 192,862,994 of CM077158.1, read as the reverse complement.
GCAGCGGGTTGCGGCTTGTGGGAGCTTTGCGGAATTGGGAAGAAAAGAGGCTGGCCGGTTTAGGTTTATAATAGGATTAGGTTTTATAATATAGGGGGGAATAGGTTTACTTTATTATAATAATAATAATAATCATTATTATAACATTTAATAAAAAACCGGGTTTTTACATTCTCCCCTACTTAGGAAGTTTCGTCCCGAAACTTTCCTGAGAATTCTCTGAATGAGGTTAATGTGGCGAATATTCAGATAACATTCATTCCAACAAGGTTTACAAATCAAGACATGAAAGTTAACTATGAATACAAGAAAACTAAGAGGAGAACAAGTATGGAGACTTATCAAAATCAAGAGAAAAGTTGCAGATACTTGCAACGCAGGTCAGATTCAATTCCCAGGAGAACTCTCCAGACTTAGCGGGATCGGTCAGATACAAAAGATTGACTTCAGGGAACACAGGAATTTCTTCGATCAACTCGAAATTGGGCGGCAAAACACAAGAATTCGGGAGAGAAAAGATCTCGCACGAAGCAAAAATAGAACATCAACAGGGAAAAGAAGCTGAATGATAATTGATTGTCCACAGAAGCGAGTAATCGTGGAGATGAAAGAACATAATCAACGTTAAAGAAATACAACAAAGCAATTCACAAGAAGAAACTCATTTCTTGCTGACACTTAGAAGTTATCTAGAAAGGGATGCGCGAGGACTGGATAAGATTGTTAGTCGACCAGAACAGGAAGACTGAATTCGACTACCGGAGACTTGAAACTAGAGATCCTAACACATTTCCTACTGTCAGGTACATAAAATATGTAATAATTACAGCATTTTCATAGGACAACTATAGGTAATAATCATGCAAGTGCAATACCAAAATCATGTGCAATGTCAAGTAAATAAAAAATTCACGTGTGTACAATCATTATTGTTGCTCTTGGCTTCACACTTGTGCAATGATTTATGATATGAATGCAAATGAATGGATACACATTCCATGTTAAACGCACATATCACTTAACATGTCATGCATATTAGGACTCTAATGTCAGCGCACTTGAAAATATTGAACCGCCAATATAATTTAGTATTCGCAAGCGGTGTATAGCCTAGTGGAAATTCATATTCACAAAAATGTTAAGTTTTCTCATAACCCCTTAACATTCGTGTACATACTACTCATGCTTATGAGTGAGTGTGTGCATGTTTTAGCCGCGAACAACAGATAATGACAAGCTGAGTGAATGAGTGATGCATTTTTATATATTTATAAAACAAGATTCAAAATAAGTGATAACTTCAAAATACTTCATCTTAAGGAGTTAACCTCTCTAACCTCCCTTTGATACCAACTGTCACGACACGTCTTGACATAAGTCAAAGTGTGCTTTGGGACGAGTCGTGATGCCACAGGCATTGGCGGAAGGAAAGCCATGCCTGCTAAGGCGGATGCAGAGAATGCTGAATATATTTTGAAAGTAGTATTTTTGGAGAAAACATGTTGTTTTTATTGCGCAAGCTATTAAAGTTTTAAAACAGTGTGAATATTAAATGTACATGTATTTTGTAAAAATTATGTTCTTACAAGTACTACTATATATTTTATGCAACTATGATTCACAAGAGGATGCACATGCATTAATATCAAATTCTAATACATGAATATTTAAATAGCCTAGCAGTTGTCCATGATTTCAGAGAAAATATTTGATTGTAATTATTACATGAAAGAAATATTTAACAGTAAAAGAAATGTAAGCATAGAACCTAGAACTTGATGCTGATCGGGCTCGAGGACCTGGCGACGCTGCACGAACGCTAAGACAATTCCAAAACAGAAAGGAAAAACCTCAGAATATTGAAATAAACAGGAGCACTGTAAAAGTACAAAACAGTAAGTGAAACAAAAAAGTATGAGTATACCAGTTCTCATGAAACAAACTATTCGAGAAAAGCAAACAAAAGAGTTAAATAGAGCTAAACAGAACAAGTTAGTTTATTAGGCTACTCCTGAGTATAACATATAGACAGATCTAGAAACGTCATTAGCTACAATCGATGGAAAGTGGAAGTGTTTTATTTGATGCACATGATTCTAAAGTAAGTCTCAATGCAAGTCTTATCAAAACAACTGTGCTTGCTATGATCATTTATTGATTTCTGTTGTCAGTCAAGCGGAAACTCGATTCAAGCCATCACATCAATTTAACACTACCTTTCACTCGTTGTTTATGACACTAATGATTTTAAAGATTCAAGATTTAGGAGATTCATAACATACCAAGACCTGAGACAGATTTGGCTATTCAAATTGCACAAGATTAGAGATCATAAACGGGTCAAGAGAGGAATTGAGTTACGGAGCAACATTCGCTCAATTCTTAGAACAGACCTAAGAAACCAGACAGACGTCAGAAACTAGACAGACATCAGAAACCTTATTCGATGACCCAGAAGGAATCAAACAGTGAGTTTTGACTCTTGCGGGTTCGAGGGGTTAATGTTTCAGTAACCGAAAGATTTTTCGAGTAAATCGCAGAGGTAAGTTGAAATGTATCGGATCAGAGACATCAAGTACTTTTCTAGGTGAAATCATACTTGTACTCAAGTATTTTCCACATAAAACGTGCGTTACGAGCATGATACATCAAAACTTCATTCATATACTTGCTAACCAGAATTCATTATAGTTATTATCGTGACAATGTTGCTCGTGATTAACGCTCTACTATTTTTCAAATTATTCCTCAAAAGAGACAGAATCCATTAGTTTACATATCCAATTAACTATCGTTCACTAACTTGTCTCCCAATTATCCAAATATCATCATTTACACTCATGACTCGCGGTATTCCTATCCCGGGAACCTCAAACGGGTAACAAGTCTATTTAGGGATTCGAGATCTAAATTATATGACAAAACAAGCAATTAAAGACGAATTCAAACAAATATAAGATCAGACACGGCTGTTACGGCTTGCAGAGGAGGTGACGGTGATCTGAGACGGAGGTGGATCCAGAGGATTTGTCGGCATCTGAAGCAGGAGATGGGATCAGTGCCAGGAGACGGGGCTTGCGCTGGAGTCGAGATCGGGAAGAGCGGCAGCTGGTTGCGGCTTGCGGGAGCTTTGCGGAATCGGTAAGAAAAGAGGCTGGCCAGTTTAGGTTTATAATAGGATTATGGTTTATAATATCGGGGGGGGAATAGGTTTACTTTATTATAATAATAATTATTATTATAATCATTATTATAAAATTTAATCAAAAACTGGGTTGTTACATACGGTCCCCTGGGGTGCGGCATTTCTGATCGAGGACCGAGGCGGGGTAGTAAGGGCCTCTTTTGCGAGGTCGAGGTCGGCCAAAATGTGATATGTGGGGGTGTGTTCACCCACTACACGCCATAAGTATGAGACATGAAAAATCGTATGAATGCGAATCCCGGCTGAAAGGCGAAGGCGGTAGGCGACTGCCCCTATACGGGTGAGGGCCTCGAAAGGCCCGAAAAAATGAGGTGCCACTTTCGGACAAGGTCGGCGGGCCACCGAGAGCTGTTGGTAGGTGTGGAGTTTGACGAAAACCTTTTTTCCTACCTCGAAGGAAATGTCCCGACGTTTTCTTTTAGCGAACGAAATCATCTTCCGTTGAGCCCGACGTAAGTGGTGCTTCAAATAATCCAGAATGGTGTCCCTGTCAGGAGGGAGGTGGACAAGCTCTCCACCTAGCATTCTCCTGGAAGGTGGCGGACAATAGACGAAGGTGGGCAGCCGTCAACGCCCTCCATTGGTGTAGTACCAGCCGCCATATTGTAGACAATATTATATGAGTATTCGGCCCACCCAAGCCACTTGGCCCAACTGCGAGGCTGTTCCCCCACGAAGCAGCGAAGGCATGTTTCCAAACACCGGTTGAGGACCTTCGATTGGCCGTCTGTCTGCGGATGGTATGTCGTGCTCATGCGGAGACGGGTGCCCTGTAAGCAGAACATCGTGGTCCAAAAAGTACTCAGGAAGAGCGGATCGCGGTCGCTCAAGATCGATCGAGGGAACTCGTGGAGGCTCACGATCCACTGGATGAAGCTTTCAGCGACTGTGGAAACTGTGTATGGGTGGCGGAGGGGAATGCAATGAGCATATTTCAAGAGCCGATTCACGACGACCAGAATGAGGTCGTGTCCCTGTGATCGGGGCAGTCGTGTGATAAATTCATGGCGACGCCGTCCCAAATGCGATTGGGGATCAGGAGGGGCGGTAGACCACCCGGAAACATGGCCTTGTACTTGGCCTTCGGGCAGGTGAGGCAGGAGTCCATGAAGGTCTTGACCCGTCGGAACATGTGAGGCCAACAGAGTGAGGCGGCCAGCCGTCGATATGTCCGATAAGCCCTAACTTGTCCCCTGTAGGTGAAGCATGAAACTCGGCCAACAACAGAGGAATGCACGAGGAGTATGGGGCAAGTACGAGGCGACCCTTGAAGAGTAAGCGACCGTTAACTAAGGAGTACCATGGGTGGGCCAAGGCGTCTGCAAGGAGTGCTATCCGTATCCTGTTGAGCGCCGGATCTGCTTTTACTTCACGTTGAAAGGTATTCACATCCTCCTAGACCGGGCGAGAGATGACTGCGAGTATGGGGTTGCATTAGAGGGCGTCGATCACGTGATTCGACTTCCGTTACTGAAACTCGATGCTGAAGTCGTAGCCTAGTAGCTTGGCCACCAATACTTGTTGATCAGGCGTAGTAATCTTCTGTTGTACCAGATAACAAAGGCTATGGTGGCCGGTGTGGACCACGAACCGTCGACCAAGGAGATAAGGTTGCCAATGCTGAATAGCGAGGACGAGGCCCATGAGTTCGTTCTCGTAAGCCGAGCGGTTGCGGATTGTGTCCGAAAAGGTGCGGCTGAAATAGGTCACAGGGCGGCCGACCTGCATTAATACTGCTCCCATGCAAACGCTCGACGCGTTGCACTTCACGTTGAAGGGCTGGGAGAAATCCGGCATGACTAACACCGGAGCACGAACTAAGGCCTGCTGTAGACGGCGGAGGTGACCACCGTCCACTCAAAAGGACCTTCCGCCGAGTTCTTCAGTAGATGGGTGAAGGGTCGGGCCAATGTGTCGTACCCCCGGATGAACCGACGGTAGTACCCGGTCAATCCCAACAATCTCCGGACATCGCAGAGAGAGGATGGCATCGGCCACTAAAGGACGGCCTCGATCTTGTCGCTGTCCATGATGACTCTCGCAGCAGAGATGGTGTGTCCCAGATAACACACCTCTGGAAGCCCAAAGGAACACTTTGTTGAGTGGAGCTTTAGGTGGTGGCGTCGTAGAGTAACCAATGTGTGACGGACGTGCTGGAGGTGCTCCTGCCAAGAAGAACTGTAGACCAATGTTATAAAAAAAACTAGTACGTGCTGACAAAGTACCCGGGAAAAAATGTCGTTCATCGTGGTCTGAAAAGCGTCTGGTGTGTTGGTCATGCCGAAAGACATAACCAGTAATTCATAGTGGCCATCATGGGTCCGGAAAGCCGTCTTGGCGACGTCGGCCGGTCGTACACGAATCTGGTGGTAGCTGTCACGGAGGTCCAGCTTGGTGAAGACGGTCGCGCCATGAAGCTCATCCAAAATCTCCTGAATCATCGGAATCAGATACTTGTCTTGGATGGTGGCTTTGATTACTTCCCGATAGTCCACGTAGAAGCGCCAACGACCGTCATTTTTCCTGACTGGCAGGACCGGGCTGGAAAAGGGGTTGGCACTGGGTCAGATGAGACCTCCCATTAACTAACCCGTACCAGCCTCTCGATCTCGTCCTTTTGCACGTGCCCGTAGCGGTATGGTTGGACCGAGACTGCTGACACGTCGGGCTGAAGAGGTATGGCATGATCGTGCGGCCGAGCTTGTGGTAACCAGGATGGTGCAGCAAAGAGATCTGCAAACTCGGATAGGCGGGCCTGAAGGTCCAAAGGTGGTGCTGAGGCTGGTGGCGTGGCGCCCGAGATGGGCCAGGGTCAAGGCGAAAAATCGACGTCCGCAGTTCAATGAATCGCGCGGACGGAGACGGGGGAGCGAAGTAGTGTGGTGTCTCCCACAAGGCAACACTCCTGACCGTTCTGGAGGAAACTCATCGTCATATTCCCCCAGTTGACTCGTATGTTGCCCAGCGTGCAAAGCCACGCAAATCCCATAATTGCGTCGAACCCGCCAAGGCCAAAGACGTAAAAGTCCGACATCACCGAGTAAGGGCCCACTGAAAGGGAGACAGTCGACAACGTCCCCAGATCGAGCGACGATGACCATCACCTAGGCTGACAGTGAAATCTGGAGAAGGTTCCATTGGATGACGTAGTTGCTAGGCCAGATGAGATGAAAGAAAATTATGACTCGCCCTGCTGTCCACCATGATGACAATGTTGCGGTCGCCCAACTTTCCCGCCAACTTCATGGTTTGTGGGCTTGAAATGCCGCCCACAAAAAACATGGAAGCTCCAAATGGTGAAGGCCTGCGTCAGCGGCGGTCTCTGTGGTGTCCTCTATCGTGATCTCAAGGTCTTCAAAGTCCGCCAAAGTTATCTCGGGCTCGAAGTCGCCGATGATGGCATGAAACTCATTGACCGCACAAACGTAGGTAGGAGAATAGGGCTGACGGCAGCGAAAACACAGCCATTTGCTGCAAAGATCATCGAACTTGAGGGTTGGAGAACCACTGAGGCGGGGCAGGACAGTCTGGCCTTACGACCAGAGGGGGCCAAGGGGCTTGGGGCTCCGGGGTAGTAGTCCTCCATGGTCGGTCTCCTGGCGGAGGCCCGCCTGGAAACAGCGGGGGGCGATGTGACAAATCCGCTTCCACAAGGTGAGCCTTGTCGAGGGCCTCAGAAACCGTCCAGGGGTGGTGGGTGCAGAGCCGGGACCGAATGTTGGGTCGAAGGCCCTGCATGAAGAAGCCAAGATAGCGATCTGGTGGTAGGCCAGGAACATGGGTGACAAGGGCCACAAACTCATCGATGTTGTCATCCAGGGCACCGGATTGACGTACTCCACACAGTCTTTTGATGACGGAGTCGGAATAACAGCTGTCGCAGCAACGAATCATTTCCTACTTGATTTCTTACCACGAGATTGTTGGAGCGCAGGTTGACAAGTTCAAGTGAAGCGAAGAACTCCATTCTGTGACCTACCACAGCGCGCTAGCGCTACCGCCGAGCATTAGCCTGGTTTCAACCCGAATAAGTGCTCTGGATCCTACCGCATGGCGCTAGTGCTACCGCCCGAGCTAGCTTCTGGGTTTAATCTGAACAGGCACTCTGGAAGCTACCGCGCAGCGCTAGCTTCCTACCGTGCAGCGCTAGCTCACTCAACGATCATCTAGTAGGATTTGTCGAGACGCTTGAGCTAACGCCAGGAGATTGCTGGGTACCGTGCTGCGCTTGCATGAAAAAGCGGAAAATAATCTTTTTGAATATTTTTTGTAGATACGCGGGACAACTGTCACATCGACACGTAATGACCTACCGCTGGGCACTAGCCTTACCTTCTGCGGTAGCCTGTTTTTCCAAAGGTGTATAAAAGGCGTTCGTTTTCTCGTTCCTTGTACGAATCAAGATAGACAGGAATTCTTTCTAGGGTTTGGGAGTCGCCTCTGAGCACCGTTCCGCCGTCTCCGTCAAAGGAAGAGAAAGCCGCCTCCCTCATGTTCACACATGAAAATCTCCGGCGAGCCAAGGACTACGACTATGAGGAGCTGATCGACTGCATCCAAACGAAGATCGTTAGCACTGGTCATGCATCGCTCAACGGAGAAAGCCTTTTTGAGGGAGATTCAACTTTAACTCTTCTTTAATCTTTTTTGTACTTTTCTCTTTTTGTGTGATTGTGGTGGGAGGAAAATCGACCGGTGAAGGTCGTCGGAATCCGGGGAGGATTCCATGAGAAATACTCCCCGGGAAGGGACGTTTAGATCAGGTGATCTAGCGGGGCTCTAAGACTCTTCCTTGCGTGAAGGTGAAGAGCCGGCTCGAAGACCTTTTTTGGAGGGAAAGGAAGAGAGCCAACCGGTTCGGGAATTGTGAGAGGAGAAGCATTGTTTGATACATATGGATCCACATAATTCCCTCATTGTATAAGATTCAAATTCAGTCTCATGAAAGGTTGTCAGGATTGAGATCCTAGGTGAGATCGTTTTGTGGGTTGGATCGGATCATAGGATCAGATCAGATTGTAAAATTAGATCGGATCGTAGAATCAGATCTGATTGTCGAATCAGATCGAGTATCGCAAGATCTTACTATACCTATATAGTACAACAACAACACTCAAGCATTTATCCCACTATTGTGGGGTCGGCTATATGGATCTTTTGTCCCTAATTTACCTTATTTGTAGTCATAATCTCACTAATGCCTAAGAACATCAAATATTTCCTTATAGTCTCATTCCAAGTCTTTATTGTCGACCCCTCCCCCGTTTAATACGCCTTGGGGCTAATCTCTCACAACCCCAAACAAGTCCCTCTAATGGTCTCATTTGTACGTGTCCAAACCATCTTAGTCAAGCTTCTTCCATCCTCTCTGCAATTGGTGCCACTCCTATCTTATCCCATATACATTCATTCCTAATTTTATCCAATCTCGTGTGCCCACACAGCCATCTAAGCATTCTTATCTCGACAACTCCCATTTTTTGCTCATGTACACAATTCAGTGCCCAACACTCAGAACCATAGAGCTTTGCTGGCCTAATTGTTGTACGGTAAAACTTGTCTTTAAGTTTTATTAGTACTTTACGATCACATAAGATCTCTAATGCATGTCTCCAATTCAACCAACCTGCTTGTATTCTGTGTATCATATCTTTATCAACACCTCCGTTTTTTTTGAACTATCGATCCAAGATATTTAAAGCACTTATTATGGGAAATATATTGATCACTCAACTTAATAACGAAGTCGTCCGCCCTTTTTGCACTGCTAAATTTAAGCTCCATATACTCTGTATTTGCTCCGCTGAACCTTAAACCCTTCATTTCTAAAGTGTCTCGCCAAAATTCAAGTTTTACGTTTACACCCTCGCACGTCTCAACAACCAAAACAATATCATTCACAAACGATAAACACCAAGGTATTGCTTGTTGGATATGTTTGTTGAGCTTATCTAAGATAAGAGTAAAAAGATAAGGGCTTAAAGGTGAACCTTGATGTAAGCCAACAATGATAGAGAACATATATTTTAATCCATTAGATGTCCTCACCCTCATCATTGAATTTGTATACATATCTTTGATTATGTCAAAGTATAATACATTTACACATTTCTTTTTTAAGACTCCATAAGATCTCTCTTGAAAAATACTACATAAGTCTTCTCAAGATCGATAAACATCATATGATAATCTTATTTTCTTTCTTGATAGTTATCAATGAGTCTCCTCTAGAGATGTATAACTGTCACCACCCTTCTCGACAATAGTCAGAGTGCGCTTTGGGACGAGACGGGTCGTGACAGTTGGTATTAGAGGGAGTTTTGTGAGGTTAGCTCAAAAGATAAAGTATTTTGTAATTATCAAATATTTTGAACTTTATTTTTAAAAAAATATACATGCATCATTTCTTCACTCAGATTGTCATTATTTGTTGTTCGTGGCTGAAACACACATACACTCACTCATAAGTTTGAGTAGTATGCACATGAATGTTATGAGGTTATGGGCAAACTTAACATTTTTGTGCATATGAATTTCCACTAGTCTATACACTGCTTGCGAATATTAAATTGTATGCGAGGTTTAATATTTTCAAGTGCGCTGACATTAGAGTTCTAATATGCATGACATGTTAAGTGATATAAGCGCTTAACATGATATGTGTATCCATTCATTTGCATTCATATCATAAATCATTGCACAAGTGTTAAGACAAGAACAACAATAATGATTGTACACACATGAATCTACTATCTGCTTGACATTGCACATGATCTCATTGTTGCACTTGCATGATTATTACCTAGAGTTGTCCAATTAAAATACTGTAATTATTACATAATTTATGTACCTGACTGTAGAAAATGTGTTAAAATCCATAATTTCTTCTCGATATTTGTAATTAGTCCTTTCTGTTTAGCGTGTCTGTCAACCTTATCTGGTCATCCTGTATCTTCTTCTAAATAGCTTCTAAGTGTCAGAGACAATGAGAGTCTTCTTATAAATTGCCCTACTGAATTTCTTCAGCGTTATCTTGTGATTCTTCAACTCCAGTTTGACTCGCTTCCGTCGATGCTAAATTGTCAATCAGTTTCTTTTCCTCTTTAGTGTCACGTCTTCCCTTCGTGCAAAAATCTTTTCGCTCTCGAATTCTCAAGTCTTGCCGCTCAATTTCGAGCTAACCGAAGATATTCATGTGTTTCCTGAAGCCAATCTTTTGTACCTTGTCGATCTCGCTAAGTCTGAAGAGTTTTCCCTCTAAACGTGCATCTGATCTGCGTTGCAAGTATCTGTAGCATTTCTCTTGATTTTGATATGTCTCCGCGTTTGTTCTTCTCTTAGTTTTTGTATTCATAGTTAAATTTCATGCCTTGATCTTTAAACCTTGTTGGAATGAATGTTATTTGAATCTTTGTCCTAAGAGTCCCCATTCAGAGAGTTTCTCAGGGAAGTTTTAGGGCAAAACTTGCTATGTGGGGGAGAATGTAACAACCCGGTTTTGATATTATAATAATAATAAGGGTTTTATGATAATAAAAGAAAAATTAAAAACCTAAATTGCTCCCCCCATATAACCTGACTCGGTGCTCTTCTTAATCCTGATCCTGCAAACCCCCGCCGACTCCCGTTTTCCCGCAAGCCGCGAAGCCCTGCTCCTGATTTCTGTCCCGTCTCCTACTCCAGCGCCAACGCTGGCGCCTCCTGATCGCCACCATCAAGTCCGGCTTCTCTCTCTCGTGCACTCCTTTCTTTGGCCGGCAACTCCAGCACTGCCCCCTCCTCTTGTTCCTCCTACGTATCAGGCCGACGGTGCCTCCTCAGGCTCCCCCGCCTCATCTTGCACTCCCTCTTGCCCTGATCTACAGCGGTAGCAGGCTCCTCTTACTCAGAGACGACAACCTGAAGCCCTTCGCTTCATTTCTTGAGGTCGGTAGCAAGTTTCTCCTCAAAAAGGGGGATGACAGCCACCTTCCCTCCTCTTCTAGGGCTGAAATCCCTCTTCTTCCTCAGTCTTGGCCTAGTATTTTGCGAGAGAGACGCCTAGGGTTTCTCCCCTCTACTTCTTGAGCTCGGATTTGACTTTCGTGGGTAAGAATCTCCCTCCTCTCCCCGACTATTCAAATTTCCTCTATTTATTCGTAGAAATTTTTGCTCCAATTTGCATATTTTCGCTAATCCAATTTGTGCCCTATTATATTCCCTAATCCTATTATGTATTTGTGATTTCCGGCATGTTGGGTATTGCATCCACAATAACCTAGATTTGTATAAAGTCACCCTTGAATTAAGATGAATTAAGTTTGTATTTGATGTCTTTTCTAGTTGAGTGTTTGTAAGATATATTTGCCAAGTGTAGACCAATGTCAGTCTACAATGAGTCACCAAACACAGAACCACAGAATGTAATCCCTCATTGTGTGATCAATGATGTTGACTCATGTGTAGCCTTTCTATTGTGATACACTTCTTTTTCAAGCACTAAAGCCCTATGAGAAAAGTTGGTTGCTGAATTTCTTAAAGAAAATAAGTTTTCAGACTTACAGAAAATTTCTCAGTCTTTTTCTCGAGTAGGACCTTTTGTACTCAAGTAGAACTAAAGTTTATACTCGAGTGAGATCAGTCATATATTCGAGTTATAGAAGCAGTTCTCGAGAAAGCTTAGTGTTGTTCTCGAGAAAGCCATGTGTACTCGAGTAATACATGATTCTCCTTCTCGAGTTACCTCATTTCCAGTCAAAAACTTTTCTAAGTCTTTTTCTCGAGAAGCCAAAGTTATTTCTCGAGAAGGCCAGTATTACTTCTCGAGAACCAGAAGTCATTTCCCGAGTAACAAATTTTCTTCTCGAGTAACAAATACATTTTCTTGAGATGCATTATTTCTCTCGAGTAAAATAATAATTTTTCTCGAGAACAGAAGTTCATTTTTCTCGAGTACTTCCTCTCATTCTCGAGATACATAAATTCCACCTTTACATTTTTATCAAGTCTTTTTCTCGAGAAGCCAAAAAGTTTTCTCGAGAAGGTCATGTATAGTTCTCGAGAAGCAGAAACCTTTTCTCGAGACCTTGAATACTCTTCTCGAGATACTTCCTTGTTCTCGAGTACTAAGATACTTGTTCTCGAGAACAAAAACTTATTCTTCTCGAGTACTTCCTCTCATTATCGAGATAGCTGAATTCCATCTCTACATTTTTTCTAAGTACTTTTCTCGAGAACTTCATAATTCTTCTCGAGAAATAGAAAACTTCTTCTCGAGTACAATTGACTCTCTCGAGAAATGCAGTACCGATTTCTGAATTTTTCTTAAGTCCCAACAGAAGTAATTTCAAATATGATTAGCACTTGATTGGTCCACTTGACATGTATTTAATGAGATTATGGCCGTTATGCAAGTCCTATAAAAGGTTTTTTCATAATCGACCAACCCTAAGAAGAAAAACCTAAGTATTCTGAATCGCAATTCTCATTCTAAATCGGGAAGCCACCGCTATTCATTGACTTCATCGCCGATCTGCTTTCAATCCAAGAGATTCAGAACAAGAGATTCAACAGATCAAGATTTTCTACATCGACAGATCCTTTCCTTGATCGTTCTGAGTCCAAAGTTTTCAGATCCAAAGATTTCGCCTTTGTCTTCTTTGATCTATTTCTGACAGAGCTTCAAATTTTAAGAAGGAAGAAGGGATGAAGATTCAAATTTGAGATATTACTGTTTGTATATTTCTCTGTAAATCATTTTATTCTTGTAGGAGATTCTTCTCTGAGTTGTAGGAGCTTTGATCTCCGAGATTTTTGTAGGAAGTTTCTCTTCCGAATGTAGATCCTGTTTTGGGGGATCGAGTTGTAGGAACCTTGTTTCGAATTGTGGGATTGTTTTCAATCTGAGAGAATAAGGAGTAGCCGAGTCTAGTGCGTTGCTAGATCGGTGAGCTGCAAAGTGTGTAACACCCCCACCTGTCACATGACATATAACGGTGGGTCCGGCCGGGGCCCCACGCCATATCTCACAGACAAAGCGAAGGAATCACGTGTGGAAATCAAACTCTACTCGTATCCTTAACTCATTCCATTCTAGCGCAGCATCTTTTATGTTAGCATGAACTCAAACAAGAATGTCCACCCATATATAAATAGCACATTTATATAAAAACACCAGGAATGTATACAACTCACACACCCTGGCCTTATGGCCTTACAAATTCCTCTTTCACAACAACAATTTCGTACATCGGCACGCAGGCCGGCCACACATGAAATCCAAACAACACTCTCCGCATGGCCTTCAAGGGCCTCATCAAGCTGCCATTTCACTTATGCTTTCCAAACCGCAGCACCTGCAATTCATCATCCAAACCAACACAGAAAACAAAGTAACGGTCAGCATTGCTGACCCATTATAACGACCCTACCCCATACCCGGGGCAGTGGTTCCTTCCCTGTATACAGTGCTTCCTTTTTCATCAAGCATCAGCAAACATCACCACATTATATCATAGGATCATTCTCTTTATGCCACTATCTAACAAACACATCACATCACAAACGCTGGAGTCCACCAACGCTCCGTGCACTCAGGGCACCTTCTTGGCGTACCGGAATCCACCGTCGTACACCGCTGTCTCTCGAGGTGTTAACTTGTTGGTTGACCGGCCCTAGTCCACCAGCTCGCAGGCTGGCGACATCCCGCCCAAGCCACTCAGAGGTCCATCCTCACAGCACCACAAACAGAGCAGACCGACCCACACTCCGTGGTGTAGCAAGCCGGGTTTATCTAAGCTCCCCAGGCAATGTCTACCCATCGGTCCCCCTCCTAATCCGATCGACCCACACCATGTGGTGCAGCAACCCGGGTTTAACTCGGCTCCCCTAGCATTGCCGCCCATCGATCCCTTCCTTAACTAGATCAACCCACCCTAGTGGTGTAACAGGCCGGGTTTACCACGCGCTCCCCAGGCGTGCTACCAATTGATCATCTCACAACCAGGAGCTTCACCAAAGCCTCCTCACAATCATCACATCCATACATTCATCACAACAGAAATCCGTTTTGCACATCATCAAAGCCACGGAGTCTTCTCCGGTTTACCCATGAACATCACCAATCCAGACTATCGGTCCAGATGGGCTTCACACAGCATGCCTACGCCGTACTCCATATTTCCGGCTCTAAATGCAGACTTACAAAGGAATCGCTTCCGCGATCCACCTCTTGGTGGAGGATTCCAAGCACATGTATAGAGAAAGGACTTCGATGTCCAAGAAGGAGATCGTTACCCTTGAAGATCGCTTCGGCGCCATGAAGTAGCCGGATGGAACTCACCGCCTCGGCTCTGGCTTCACGAATCCGCTCTCGGATCTTCGATCCGCACTCCGCAACTCCTACAGCAGCTGGAAGACTCCTCCCTTCTCTCTCCCTTAGGCCTTTCCCCCTTCTCCCTTGGAATGAAAATGAAGAAGAAGAAGAAGAAGAGAAGATAAGGGATTTATCTTCAAATCTCGGCCTCCAAGACACCTGGACAAAGCCCAGCCACTGGATCCAGGAAGAGGGAAACAAACGGCTCAGATCTGGCCAGAAAACCCAAAACACGACCTGACACGCCCTGTGACACGCCCGTGTCACAGGCCGTGTCCCCCTAAGCGGCAGACAACCGACTCAATCCAACCAGTACACGCCCGTGTGACACGCCCGTGTCACGGCCGTGTACCCGACACGCCCTCAGACACGCCAAGAAGGTGCCCTGAGTGCACGGAGCGTTGGTGGACTCCAGCGTTTGTGATGTGATGTGTTTGTTAGATAGTGGCATAAAGAGAATGATCCTATGATATAATGTGGTGATGTTTGCTGATGCTTGATGAAAAAGGAAGCACTGTATACAGGGAAGGAACCACTGCCCCGGGTAGGGGGTAGGGTCGTTATAATGGGTCAGCAATGCTGACCGTTACTTTGTTTTCTGTGTTGGTTTGGATGATGAATTGCAGGTGCTGCGGTTTGGAAAGCATAAGTGAAATGGCAGCTTGATGAGGCCCTTGAAGGCCATGCGGAGAGTGTTGTTTGGATTTCATGTGTGGCCGGCCTGCGTGCCGATGTACGAAATTGTTGTTGTGAAAGAGGAATTTGTAAGGCCATAAGGCCAGGGTGTGTGAGTTGTATACATTCCTGGTGTTTTTATATAAATGTGCTATTTATATATGGGTGGACATTCTTGTTTGAGTTTATGCTAACATAAAAGATGCTGCGCTAGAATGGAATGAGTTAAGGATACGAGTAGAGTTTGATTTCCACACGTGATTCCTTCGCTTTGTCTGTGAGATATGGCGTGGGGCCCCGGCCGGACCCACCGTTATATGTCATGTGACAGGTGGGGGTGTTACAAAGTGGTATCAGAGCCAGGTTTAGATTGTTTGGGAGGAGAGAACATAATTGAACTCATGAATGTCCACTAGGAAGGTTGGCAAGAGTAAAAAGGATCTTAACTGCAATCAGGACGGTAGAGGAACAGAAAGTGATGTTGGCCACTTTTCTGTTGGACGGAGATGCGAGATTGTGGTGGGATGAAATTGAAGTGCACCACTTGGCCGGTCGAGGTTTAACGGAGATTTCGATGGAGGAATTCTCCCAACTATTTTTAGCCAAGTATGTGCCAGTGTCGCAGAGGATTGCGATGGAAAATGAGTTTCTCCGCTTGGTGCAGGGTGAGCGAGATATTGATACTTACCTGCATGAATTTACAAGATTGGGGCGATATGCGGGATCGACCTTTGCGGAGGAAGCGCGAAAGACAAATCGGTTTTATGGAGGATTGCGGGATGAATTGAGGTTAGCGCTTCCGAGTTCCGTGAGCCAAGGCTTTCAAGCGTTAGTCGATACAGCTCGTGCCTTGGAGAAGGATATGAAGCGAGTACAAGAAAATAAGCGAAGGGAAAAGTCACAATTGGATCAATCGGAGTTTCGACGATAAGAGAAGAAAAGATATAGGCCGGTGGACGTAGCTCCGTCGACTGTTTCGTCGCCCCCGACGTATGGGCCAGGACGTGTGGATACACGTATCTGCTATAAATGTGGACAGCAAGGACACATCGCAAAATTTTGTTGGAATGCTCCTCCAGGAAGTGAGAAAAAGGCAGGTGCGTCATATGAGGAAAAAGGGAAAGCCGTGGCCGAATCATCTGCACCCCGGACGCAACCGCGATTGCATGCGATGGAAGTGCAAGAGCCGCAAAGTTCAGTTGGTGAAATTCAGCCTCGAGCGGTTCATTTATCTTTGAGTCGCGAATTTCAAAATCGGGAGGCTGAGCGGAGGTGAACTGTGATGTGAAGCATGTCGATGCTCTGACAGTTGTGTATGTAAACTATGTTTTGATTTGAACTGCAGCCGAACTAGATGGCTGATGTAAATGATGTTTATATCTCTAGTTGGTGCTTGCTGTAATCGCTTGGTGCACTTGTGATTGTGACGAAAGCAATCCATCATGTTGTTTTGTTTTGAGGTTTTATGTGGTGGAATGTGCACACGTGGAAGTTAGGGATGTTTGTTGTGTTGTCTGTTTGTTAGTGTGTGCGGAGAATTGCGGTGTACGCTTTGGTGATGATTGTGCCTAATTGGCTGTGTGGAGTCAAATTTCGAGGACGAAATTATTTGAAGGGGGGGAGGATTGTAACACCCTGAAGTCAAGAGGATCATTTTGAGCAAAATCGGGTTCAGGCCTGGGTGACACGGCCTGGGACACGGGCGTGTCCCAGGGCGTGTCAGGTGACACGGCCTGCGACACGGGCGTGTCGCAGGGCGTGTCGAGGTTGTTTCGACGATTGGACTTGGTGTCGACGATTTTCGCTCGACATCGTCGAGAATGGGGCACACGGCCCAGGACACGGCCGTGTCGGATGCCGTGTCGAATGCTCGACGAGTGTTACGCGACGATCGTCGAGTATCGGGTTCCCGTGTGGACACGGCCTGTGACACGGGCGTGTCACAGGGCGTGTCAGTGGGCGTCGAACTCAGCTCGATGTCTCGGGTTGGGGCGTGTTTGCGGGACACGGGCGTGTCCTGGTGCACACGGCCATGAACACGGGCGTGTGCCAAGCCGTGTGCCAGGCCGTGTGAAGTCTCGGGTTGGATTGGGATTATTTCTGGTGAAGCCGGGTTGCTGCACCACATGGTGTGGGTCGATCGGATTAGGAGGGGGACCGATGGGTAGACATTGCCTGGGGAGCTTAGATAAACCCGGCTTGCTACACCACAGAGTGTGGGTCGGTCTGCTCTGTTTGTGGTGCTGTGAGGATGGACCTCTGAGTGGCTTGGGCGGGATGTCGCCAGCCTGCGAGCTGGTGGACTAGGGCCGGTCAACCAACAAGTTAACACCTCGAGAGACAGCGTGTACGACGGTGGATTCCGGTACGCCAAGAAGGTGCCCTGAGTGCACGGAGCGTTGGTGGACTCCAGCGTTTGTGATGTGATGTGTTTGTTAGATAGTGGAATAAAGAGAATGATCCTATGATATAATGTGGTGATGTTTGCTGATGCTTGATGAAAAAGGAAGCACTGTATACAGGGAAGGAACCACTGCCCCGGGTAGGGGGTAGGGTCGTTATAATGGGTCAGCAATGCTGACCGTTACTTTGTTTTCTGTGTTGGTTTGGATGATGAATTGCAGGTGCTGCGGTTTGGAAATGAAGAAGAAGAAGGGGGAAAGGCCTAAGGGAGAGAGAAGGGAGGAGTCTTCCAGCTGCTGTAGGAGCTGCGGAGTGCGGATCGAAGATCCGAGAGCGGATTCGTGAAGCCAGAGCCGAGGCGGTGAGTTCCATCCGGCTACTTCATGGCGCCGAAGCGATCTTCAAGGGTAACGATCTCCTTCTTGGACATCGAAGTCCTTTCTCTATACATGTGCTTGGAATCCTCCACCAAGAGGTGGATCGCGGAAGCGATTCCTTTGTAAGTCTGCATTTAGAGCCGGAAATATGGAGTACGGCGTAGGCATGCTGTGTGAAGCCCATCTGGACCGATAGTCTGGATTGGTGATGTTCATGGGTAAACCGGAGAAGACTCCGTGGCTTTGATGATGTGCAAAACGGATTTCTGTTGTGATGAATGTATGGATGTGATGATTGTGAGGAGGCTTTGGTGAAGCTCCTGGTTGACCGGCCCTAGTCCACCAGCTCGCAGGCTGGCGACATCCCGCCCAAGCCACTCAGAGGTCCATCCTCACAGCACCACAAACAGAGCAGACCGACCCACACTCCGTGGTGTAGCAAGCCGGGTTTATCTAAGCTCCCCAGGCAATGTCTACCCATCGGTCCCCCTCCTAATCCGATCGACCCACACCATGTGGTGCAGCAACCCGGGTTTAACTCGGCTCCCCTAGCATTGCCGCCCATCGATCCCTTCCTTAACTAGATCAACCCACCCTAGTGGTGTAACAGGCCGGGTTTACCACGCGCTCCCCAGGCGTGCTACCAATTGATCATCTCACAACCAGGAGCTTCACCAAAGCCTCCTCACAATCATCACATCCATACATTCATCACAACAGAAATCCGTTTTGCACATCATCAAAGCCACGGAGTCTTCTCCGGTTTACCCATGAACATCACCAATCCAGACTATCGGTCCAGATGGGCTTCACACAGCATGCCTACGCCGAACTCCATATTTCCGGCTCTAAATGCAGACTTACAAAGGAATCGCTTCCGCGATCCACCTCTTGGTGGAGGATTCCAAGCACATGTATAGAGAAAGGACTTCGATGTCCAAGAAGGAGATCGTTACCCTTGAAGATCGCTTCGGCGCCATGAAGTAGCCGGATGGAACTCACCGCCTCGGCTCTGGCTTCACGAATCCGCTCTCGGATCTTCGATCCGCACTCCGCAACTCCTACAGCAGCTGGAAGACTCCTCCCTTCTCTCTCCCTTAGGCCTTTCCCCCTTCTCCCTTGGAATGAAAATGAAGAAGAAGAAGAAGAAGAGAAGATAAGGGATTTATCTTCAAATCTCGGCCTCCAAGACACCTGGACAAAGCCCAGCCACTGGATCCAGGAAGAGGGAAACAAACGGCTCAGATCTGGCCAGAAAACCCAAAACACGACCTGACACGCCCTGTGACACGCCCGTGTCACAGGCCGTGTCCCCCTAAGCGGCAGACAACCGACTCAATCCAACCAGTACACGCCCGTGTGACACGCCCGTGTCACGGCCGTGTACCCGACACGCCCTCAGACACGCCCGTGTCTGAGGCCGTGTACCTCAACAGAAATAATCCCAATCCAACCCGAGACTTCACACGGTCTGGCACACGGCTTGGCACACGCCCGTGTTCATGGCCGTGTGCACCAGGACACGCCCGTGTCCCGCAAACACGCCCCAACCCGAGACATCGAGCTGAGTTCGACGCCCACTGACACGCCCTGTGACACGCCCGTGTCACAGGCCGTGTCCACACGGGAACCCGATACTCGACGATCGTCGCGTAACACTCGTCGAGCATTCGACACGGCATCCGACACGGCCGTGTCCTGGGCCGTGTGCCCCATTCTCGACGATGTCGAGCGAAAATCGTCGACACCAAGTCCAATCGTCGAAACAACCTCGACACGCCCTGCGACACGCCCGTGTCGCAGGCCGTGTCACCTGACACGCCCTGGGACACGCCCGTGTCCCAGGCCGTGTCACCCAGGCCTGAACCCGATTTTGCTCAAAATGATCCTCTTGACTTCAGGGTGTTACAAAGTGGATGTACCTAAGGTTGGGGAACCACTATAATTCTTGGTATCATCTGTGTATGTTTATTTAGTTTCTGTGCATCGCTCTTACAAATTTTTATTCCGCATAAAGACGCAGAATTCACCTATTTACCCCCCTCTAGGTGATTTAGGTAGACAACTTAAACATTTTCAATTGGTATTAGAGGGAGCTTGTTGTAGGGACATGGCGCAACCAACTCGCCCAAAAGCCCGGACTGTTTGAGGACGGCGCTACCACTCCTTTATGGAGCTGGCTACCCTAGGATCCACGGGGCGGCCAGTTAGGCCCCAGGGGACACACCCTTCTGTATCGACTAGTGTGGGCCGTAGCTCATCACGCCGTACCTCCCAACACCGGGGGCATTGATGGAACCCAACAATCCCCCCGCCCCAGCAACGACCTCGGGGTTTCGAACCCGTGACCCCCTCTGATACCACTTGTAGGGACATGGCGCAACCAACTCGCCCAAAAGCCCGGACTGTTTGAGGACGGCGCTACCACTCCTTTATAGAGCTGGCTACCCTAGGATCCACGGGGCGGCGAGTTAAGCCCCAGGGGACACACCCTTCTGTATCAACTAGTGTGGGCCGTAGCGCATCACGCCGTACCTCCCAACACCGGGGGCATTGATGGAACCCAACACTTGAAAGTCCACCTAGTGTCAAATACCTTCACCTATGGGGGGGGGAATAGGTGACGTGCAGCGTTTTTGGGGAATTAAAATTGTACCTGCATACGAAAACAAAACAGCACAGCAAAGAAAGTACACAAGCAATTTATAGTGGTTCCCCGATTTGGGTACATCCACTTTCCCCCTTCGACCTATCTCCCAACAAGGGATGACTCGGTCACTTCACCAACAGGATTGAAATCCAATCCTTGCACTATCGGAAGGAACCCTTCCACACGTAGGAGACAACACTCCCACAACACGGGTTGCACCCAACCCTTACAACTAGGAACCAACGTTCCTTTACAGCAAAAATTGAACTATAATGTACAAGAAATACAAACTACTTTTGGAGACTACGGTGTCCCTCTTCGTTCGATGACGTGTTCTGGAAGTCAATGAAGAGTCCACAACCCTAGATCTCACTTGGAGAGAATCTCCCCGGAACCGGCGGCGGCAAGAAGGGCGGCGGCTTGGTTCTCGGGATCGGCGGCGACAACGGTGTGCGGCTGCTGTACTTTGGAGATTCAAACTTCGTAGCAAAGCTAGCAAGGTCTTCCAGCGGTCACACTAGGATCGATCGTCTCGATCGATTCGGACGGGGAAGGTTTTACCGATCAACAAATCAAGAGACAAGGGATCTCTGGTTAGACGCGTGAGACGCTATGCTTGGCTAAGCTTCTGTCGACGGGAGATCTGGAAGCAACCACGATCAAGGCCGGCGAACAACTTGCACGAGTGGCGACGGCGGCGGCGGAGCAGAATTTGCGATCTAGGTCACATCGCGGCTCGGCTTCTTTTTGAATTTCTGTCTCTCGTTTTACTGTTCAAAATACGCGTGTATTTATACGGTAGAATACTTCTTTATGACCGTTACGGGTCCCATCTGGAGAAACCCTAATTCCGGTTCAAAACAGAGCCTTAATATTTGATCCGGTCCAGCGGTATCCAGAAAATTGCCCAAGTCAAATTCGGTGAGAATCGAAGGTTATTCTCGACGAGTCGGCGAGAATCATCCGGTGATTCTCGACGATTCGGCGAGAGTCATTAGTGATTCTCGCCGAATCACTTGATGATTCTCGACGATTATGACTTGGCGCCAGATTTGTACGCTTTGATGTAGCCGGATAGAGACGGCGAGAATCAACCAGTGATTCTCGACGATTCGACGAGAATCACTAGTGATTCTCCTCGAATCGGCGAGAATCACTTGGTGATTCTCGTCGAATAATACTTGGATGATTTTTCGTCTTTCCGCCTTTGAGCTGCTCTTTGACTCATCCTTGCTCCTTGTCTGCTCTTACAATATCACAGCCCTGTACTTGAAAATAAGTACACTCCAATAGAGAGAGTACACATAGGCCAACATACTGATCTGCTCAACGAGGGATTACGTCGTGCAGACCCATGTATATTGACCTACTGCACCCTGACATTGGAGTGCACTTAGCGTGGAATAACTGCAAGCACAACTTAAAAGGTTTTATCAAATACATCGTGAATTCATCTTAGCTTGACAGGTGGCTTCGTCAAATCCAGGTAATTGTGGATACAATACCCAACAATCTCCCCCTATTTGACGGAGCCAAAATCCCACTAGCTAAGATGAATACAACCATCCAGATAATATATACATCATATAGAATTTAAAGATATGGCACAAGGAAATAGAGGCAAACAGGTCAAAGCTTGAGTCAATCATAAATTCATATACATATATATATATAAATATTCCCAAGATCGTTCATATAACAATAATAAAAGATAAAAATGTTCATGAGACAATGACAAGCTATAAATTTCTGTCTATTGCTCTTTGGCTAGGTCATCCTTATGTTTTTGAGCCAAAAACTTCTTTTTTTGCCTCTCAACGTACTCCTTGAGCTTTGGATAGTATCTTGGAGGAGGAGCTTTATCTGCCGCCGTGTTGGTCCTGAATAAGATGTTCCGTTTAGCTTCATATGTCTTGTGCAGCTCCCACTCATGCTGGTTGTATACTTCGTTCCGATTGATTTCCCCTTTTTCTTGTAGCCAGAATGTGTCCAAGATAATACTCTTTGATACCGCACTCCACCTTTCATTCCTTACTTCATCCTCCTTCAATCTGATTCTCTTTTCAGCTTGCGTTTCCTTAGAAGTCCCTTCTTGAGATTTTCTCTTGTCCCTAGCTTTTGCTAGGGCTCCTTGGTCAAACATTGCTATCAGTTTTGCCTTGGAGGTGGCCCTAGCAGCCCTATGAGCATCAGCTTCACTTAAGGGAACTTCTTCAACACTTGGTCCCTCATCAGCCACAGTATTAATTTCAAGAGCAGGAGTACCCTCGGGATTTTCAGGGATGTTAGCGCCTAGCGCTTGTTTGAGCATCCACCAGCAACTGTCATAAACATATATGTTTGACTGCTCAAAATTTTTGATTATGATTTCTTGAAGCTCGGCCATCTTAGCGGTATATTCTTTCTCCCCTTTTTGGCTTCGACTGCAATGGAGTTTGCATACGAATGCAGTGACTCATCAATGTGCTTTGTAGTCTTGGAGAACTCGGTAACCAAGGCTTGTTGATTGCTGTTAAGAGTCACCATATTGCCATCAAACTTTTGAATGTTATTTGCTACGACATGAGCATTCTGATTCACTACTGTGAGAGTATCCGTGTTCTTTTTTAATCCGTCCATAAGAAGAGTTACAGCTTGGCCGGCTGTCGTATACTTGTCTTCAAACTTCTTTTCCATCAAATCCAGTTTGTGATTGATTTCTACAACGTTCTTGAGCATGAGATTCTCAGATTTCTTAATTCTTTTTAACATTTTATTTTGAGCTTTCTCAAAAGATGCTTTGAGCTCATCCACGATACCTTGAATAACATTCACCGTATGATTAGCTAGATCAGCTCGTAGTGGATGATCCTGAGGCATTCCTTGGCCTTGCTCTTCAGCAGATTTACTTGTAGAGCTGGACACTAGCACAGTCTCTAAGGGGGGAATACTTGCAGCCTCAGTAGATTTCTCGGAATTACTTAGCAGTCTCTGCTGAGAGGACTCCCCCTCCACTGATGCACTAATTTTCTCAGGAACGATCTCCGGAGCTTGCTTTGCAGATGGAACTTCAGTGATGTCCTGAGGCTCCAATACTTCCTGTCTCGCATTTCCTTCTTCCTCATCATCCATGAAATTATTCTCAGCTGCATCATCTTCCAAATCTCCCTCATCATTTTCCTCTGCATTACCTCTGGCTCCTAGATCATTCATGTTCAGGGCCGCCTCGGTTTCCATCACAGCTTCACTTTCTTCCTATAGATCCGCAACTGCATCTCTAGCTATCTGAGAGATGCCAGTTATGATATTAGCATAAGAGGGTAGAGGCTCCCCCTCAATTCCTGCAGTCAGTGCATCAGGAATTTCACTGGGGATAACCAAGGAATCAGCTACAGTGCCGTCCTCGGCAGGAGATTCTTGTTGTTCTTCTACCATGGCAGCCTGCCCAATGCGTCTCTCCCATCTGTCAAATACGCTCGAGTCTATTTTCTTCAAATAATGTAGTGGAACTCCTTTACTCATGTCAAACCTATCTCCGTTTAACTGATTGAGATATAGGCTGATAATCCTTCCAAAACTTGGAGATCTGAGAGTGTCCTTAATCTTCTCAAAAAGCAATGCCCCCCCAGTTGAATCTCTTTCTGCAAACAATCGCCACAAGGATCTTGAACATGTCCGCTGAGATGTGGTCATGTGAGCCGGGTTTGCATATCAGCACTTTTCCAATGATGTCGGACAGAAGTTTCCCCTCCTCATTCATTTCCTTTCGCTTTATCGATCTGGTTCCTCGAGCGAGTCCACAGAATAATAATGTTCTGGTTTTATCCTGTTCCTCCAGATAATCCTCATGCTCAGAGCTAGTGAGCTGCAGGTATTGGGTCAGCTTACTTGCAGACATCTTGATCTTTGCACCAGCAACCTTACTCTTGATGAGAGAGTCTTCATTCCGGAGTTTGGCGGTTGCGAAGAACTCCATCACTTCCTTGTCCAAGATTTTGCAGGGGTGCTCCAGTATGAAAGAGAGTCCAGCCTCTTCAAGCATGATGATGATATTTCTGAATTCATCAGAAGCATGTGAGAACCCTGTTCGAACCAACTCACATCCAGTGACCAGGCCGGAGGTTGTCCTTGGAGCCATTGCAAACCTAGGGAGAGAATCCCAATTCTACGCCTAATCAGAAATCAAGAGGGAAGCTACACTAACAGTAAGTCACTGTAAGGGTGAGGAAGTGGTTACCCAAGAGCGTAGAAGGTGAGAATCGGTGAGAATCGATGAAGACGATCGCGACTTAGGTTGATCGAACCCGCCGAGACTTGGACGAGCGCCCTGGACGCGAGAGGAGCGATCCACGGAAGGAAGAATCTGCGAGTTGCCGTGGGATATTAACGAAAGTGATTGCGGGATTCCTGCGGGATGACGATGGAAGGGGCTGCGGGATTCCTGCGGGATGAGGAGCGGCAGGATTCTTGCAGGATATCGTTGGAAGGAGCGGTGGGATTCTTGCAGGATATCGACGTAAATGAACCACTTCGACGGAAATGAGGAATGTGAAGGGTCGGCGGGATTCCTGCGCTATATCGGCGGGTTTTAACGGGGTTTTAACTGGGTTTTCGTTCGAAACACGAAATGCAAAGGTTCGGCGGGAGTTTGTCTAAGTCGGAATCGACGGGATTCTTCAATAGGAATCCACGGGTTAAGAGGCATGCTGGATTCTCGAGAGTCACTTGAAAGTCCACTTAGTGATTCTCGAAATCTTCTGATATTATGGCGGTTTTTTTTAAAAAAAAATCTTTTGTATATATATATTTCTTAATACCAATTTATTTGGGGGTTTGAGCGGGGTTTTTCCATACAGTTCTTGATGTCAATTGTAAGTTTTAGTAATTTCCAAAGACATATCTTCTTTAAATTTCAGTGAACTGATTTATGCCTGTAGATGGTTGTTCTCGAACCAAATCTACCAGTGAATTTACAGATTAGATCTTGATTAATGTAACTAAGGTTTATGTTTACAGTGATAACCTTTCCTTAGGTGTACACACATATCTGTGTATATATATAAATATATATATATGTAAATGTCGATACAATATGACTCAAGTATTTGAGCTGATCAAAAATACCTGGGATTATGAAATTCATCATTTACCCCCTCTGGTTGAGGCATACCAGGTGTTCAATGTGAGTATATCATTGTGGATAGTACTTCTGTTATTCCAGACATTTGTTCCAATTCAGTCTTGAAACATCTTCTGTCTAGTTCCCATCATATTTACGGGAACCTAGACTACCCTGCAAAAGAGAGTTACCTTACCTTAGGAACCCAATACATATTGGGCCCTAGGTTCTTGTTAGCATGAAAACTCGAATGCCTTCCCTCAGAAATCCTGTCAGGAAGACTACCTTTGCCCAGGAGATGTGGATAGGCCCTTGCCCTTGACATAGAGGGGTTGTGCCAACATTCTATGGCAAAGTGTCCGACCTTACCACAGCACCAATACGTGTGAATGTTGTACCTCTGTTTCTGACCTGATCCAGTGACTGAGGTAGTCATGATCCTAGGTCCAAACGGGATAGATCCGTATCTGCTCCCATAATTTCCTCTTCCACTGTGACACTTGGAAGGGTGGAAGGAATGCATGTAGCGAGCGTCATGAGGCCTGGGAGGTGGTGCCTTCCTTTCAGTCAGCACCCTTCCAGAATCCCCATGAGAACTTACTGCATGACTTCTAACCTCCCTTTCCTGTGTCCTCGGGTGGTGGGAAGCGTTCTGAGAGCTGATACCAGCAGATTCATGCCGAGTTGGGGCAGTGGCTGAGAATACAAAGGGCTTAGAATGAGCCTTAGGTATTCTCTCATGGGTGGCCATGACAGCCCTTGCACTATGGGTGTCTCCATATGAGGACAGATCACCCTTGCAGTGACCACGATTGTTCCTGTGATCATACCTGAAGGCATGATGAATACCCTTCCTGCCTGGAGTGGGGGATCTGAATATTGTTTCCCCATTTCTCCATGAATTGATAATTCGGGAGATCCACCCATTTTCTTCCTTTCTCTTCATAGCATCAACTTTGGAAAAGTTGGATACTATCATTTTCTCATTCTCTAGACTACTCTCTAGATCTGAGATTTTAGAGTCCTTGACCTTGTTGGATGCCAATTGGAGAATCAACAAGATCTTCAGCTGAGCAATCTCCTGAGCTTTCTCCTCAACAAGTAGGTTGCTTTTCTAAAGGGCTCTCTTCAGGGAATCAGGATTTTCTGAAGGGTGACAATTCCTGTCTTCAGGAACTTCAAGAGAGAAGGGGCAAGATGAAGAAGTTACCTGCTCATCAGAGTTATTGTCACCAGCGCCAGAGACTGTTGTGTCAGCCTCATCAGAACTGCTTTGCTCAATTTCTTCTTCAGTCTCTGACAAGGACACCAGAGCCCTGATGCTATCCGATTGATCATTGTCTTCATCTTCAGAGGCGAGGACCCCCACATAGGCTTCATCCTCTTGCTGACAGCTGATCCCTGCTTTCTTTGATCCCCCCATCAGCTCTGAGATGGTTACCCACATAGATTTGGTCGTCCCACATTTTTCCAATCTAGATCGAGAAGGTCCAGACCAGACATCCATGATGATCTGACGAATCATCTTGTCCAGGTTAAACAATGAGAGTTCAGTTTCCGACATCTCAGTAATACACTTGGGGATTGGGATATCCTTTCCAGAGCCGGAGGTCTTCATAGGAATGAAAGGACCCTCTTCTAAGATGAGAGATGCTCGAGGATCGATAGCCTCCAGGTAATAGGATACTCTCATCTTCCAGACGGGATAATACTCCTTAGTGCACGTGGGAAGTCTTAGTGGAGAGATCCCATGATCCAGCTCCATGCTTTTGACACTGGTGGCAGAATTCTACTCAAGGTGTTAACCTTTTTGATGAGCAACCTCGCTTTGATACCACTTGAAAGTCCACCTAGTGTCAAATACCTTCACCTATGGGGGGAATAGGTGACGTGCAGCGTTTTTGCGGAATTAAAATTATACCTGCACACGAAAACAAAACAGCACAACAAAGAAAGTACACAAGCAATTTATAGTGGTTCCCCGATTTGGGTACATCCACTTTCCCCCTTCGACCTATCTCCCAACAAGGGACGACTCGGTCACTTCACCAACAGGATTGAAATCCAATCCTTGCACTATCGGAAGGAACCCTTCCACACGTAGGAGACAACACTCCCACAACACGGGTTACACCCAACCCTTACAACTAGGAACCAACGTTCCTTTACAGCAAAAATTGAACTAGAATGTACAAGAAATACAAACTACTTTTGGAGACTACGGTGTCCCTCTTCATTCGATGACGTGTTCTGGAAGTCAATAAAGAGTCCACAACCCTAGATCTCACTTGGAGAGAATCTCCCCGGAACCGGCGGCGGCAAGAAGGGCGGCGGCTTGGTTCTCGGGATCGGCGGCGACAACGGTGTGCGGCTGCTGTACTTTTGTTAGAAAGTAGCGAAAAGAGAGAACAAGCGGATAAGTTTTTGAATAATTGAAACTTTATTATCCAAAAAAGATAACTATTACAAAGGTATGCCCTCCCTTATATAGAATGGAGGAGAGATGAGAGAATACAAATAAGAGATGTGGGACTAAAAATTTACAAGCTAAGCGGACTGTACAAAGTAAACCGCACAAGCCGCGCGGTTAGACAGAAGGACTAACCGCACGGCTACAACAAGAGAAGCAGAGAGGTTGCCTGTGAAGATCGCTAGACCGCCCGGTTTACAAGCCGGCGAGTCAAACCGCCAGACCGCGCGGTCTTCAACCCGCCAAGACAGACCGCCCGGTCACCAACTTCAACACTCCCCCTCAAGCTGGAGCATATATATCAATCATGCCCAGCTTGTCGCAAACATGCAGAAACGAGGCGGAAACTGGCTTGGTGAAGATGTCAGCCAGCTCTTTATCAGACGTGACAAACGGAGTGCAAATTTGTTCTTTTAAAATCTCTTCACGAATGAAATGGCAGTCAATCTCAATGTGCTTTGTCCTTTCATGGAATACCGGATTTTTGGAGATGTATATGGCGGCCTTGTTATCACAGAACATAGGTAGAGGATGGTTGTACACCTCTCCTAAATCTAGCATGAGAGCCCGCAACCATTTCAACTCACAAGTGGTTGACGCCATACTGCGATACTCAGCTTCTGCACTGGACCTGGAGACAACAGACTGCTTCTTGCTCTTCCAGCTCACCAGATTGCCCCCAACAAAGGTGCAAAAACATGAGGTTGACTTGCGATCCCCTTTGTCATCAGCATAACTTGCATCTGAGTAGGCTTCAATCCTCAGATGACCATTCTTCTGAAAAAGTAATCCTTTCCCAGGTGCTGCTTTGACATAGTCCAAGATCCGCAAGGCGGACTGTAGATGACACTCCCTAGGCGCTTGCATGAATTGACTCACCTTGCCCACAGCATAAGAAATGTCGGGTCTGGTCACTGTGAGATATATGAGCTTACCAACCAGACGCCTGTACCGCGAACTATCTGAAAGAGGAGGCGAATCATCTGTCCAGGTTTTGTCCTCACCAGTAGCCATGGGGCATCGGGCAGGTTTTGCTCCAGTTAATCCTGCCTCTTTTAAAAGATCAAGGGCATACTTACGCTGAGAGAGAACTAAGGAGTCGGGCTTCCGAGAGAGTTCGATCCCCATAAAGTACTTTGGAGAGCCCATATCTTTAGTGATCAGATGTTGGCGAAGATGTCGCTTTGTTAGGGCTACCCCTTCCTGGTCATCGCCAGTGAGAAGAATATCATCGACGTACACAGCAAGAACAACCAGCCCAGAAGGAGTTTTGCGAATAAAGAGAGAGTGATCAGCAGAGCTTCGCACAAAACCAACAGCCGCCACAATGCCGCTGAACTTGTCAAACCAAGCTCGAGGACTCTGCTTGAGGCCATAAATTGACTTCTGCAGCCGGCATACTCGTGTCTCCCCCTGAGCAACATACCCAGGAGGTTGCTCCATGTAAACGGCCTCATGAAGATCACCATAAAGGAAGGCATTCTTGACGTCCAGCTGAGAAATCAGCCAATCCCGATTGACGGCCACAGAGAGAAGAACCCGAATAGTGCTGAGACGAGCCACAGGGGAGAAGGTGTCAAAGTAATCAACCCCATAGGTCTGAGTAAAGCCCTTAGCAACAAGGCGAGCCTTATACCGATCCACAGTGCCGTCTGGGCTATATTTGACCACAAAGACCCAGCGACAGCCAACAACATTAGTACCGAAGGGAGGAGGAACGATAGTCCAGGTACCCCGCTCAGTGAGGGTCGCCATTTCCTCATCCATGGTCATCTTCCAGTGAGGAATAGCAAGGGCCTCCTGATAGGAGCGGGGTGTGGCAGTGGCAGAGATAGCCAGTGCAAATGCCCTGCGAGAAGGGGTAAGACGATCATAGGAAACAACAACAGCAAGGGGGTGTAGGGTACACGTCCGCACCCCTTTGCGAAGAGCTATAGGAAGATCCAGGTCAGCCGGGCCCGCGGCATCCGGAGCATCCGTGGTAGAGAAAGCTGGCCCGGGAGAAGAGAGTGACGGCAGCGGAGATGAGGGAGAGGGT
The DNA here is from genome assembly GCA_039583875.1 of Platanthera guangdongensis. Classification (NCBI taxonomy): domain Eukaryota; kingdom Viridiplantae; phylum Streptophyta; class Magnoliopsida; order Asparagales; family Orchidaceae; genus Platanthera; species Platanthera guangdongensis. Next base: position 192,832,725 of record CM077158.1, on the reverse strand, counting down.
GGTGGAGAAGGGAGAGAGAGAGGTGGAGGAAGAGGAGGGGGTGGAGACGGTGTAGTAGGAGGCAAGGGAACGAAGGGAACGGCAGGAGAATCAGAAGCGGGGAGAAGAGGAGAGGAGTCATCAGAGAAGTAGGAGGTATTCTCGAAGAAGGTGACGTCAGCAGAGACGAACTGCTTACGAAGGATGGGATTAAAGCAACAGTAGCCTTTCTGAGTGGTGGAGTACCCCAGAAAGACACATTTGGTGGAGCGAGGGGAGAGCTTATCACGGGTGGCAGAAGGGGTATGCACAAAGGCAGTGCATCCAAAGATTTGGAGAGGAAGAGGAAACGGCTCCTTGCCCGGATACAAAATGGAGAACGGGGTTTGGCCGTGGAGAACCGTGGAGGGAATGCGATTGATGAGGTAGCAGGCAAGGAGAACAGCATAGCCCCAATAGGAGCGAGGAACATGCATCTGGGTCATCAAGGTGCGAGCGACATCGAGGAGGTGACGGTTTTTGCGTTCGGCCACACCATTTTGTTGTGAAGTATAGACACAACTAGTTTGATGAAGAATCCCATTTTGCATGCAGAATGTAGAGAAGTCACGACTGAGATATTCTTGGGCATTATCAGATCGAAAAACTTGGATAGAAACACCAAACTGAGTTTTGATCATGAGATAGAAGGATGTCCATACAGAGAATAATTCGGAGCGATCTTTTAATAGATACACCCACGTACATCGAGAGAAATCATCAATGAACGTGACAAAATAGGAACTACCCCGACCAATGGTAAGTGTAGGAGAAGGACCACAGATATCAGAGTGGATGAGATCAAACGGACGGGTAGAGCTACGAACGTGCTTTGGAGGGAAGGAGGAGCGGTGATGCTTGCCAAGTTGACAGGCCTCACAGTTGAGCGGAGGACTTTGAGGAGGAAGGTGGGGCAGAAGTTGACGAAGAAGACGGGGAGGAGCATGACCAAGGCGGAGATGCCATTGGAGAAGATCTGTGGAGGTGGAGGAGAAGGTGGAAAAAGCAGAAATGTTGTCCAGGAAGTATAAGCCGCCACTCTCAGTCCCAGTAGCAATCGTCCGTTGGGAGTCCGGATCCTGAAAAGAGCAAGAAGTAGAAGTAAATGTGACGGAACACTGTAATTGCTTGCAAAGAGAGGTAACAGATAATAAGTTGCACGGGAACTGGGGCACATATAGAGTATCCGCCAAGTGAAGAGACGGAGTGACATGAACTATCCCTGTTCCATGGACTGGTGATGAAGAGCCGTCAGCGAGAATAACCGGGGGCAAGCGAGCATGTTTTTTTAGGAGAGAGAAACACAGGAGATGGCCGGTCATATGATTCGTAGCACCAGTGTCGATCAGCCATTTGCCCTGAGTAGCAACGTGTGCACGACCAGAAGACATGACAACCGAGGCGAACGGCTTGGAGGAGGATAAGAAAGCCATGAAGGGAGGAAGAAGAAACTGCAGCGGTCTCGGTGTCAGCACACCAGCGGCAAGAAGGGCCACGACCAAGGTGCAGAGTACAAGCCGCGCGACTGAATAAGGAGGTCGCGGCGACTAACAAGCAGGAGCGGCTAAAGGAAGAAAGGTAGAGAGGCCGCTCAAACAAGGGAGAATCCGCGCGAACAGAGAGAAAGGCGCGGGGAGAGGAAAAGAGAGCAACCCGCGTGAAACCGTAGTGGGTTAAAGGGAAGAAGCCGCGCAAACACGAGCGGCTATGAAGCAGAACAAGGCACAGCGGGGAAGAGGTCGCGCGGACTGAAAAGGCCGAGCGAACAGAAGAGAGGAGAAGAGCAGGTGACCGCGACCAAGATGCAGGTGAGATAGGAACAACCCGCACGGTCAGGCAGATCACAGCAGCAAACCGCGAGTATAGAGACAAGCAGAAAAGGGGAAAGCAGAAGCGGACAGGGAGAAGAAGTCCGCAGCGGGTAGAGACAAGGCCGCAACGACTAGGAAGTCGGAGATGCCAGAAAGAACAAGGAGCGCGGCGACAAGGAAAACAGGTCGCTGCGACGAATAGCAGCAGGAGAAGAGAACCAAGAAGAAGCAAGCCGCGCGAACAGGGCAGCGGACAGAAACAAGCCGCGCGAACAGGGCAGCGGACAGAAGAGAAGACAAGTCGCGAAACAGGTCGCAGGAAGCGGAAAACAAGCCGCGAACAACAGAGAGCGCACAGAATCAGGAGGAAATGACCGTGCCCTCTGATACCATGTTAGAAAGTAGCGAAAAGAGAGAACAAGCGGATAAGTTTTTGAATAATTGAAACTTTATTATCCAAAAAAGATAACTATTACAAAGGTATGCCCTCCCTTATATAGAATGGAGGAGAGATGAGAGAATACAAATAAGAGATGTGGTACTAAAAATTTACAAGCTAAGCGGACTGTACAAAGTAAACCGCACAAGCTGCGCGGTTAGACAGAAGGACTAACCGCACGGCTACAACAAGAGAAGCAGAGAGGTCGCCTGTGAAGATCGCTAGACCGCCCGGTTTACAAGCCGGCGAGTCAAACCGCCAAACCGCGCGGTCTTCAACCCGCCAAGACAGACTGCCGGGTCACCAACTTCAACAACTTTGTAGATTCAAACTTCGTAGCAAAGCTAGCAAGGTCTTCCAGCGGTCACACTAGGATCGATCGTCTCGATCGATTCGGACAGGGAAGGTTTTCCCGATCAACAAATCAAGAGACAAGGGATCTCTGGTTAGACGCGTGAGACGCTATGCTTGGCTAAGCTTCTGTCGACGGGAGATCTGGAAGCAACCACGATCAAGGCCGGCGAACAACTTGCACGAGCGGCGACGGCGGCGGCGGAGCAGAATTTGCGATCTAGGTCACGTCGCGGCTCGGCTTCTTTTTGAATTTCTGTCTCTCGTTTTACTGTTCAAAATACGCGTGTATTTATACGGTAGAATACTTCTTTATGACCGTTATGGGTCCCATCTGGATAAACCCTAATTCCGGTTCAAAACAGAGCCTTAATATTTGATCCAGTCCAGCGGTATCCAGAAAATTGCCCAAGTCAAATTCGGTGAGAATCGAAGGTTATTCTCGATGAGTCGGCGAGAATCATCCAGTGATTCTCGACGATTCGGCGAGAGTCATTAGTGATTCTCGCCGAATCACTTGATGATTCTTGACGATTATGACTTGGCGCCAGATTTGTACGCTTTGATGTAGCCGGATAGAGACGGCGAGAATCAACCAGTGATTCTCGACGATTCGGCGAGAATCACTAGTGATTCTCATCGAATCGGCGAGAATCACTTGGTGATTCTCGTCGAATAATACTTGGATGATTTTTCGTCTTTTCGCATCTGAGCTGCTCTTTGACTCATCCTTGCTCCTTGTCTGCTCTTGCAATATCACAGCCCTGTACTTAAAAATAGGTACACTCCAATAGAGAGAGTACACGTAGGCCAACACACTGATCTGCTCAACGAGGGATTATGTCGTGCAGACCCGTGTATATTGACCTACTGCACCCTGACATTGGAGTGCATTTAGCGTGGAATAACTGCAAGCACAACTTAAAAGGTTTTATCAAATACATCGTGAATTCATCTTAGCTTGACAGGTGGCTTCGTCAAATCCAGGTAATTGTTGATACAATACCCAACAGTTGTTCATCAAAAGGTTAACATCTTGAACAGATCTGCACCTAGTTGTCTAAAGAGGATACAAGCATGACCAGAGCCAAGGATTTTGCTAAGCTTCCTTTATGCACAAAAACTAACTTTCCCATGTGGAAAGAAAGAATAAAATTTTCCATGGAAGCTGTGGATCCAAGGATGTTTATGATTATGGAAGAAGGATCCTATGTTCCCTTGACAGTCTCCACTATTGATGCAACAAAGCAAGTTCCAAAGAATCTTATGGATCTTACAAAGATGAGATTGCACTTGTCTCATTAGACAAGAAAGCCAAAAATATCATCGCAAGTGCAGTCGATGATTCTATGTTGCAGAACCTGATTCACTGTCAATCCGCCAAGGAAATGTGACAGTCTCTCATCATCCTAATGGAAGGTACTGAAGTGGTAAGGGATGATAGAAGATCCCTCCTGATTCAGAAATATGAAGCATTCAAATAAGGTCCCAAGGATTCTATTGCTGATACTTTTGAAAGGTTCATCAAGATTGTCAACGACCTAAGAGTCTATGGTCGGGTCTTTACTAATGGAGAACTGAATGACAAATTTCTGAGATCTCTGATTAAGGAATGAGACAAAAAAGTCTGTGCAATCCGGGAGTTTGGTAAGCTGGCAGAGACTGCCCATCAGAATCTCTTTGGAAAGCTTATGTCATATGAGCTCCCAATAAATTCAAGAAAAGCTGAAGAAGAGAAGAGCCGTCTTCATCCAAGGAGAAGTCTGTCGCTCTTAAGGCAGACATCTCAAGGAAGTCAAAAGCTGCATCTCCTGCCGCCACACAGGAAGAGAGTGAAGAAAAAGCTTCAGAGACATGTACCTCAGGCTCAGAGCTATCTGAAAGAGAGTTTTCTCTTCTTTCAAGACAGTTCAAGAAGTTCTTGAACAAGAAGAAACAGTGGAGAGGCAAAGATGTCTCGTCCAGAAGATCACGTCATGATGGTGATCGTCACAAGAAAGGCTCAAGTAGTCAAGACAGGTATCAATCTAAACCGACCAAACATATTTCTTCTGACATTGTTTGTTATTGTTGCAATAAGTTAGGACACGTCATAGCTGATTGCCCTCACAAAAAGGAGGGTGAAAGAAGAGAGGAGAATAAATCTTCTTATAATAAGAAGAAAACTGAAAGAAGCCTGTTAGCCAAGAAGGCCAAGACTCTCAGCGACTCTGACTAATCTGAGTCAAATGAGGAAGAGGAAGCCTACTTTGGGCTAATGACACAGACAGACGAAGAAGAAAAGCCCCAGTACACTGGGAAGGTAAATTCTCACACTACTCTCACGGAATCAGATGCTTCTGACCATGATCATGAGGACTGTTCTTCTTCTGATGAGTCTGAACTCATGACTCAATACAAAGAGTTAATCAAGGCTTACGACAAATGTCGAAAAGTTGTGAAAACTCAAGCCAAGGAGATCAAATCTCTCAAAGCTGAGGAGAGCACATTGAGTGAGGAAGTTGCTAAGACGGACTCACTCAGAGTGGATTTCAATGCTGCAATTGAAGAATACAATAAAGCTCTCGAGCACCTAAATCTGAAGGAGAAAATCATCAAGTAATTGGAACAACTTGCAGCTGAAAAGAAACTTTTTGAAAGTTTCTCCAAACCTAAGACAGTCCTTCTGTTTGTTGCTGAATTCTTTGCTCAGGCCAAATGTGTTGGCTTAGTCCATGTGGATGCTCCTAGTAAATCTTCTAGGAGAAATAAAGCTCAACGGAAGAATAAGGCTGACAAGAAAGCTCTAGCCAAGGATAAGGGAAAGCTCCTCAAGACCAAACTTCATTTAAAAAGGTTATCTTTCCAACTAACAAGTTTGATCTTGATTCATCCTACGGTCACTTTGCTAGGCCTACTTATGTAGAGCCAAAGTCTCGGTACCAAGGATGGACCCGTCCCCAGAACTTTGGTGAAAGTGTCTTCAAGACACTTTATGAGGAGATCACTTTTCAGAGCTATGACCCTTATAGTCATGGTCATAACATCAAGAAAGCTCCAAAAGTTAAACTTGTTGTGGAAAAGCCTCTTAAGGAAAAGAAGTCATATGAGTGTTATCACCACAAATCTTCTACCTCAAAGTATGCTACCCTTGCTAGACCACTCTCTCAAAAGGTCAAGCAAGAGAACTTTATGTAAAGATACAACAGGTTTGACTGTGTGTTGCGGCAAAGTTGATCACTTTGCTATAGATTGCTGGTTTAATCCCAAATATTTTGTAACTCCTCAAGTTAATAATGTGAGAAAACCACTTACAATGTTAACACACGTAGGGGGAGTGTGCTAACTGTTGATTTTTCTCAAAGTGGTCACCAAGATAGTCTAATGCCAAATTAATATCCTCAGACCTATCAAGATCACACCTTGATCGTGTGGAAAATAGGAAAGCAAGCTCAATCAACCAAATGCAACCATAGGGGCAAGCAGATCATATATTCTTTTATTTATTCTTTACAAGGCGAGGTATACATGGCGAGACATGATTTCGCCAGTACAAAGAAACATGAAAAAATACAAGTAAACAATTCGCGCGGACAAAACTGGAGACCGCCGAGACCGCCCAGTCCGCCAAGTTGCCGAGGCCGCCCGAACTGCTGTTGCTGCTAGAAGACGAAAAGAACACGGAGTCCATCGAGACCGCGAGGTCACGCGGACACACCGTTATTCGTTGACTGTTACAAGCTGCTGCCGAATTGAAGAACAGACCGCCGAGTTCGGCGGACAGGTTATTGAACTTAGAAATGTTGAAGCAGAGAGAACTGACAAGCCGCAGAAGCGACCTGCTGAAACCGCTGATTGAAACCGCAAATTTCACTGATACTGACCGCAGTCAAAGCCAAACTCCTGGCTCCTCAGTGTTAGCCGCGCAACCTGCAAACAACAAGCAGTTAACTCTGCTCAACCCGCGCGGACAGGAAAACCAGACCGCAACAATTAACCAAGCCCTCACTTACTGTTCACTCAGTTACTGTAGATGTGTCGGGGGGTCTATTTATAGGCGAGGTGAGGAGTGTGGTCACCACCCTAGTGAATAGAGTAACCGCCCCAGCTTGCGCGCTAACACCACCAGTCCGCCAAGTCCGCAAGGACTTGGCCAGACTTCAACCTCCAGGCGCCAGGTCAAAAGCAGTCCGCGATTATGCGGACACATTGCCAGCCCGCACAACACGGGCACAACACCAGTCTGCCAAACGCAAGCATTGCTCCAGACTGCCATCCAACACAGCATGCAGACACACCCGCAACTCATGTTGTATCAGTCCACAATGCACTACAACACGCGGACACAACCACCACATGTTGCATCAGTTCGCATGCTATACGCAGACAAAGAGGAAGTCCGCACAACTTGACAACAACGCCACAACCCGCCACAAGTCCACAACCAATAGGCAGTCCGCCCGGTCAACAGCAGACTCTGCGGACTCGGCGAACACCACGGACTTGTCACAGAGTGTGACCAAGTCAAGCAGCTCATCAGACAACTGGCGCAAGCACGGCAGACACAGAAAACCCAGACCGCCAATCAGCAGGACAGTCCGCCACAAGGATGTGAAACATCCATCGCAACATGGAGAGCTCGACAAGAACAAAAGCCCATCTCCAAAGCCAGTCCACAAATGCGGACTCCGTGGACACAAAGTATGAGTCCGCCAACATACCGCTGATACAACTTCCTATCCGCCTGGTTACCACCAGAGCTGGCCAACTGCAGGCCGCAAATCAAGCTGAGCACCACCAACAGATCGCCAACACAGTCCGCTCAGGCCGCTCTACTCGATGCCCAAGTTGCAATACTACCTTGTCTATACACCATCCAGACGACAACCAGCAGCCCGCCCAGGCCGCACACCAGGCCGCACAGGCCGCTCCTCAAGAACAGCCAAGCCACCAAGTCCAAGCCAAGCCAGGTCATCCAGGACGCAACCAGCAGTCCTCCCAGGCCGCAGACTCAGGCCGCACAAGCCGCTCAGACCGCCCGACCTGCCCTATCACCCACTTTCACATCACAAATTTCAACACTCTCCCTTGAAGTGAGAATTGGTGATCAAGCCCAGCAAGCTTCGTAACCGCTGAAATGACCCCTTCGACAACGGCTCGGTAAAGATGTCAGCAAGATTATCTTCACTCCGAACATGCCCGACTATAAGAGATCCCTTTAACACCTTCTCCCTTATGAAGTGGTGCTCGATCTCAATATGCTTGGCCCTTGCGTGATACACTGGATTGTTCACCAGTTTAAGAGCACTCTCATTTTCACCCCAGAGTAAAGTAGGCCCTTGCATTTCCTCATGAACATCCTCTATAAGCCTCCTCAACCAGATAGCTTCTCGAGCAGCTAAGGCTGAAGCCTTATACTCTGCTTCTGTAGTAGAGACAGACACTGAGTCCTGTTTCTTGCTACACCACGAGATGCAAGCTGATCCACAAGTGAACACATATCCCGAAGTTGATCTTCGATCATCGAGTCACCACCATAATCAGTATCCATGTACCCAAGCAAAGAAAACACCATGTCCCTACTGTAGAGGAGTCTCATATCAGAAGTTGCCTTGACATACTTTAATATGTTCTTTGCCGCTATCAGATGAGATTTCCTTGGTTCAGCCATAAACTGACTTACTCGGCCAACAGCATAAGCAATATCTGACCTTGTAGTCGTTAAGTAGATCAAGCTCCCCACTAGAGCTCTGAACACCAAGAGATCAGGAAGAATCCTTCCTTCATCTCGTCGAAGCTTCAGACCAAGATGCAGAGGAGTAGAACAACTCTTCCCTTCGCCCATGCCGAATCGATTCACAATGCGATCCACATATCCTTTCTGGTAAATGAGTATCCCGCTCTCCTTCCTCTACACTTCAAGAACAAGAAAGTGATGAAGCTCTCCCAAGTCTTTCATCTCGAAGCGAATAGCAAGCTCAGCCCTGAGCCTAGCTACCTCCTCCTCTGAATTCCCTGTGATGATCATATCATCTACATACAGCAGGACCAAGACTTAAAGCTCCCCCTTCTTCTTGATGAACAAGCTTGAATCCGAGTTGGAAGAAAGATATCCGCAGAATTGAAGATACTCTGTTATCTTCCCATACCAAGCTCTTGGAGCTTGCTTCAACCTGTAGAGAGCCTTCCTGAACTTACAGACATAGTCTGAATGAACTTTAGAAACAAAACCAAGTGGTTGATCCACGAAGATGTCATTATCAATTTCTCCGTAAAGAAAAGCATTCTTCACATCAAGCTGCCATATTCTACATCCCTTGCAAGCAGCCAAGGCGATCACCACCCGAATCAAAGTCATCTTTGCAACTGGACTAAATGTCTCCTCATAGTCTTCTCCATACTGTTGAGAGAATCCTCGAGCAACCAGACGAGCTTTGTATCTATCGATACTCCCATCAGCCTTCTTCTTCAACTTATACACTCACTTGCAAGTCACTAGAGTAATGTCATCAACCTTGGGCATAAGGTCTCAGATTTCATTCTTCTTGAGAGCAGAGATCTCCTACTTCATAGCATATTCCCACTGCTTGACTCCAATGACCTCATTGAAGTTTGCAGGCTCTCGCTCATCCAGAGGACCTGCAAAGAAGCAGGAGACAAAACTCACTGCATTCCCATCACAGTACCGAGCTGGTGGCTTAACAACCCTCTTTGATCTCTGAAGGGGCTGTTCCTTGCTCACCACCTCTGTTGCTTCTTCGGGCTCAACTCCATTCTCAGGCAGACTTTGAGCAATGCTCCCCCTGCTTCCTGAACCAGAAGCCTCTGCCTCAGAGCTTGAAGCAACAGGAGCTGCTGGTGAAACAACAATCTCCTCTTCCAAAATTTCAGCAGCCACCTTCTGCTCTTCATCAACCTTGCTCTATGGTAGCTCAACTGAGCCTCCTCCATACGACGTCAGTTCATCAAAGACCACGTCTCTTGATACAACAAACTTATTCGTCGCAGGATCCATGTATTTCCATCCCTTCTTTTGCTCATCATAGCCAACAAAGACAAGCTTCCTTGCCTTTGCATCAAGCTTTGTCCTTGAAACATCCGGGACATACATAGCAAGTTGATCCAAACACCCGAAGGTGTTACACACTTGGCTTCTCCTTCAGCAACATCTCAAAAGGAGACTTCATGTTGATCGGGCTGAGCGACATCCAATTGATGACATAAGAAGCACAAGACATCCACTCTGCCCAAAAGGACCTAGGAATGTCTTTCGCATGAAGCCAACACTTGCAGGTTTCTGTCAGATGATGGATCTTCCGCTCCGCTACTCCATTTTATTGTGGAGTGTGAGCACAAGTAAGCTCTCTTTGGATCCCGTGCTTCCTGCAGAAGTTAGAAAACTCAGAGGAGACAAACTCACCACCGTTGTCTGTTCTAAACTTCTTGATCCGCAAGCCAAGCCGGCCCTCCATTAGCTCCTTGAACTCCACAAACACCTGGAAAGCTTCTGACTTCTCCTTCAAGAAATAAACCCAAGTGTATCTTGAGTAGTCATCAATCAACACAAGCATGTATCTGCTCCCACCAAGGCTAGCAGTGACGGTTGGTTCCATCAAGTCACCATGGATGAACTCCAATGGTCTCCTGGTGCTCCTTTGTGACTTATCAAACAGAAGGCGATGATCCTTGTCGTACTGACATCCCGCGCAAACATGACCATCTCCAAAGAAAGATAGTTTAGGAAAGCCTCTTACAATGCTCTTGTTTGCCATAACTTTCAACTGATCCATTCCTACATGCCCCAGCCTCTCGTGCCATATAGCAGCGCTATCGTTTGCCCTCATTCGATCAACATAAGAGTTTGTTGCAAGAACAAATAAGTTTTTAACTCTCCTCCCAACATGAGCAACATCAGCCTTGACCGCTGATACATTGCGAAGGAACTTCACTTCTGTTGGTCCAAACAGAACGTAATAACACGCGTCTACCGCATTGGTCACAGAGAAGAGGTTCTTCTTCATGCCCAGTATGTGATACACACTCCTTAAGTAAGTGGCCCCTTATCACTACCCAAAGACACAACCCCTTCATTCTCTACTGCATAAACGGTATTATCAGCAGTGATGATAGCTTCGTTACCTGAGGAAGCTTGCAATGAAGAGAACTTCAACTTGTCTCCGGTGAGGTGATGACCACACCCGGAGTCCACGATCCACTCATCATTGAAGTCGACAGTGGACAAAGCACGAACACAAGTGCCCGTCATGAAAGCTCCACCCCATCCAGCTTCTTCAGTGCTCAAGCAAGCTTCCTCCTTGCCTGCAGCATGCCTAGGCTGCAGTTTAACCTTGTAGTCATGCTTGAAGTGTCCCCACTGATGACACCTATAGCACTTCAAGTTCTTCTTCCAATCCTTCTTATGAGCAGTGCTCCTCTCTGGCTGATAAGAAGTTGAAGGCTCATTTCCAGCAGCAGTATTATTCTTCTTCCCTTCCCATCTCTTCTTCTTCTTGCCTGTGAACAACGCTTCATTACCTCCTTCAGAGATAGTCACTCATGTCATCTGCCTTGCCAAACTTTCCTGCGAAGGAAGCAGGTTCTCAAGCTCCAGCAGAGATGGCTGAGTGGCCCAACCTTGAACAAAGGTTACAAAGGCAACATACTCCTTCCGCAAGTCGCGGATAATGTGCCTATTCAACTTAGTATCAGAGATAGACTCATTAGGATCAAGCGCTGATATATCATCACACAGACTCTTCATCTTCAAGAATAACTTAGAGATGGTCAAGTATCCTTGAGTTGTCCTAGCCAACTCATTCTCCAGGAACTGTAGCCTCGCCACGTTATTCCTGTTGAACAACTCATCAATGGTTATCCAGATATCAGCAGCTGAGTCACATCCAATGATGTGATCAAACAGCTCCGGTGAAACAGCCCTCTTGAGAACAAACTTCATCTTTGCATTTGTTTTTCTCCAGAGCCTCACCTGCTCAGCAGTTCCAAAAGCAGCTGTAACTTCCTGTCTGTCATCACCACCGACGACCTCCCATAGCTCATCGCCAAGAAGAAAACTCTTCATACATGACTTCCACTTCTTAAAGCTAGTCGTGGCCAAGAGTTCAATACCAAGACCTCTTGCATAGCTCCCTTCCATTGCAGCAACCTTGGTCAAGCTAATTAGAAGCACAGATCAATAACACAAGTTGATCACCGCTCAAGCAACTGAACCTCACTCTAATACCATGTTTACACCTACTTAATATGGACTTGTTCGGTCCACTGCAAGTTAGAAGTTTGGGAGGTAAAAATTATACATTGGTTATTGTTGATGATTACTTTAGCTTTGCGTGAGTGTTCTTTCTAAAACACAAGTCAGATACTTTTGATATCTTTACTAATTTTCTCAGGCAGGTCCAGAATGAATACAACTTCTCCGTTGTCAAAATCAGAAGTGACAATAGAACAGAGTTCAAGTCTGGGGCCATGACAGAATTCTGTGAAAGCCTAGGTATCTTTCATGAGTTTTCCTCTCCTCGTACTCCTCAACAGAACGGAGTAGCGGAGATAAGGAATAAAACTCTTATAGAGTCCTGCAGAAACCATGTTGAGTGATGCCTCACTACCAGAGTATTTCTGGGCTGAAGCCGTCAACACCGCGTGCCACGTGCAAAATCGAGCACTCATAAACAAGAACCATAATAAGACGCCTTACGAGCTACTAAAGGGCAGGAAATCGACTATTTCATATTTTAGAATCTTTGGTAGTAAATGCTTCGTCATTAACAATGGTAAGTATCACACCACTAAATTTAATGAAAAGAGTATTGAAGGTATTTTCGTAGATTATAGTAACCATAATAAGACATAAGATTTTTAATAAAAAAACCCTGGTTATAGAAGAATTTATTCACGTTGTATTTGATGAGAGGAGCTTGCTACAAGACAGCTCTTTTAGTGTGTTTATTGAAGATGCAGATTCAAGGATAAAAGAATTAAACTTGGATGAACCGACTGAAGAAAAAGTTCAAAAGTTCATCAAGATCACCACTCCAACCCCAATTGGAGAGATTGATGACCATGATGAAGATATCATTCAAGTTGATGAAGTCACTCCAGTGGTTGAAGAAGCTCCAGATGCAAGGACTCTAGGGCTCGGACACTTGAAGGATCACTCAATGGTTCAAATCATAGGAGATCCCCGAGATGGTGTCAGAACTCGTAGAGGTACAACTAATGAAAATCTATATTTAAGTTTCCTCTCGCAGGTTGAACCAAAGAAGTTTGAGGAAGCAAACTCAAACGCATCTTGGATAAGGACAATGAAAAAAGAATCGAATCAATTCAAGCGTTGCCAAGTCTGGAAGCTTGTCCCAAGATCCAAAGGTAAGAACGTTATCAGAACAAAGTGGGTCTACAAGAACAAGATGGACGCGGATGAGACAATTATAAAGAACAAGACCAGACTCATCGCCAAGGGATACAGACAAAAAGAAGAAATCGACTTCGATCAGACATATGCACCAGTGGCAAGACTGGAGGCAATCAGGTTATTCCTAGCATATGCAGCACTTAAGGGCTTCACTATCTATTAGATGGACGTGAAGTCGACCTTCCTTAATGGTGATATAAAAGAAGAGGTGTACGTGGAAAAACCTACAGGTTTTGTTGACTCTAATTTTCCTGAGCATGTTTATCTTTTGTTTAAAGCTTTATATGGTTTGAAACAAACTGCTCGAGCTTGGTATCAGACGCTGTCTAAATTTTTTCTTGAGAACAAGTTCACAAGAGAAAAAATAGATAAAATATTATTTCTTAGGGAAATAAAAGACAAGATTTTGCTAGTGCAAATCTATGTCGATGACATCATATTTGGCTCTACTGACGACAACCTTTGCAAAATGTTTTCCAAACTTATGCAAGGGAAGTTCGAAATGAGCAGTATGAAAGAGCTAAAGTATTTCTTAGAACTTCAGGTGAAACAATCTGAAGATAAAATTTTCATCTCTCAGACGAAATTCACCAAGGAGTTATTTAAGAAATTCGGAATGAAGAACACAACCTCTATGAGGACTCCAATGGTTTCAACTATGTCTCTAGACAAGGATGAGAAAGAGAATCTTTTGATGAAACCAATTACAGAAGCATAATTGGATCCTTGCTCTATCTTACTGCTAGTAGACCGGACATAATGTTTTCAACATGTGTGTGTGTAGATTTCAAGTGAACTCTAAGGAATCTCACCACACTGCTGCAAAACGGATTTTGAGATACCTTAAAGGTACACCCAATCTTGCCTTATGATACCCAAGAAGTAATGATAGCGAACTAATTGGTTTTTTAGATGCAGATTTTGCATGAAGCAAAGATGATAGAAAGTACTTCCGGGACTTGTCAATTCCTTGGAAGTATGCTCATTTCATGGAGCAGCAAGAAACAAAATTGTGTCGCAATTTCAACGGCCGAGTCAGAATAGATTTCTGCCGGCAGTTGTTGTGCACAATTGCTATGGATAAAGAATCAACTTGAAGATTACAACTTGAAAGTCAATGACCTCCCTCTGTTTTGTGACTCCTCTAGTGCAATTGTAATAGCCAACAAGCTAGTCTCTCACAGCCGGACAAAGCACATAGAGCTGCGGTTCCACTTCATCAGGGAGCATGTGGAGCATGAAGACATCAATCTCCAGTATGTTCCAACTGACAAGCAGATTGCAGATATATTCACAAAGCCGCTGGACGAGGCCAAGTTCTCGTTTTTCAAAACAGAATTTGAGATGCTCAACAAGGAAGAATGAAAAAAAAGTCACAAGCAAGTTCAAGTTCCGGGTATACTTCAAAATCCAAGAAAATTCTTAGTGTGGACTTCATTTCTCGAGTACATCATTTGTACTCGAGAACAATGGACTTACTTCATGAGAACAATGAACTTACTTTTCGAGAACAATGGACTTACTTCTCGAGAACAACAGCTCTACTCGAGAACTTGGAAAGCTCTACTCGAGAACTTGGAAAGTTCTACTCGAGAACAAGAAAGCTTTTACTCGAGTAGTAATTATCTTCTTCTTGAGAACTCATGTCTCACTCAAGAAATCTGATGTCAAAATTCTCTTCAAGTTCAAATTTTTCATATTGGCACTCGGACACTTCACCGCCGTACTCCAGGTATTTTAGCATTATTTATGTCATTTATCATCAAGATTAAAGGAATATATAAATAGATTTAGATCCAAGAATTTTTTATTCCCGATTTCAAAATCCCTCTCGAGAAAAACTCTTCAACTTCTCCGTCTTTGCCAAACTGCCGCAAGCAACCCCACTTCTCCATTCGCCGACCGGCAAACATTACTTTCTTCAAATCGATGGCATCTTCATCCAAGTTAGGAATTGGCAGCGAACTCATCTCAACAGGAATCAGCAAAATTTCTGACGATTTTGGAAATGTTCTCATCTTGCTCGATACCACCGGATTATCCTTCGTCCTGGAACACCGTTGCCGAGTTTTAATTTCTAATGTAGAGGAATTCTACCAACATGTCAAGATCAAGCGCAATGGAAAAGTACTTGTAACAACTCGGTTTTATAAAAAAAACTATTCATTATTATTTATAAAAACCTAATCTATTCCTCTTACCTAATCCGAGCCCCCCCTTCTTAAACCCGTCGGTCTAGGGCAAGCAGCGTATCCCGCTCTTCCCGCAAACTGCAAGCCGCTCTTCTCCGCCTCACGCAAGCCGCACGCTAGGCATCAGCTCTCCCGATCCCGCCTCCCGCCTGCTCCCGCGCCTCCCTGCTCACCGCGAGCTCCTCCTGTTTCCTTCTGTCGTAGCCGCCGACGACTCCTGCTATGACCGGCTGCTTCAGCTCCTCTGCAAGGGCCGATCATCTCCTTTCCTTCAAAGGCCTGCAACAGCCGCCAACTTCTCCTCCCCAAGTCAAGGAAGGCCTTATTCCCTCCTCTCCAAGGGCACACAGCCCCCTCCTCAGTGCAGCACCCTCTGCTCTTCCCCTCAAGAGGGACGACACTAACTTTGGCTTTCTCCTTGCGCCCCGCTTGAACTTAGGGCTTCGCTCAAATCCTCCGCTCAGTTTTTGGACTCAATTTTGGTTCCTCTCGGGTAGATCTACTCTTCTTCACTCTTATTTCAGATTTGACCTAGTTCGTGAATTTTTCGTGCCCTATATTTCGTTCAACTTGTGTTTCAGATTTTTGCCCCTAGCGTAATCGTCTAACCTTTGGGTAATTGTGATTTCCGGCGTCGCCCGTCGATTCAATTGGCGGTTCGTGAAGGAAATCCCTCTCTGATCTACAGTTTCCCCTAGCCAAGCGCCGCCAAGTCTCCGTCTTCGCGCGGAATCTCTTCTCCCCTCACTTTTGAGGGAGATAAATTT
The DNA here is from genome assembly GCA_039583875.1 of Platanthera guangdongensis. NCBI lineage: Eukaryota > Viridiplantae > Streptophyta > Magnoliopsida > Asparagales > Orchidaceae > Platanthera > Platanthera guangdongensis. The sequence continues at coordinate 192,816,739 of CM077158.1, read as the reverse complement.
CTTACTCCCTCTCTTATTTGAATCTTGCGATAATTTATTTCTCGTGCTAACATTAGGGTTTTTGTTAACTCATTGTCGTATATGGTGGTGCTTCAGCAGGTCTGATATCAAGTTTTCCGATTTCGCTTGTGCCGCAATTTGGTCTCCTCCGTCAGCTTCAGCTTCTTTGAGGCAAGTAGAGATCACCTCTTTCTTACAAACATTGAACTTAATTGTTTTGTCTGATCTCATGTTTTTATGAATCAACCTTTAATAGATTATTTTGTCTGTTACATTTAGATATTTAATCATTTATTAGACTTCTTCCTAGTTTGAGGTTCACGCGATAGAATTAGCACGAGTCGTGAATATAAATAATGATATTTGAGTAATTGAGAGACGAGTTAGTGAATGATAGTTATTTGGATATTCAATTTGAGGATTTGCATTTTTATTTGATGAATAAATTGAGGACAGTAAGCTTGAGTACGAGCATTAATAAATTTAAAGACTCCTGGTTAGGGATTTAAAGATGGTTGAGTTATGTCACGCTCGTACCGTACACACTTTTGAATTGGAAAATCACATTTATAACGAATTATGGATAACAAATATATGTTTGATGATTTGATATTATGCTCGGTAGTGAACACATGTTTTTCTTGGAAGATAACTGTGCCCTAGAAATTGTTAACCTAGGCGAATTTTTGACATCTCCGATCCAATACACTTCAACTTACCTTTGCTTTTTACTCCAAAAAATTTTCCGGTTTCTGATGTCTGTCTAGTTTCTGATGTCTGTCTAGTTTCGGATGTCTGTCAGATTGTAAGAGCCGAGTAAAAACTTATTTCCAATCTGATCTTTCTCGTTGACGTGAATCTGTATCACGATCTGTAAGTTTCCTCTCATAATATTGTCATAAAATAATATGATAAATAATCTCGTATGAAACACGAAAACAAATCCGTGGTTGTAAGCGAATCCTTGAATTGTAGCGTCTAACTGGGCATCTGTCTGTTGGCATGGTCACGGCAAGCAGGATTACTTTTCCGATAAGACTTGCACTCAGATCTGATCGTGAGCCATGTGCGTCCGCTATAACACCTACACCCTTCATCGAATCACAGCTTACAACCTATTACATGAATAATTTTAGGTTATTCTCCGAATTAAGTCTAATTAACTAACTTGATATGTTTAGCTTTTTGTTTGTTTGTCCCGGATAGTTTTGCTTCATGAGAATCTGGTACTCATACTTTTCTGCTTCTATTACTGTTCTGTAATTTACTTTGCTCATTCTGTTTACTTCAATATTCTGAGGCTTTTTCTTTGTGTTTTGGAATTGCCTTAGCTTTCGTCTCAGCGCCTCCAGGTCCTCGAGCCCGGTCTGCTTCAAGTTTTAGGTTCTATGTTTACCTTTCTTTTTCTGTCAAATAATTCTTTTATGTAATAATTGCAATCAACCATTTTCTCTGATATCATGGACAACTGCTATTCTATATAAATATTTATGTACTAGAATCTGAATATAACGCATGTGCACTCTTTGTTGCATCATAGTGACATGAAAATTATAGTAGTAGCCGGTAAAACATGAATTTTACAAAATACATATGCATTTAAAATTTTGAAAGCTTCCGCATAATAAAAAAAACATGTTTTCCCCAAAAATAACTACTTTTAAAATATTTTCAGTGTTCTCTACACCCGCCTTAGCAGATATGGACTTCTTTTCGCCCATGCATGTGGCATCACGGCCCGCCCGAAGTGCACTCTGACTTATGTCGAGACGGGTCGTGACAGTTGGTATCAGAGCGAGGTTTGTTTTAAAAGATAAAGTATTTTATAATTATCAAATATTTTGAACTTTATTATAAATAAATAAATATATATAAGCATACATCATTGCTTCACTCAACTTGTCATTATTTGTTGTTCGCGGCTGAAACACGCACACACTCACTCATGAGCATGAGTAGTATACACACGAATGTTAATGGGTTATGGGCAAACTTAACATTTTTGTGCATATGAATTTCCACTAGGATATACACCGCTTGCGAATATTAGATTGTATGGGCAGTTTAATATTTTCAAGTGCGCTGGCATTAGAGTCCTAATATGCATGACATGTTAAGTGATATGGGCCTTAACATGGCATGTGTATCCATTCATTTGCATGCATATCATAAATCATTGCACAAGTGTTAAGCCAAGAACAACAATAATGATTGTACACACATGGATTTACTATCTGCTTGACATCGCACATATTCACATTGTTGCACTTGCATGATTATTGTCTAGAGTTATCCAATGAAAATGCTATAATTATTACATAATTTACGTACTTGACAGTAGAGAATGTGTTAAAATCTTTAAATTCAACTCCCCGATATTCGTAATTAGTCTTTCCTGTTTCGCGCGTCTGTCAATCTTATATGGTCATCCCGTATCCCCTTCCTAGTTAGCTTCTGAGTTTCAGTGAGAAATGAGTTTCTTTTTGTGAATTCCTCCGCTGTATTTCTTCAGCGTTGATTTGTGTTCTTCCATCTCTGCGATTACTCGCTTCTGCAGACAATCAATTGTCATTCAGTTCCTTCTCCTCTTCGATGTTCTATCCTCGCTTCGTGCAAGGACTTTTCTTGCTCTCGTATTCTCGAGTCTTAACTTTCAATTTTGAGCTAACTGAAGCAATTTTGTGCCCCTTGAAGTCAATCTTTCACATCTGTCCGAACCCGCTATGACTAAAGAGTTCTCCTGTGAACTTGAATCCGATCTTAGTAAGCCTCCGCGCTTGTTCTCCTCTCGGTTTCCTTGTATTCATAGTTCACTTCTATGCCTTGTAGATTCCGGCTGTACCACCATGGCGCCATGGGTCCTCCATGGGCGGCTGGTGGGCCGAGCGGCGCTAGAGGTCCTCCCTAGGTCGTTACTATAAAGTGTCTTGATCTGCAAACCTTGTTGGATGAATGTCGTCTGAATCTTCGTTGTTTTTGACCCCATTCAGAGAATTCTCATGTAAGTTTCAGGACGAAACTTCCTAAGTGGGGGAGAATGTAACAACCCGGTTTTATAAAAAAAAAACTATTCATTATTATTTATAAAAACCTAATCTATTCCTCTTACCTAACCCGAGCCCCCCCCCCCCTTCTTAAACCCGTCGGTCTACGGCAAGCAGCGTATCCCGCTCTTCCCGCAAACCGCAAGCTGCTCTTCTCCGCCTCACGCAAGCCGCACGCTAGGCATCAGCTCTCCCGATCCCGCCTCCCGCCTGCTCCCGCGCCTCCCTGCTCACCGCGATCTCCTCCTGTTTCCTTCTGTCGTAGCCGCCGACGACTCCTGCTATGACAGGCTGCTTCAGCTCCTTTGCAAGGGCCGATCGTCTCCTTTCCTCCAAAGGCCTGCAACAGCCGCCAACTTCTCCTCCCCAAGTCAAGGAAGGCCTTATTCCCTCCTCTCCAAGGGCAGACAACCCCCTCCTCAGTGCAGCAGCCTCTGCTCTTCCCCTCAAGAGGGCCGACACTAACTTTGGCTTCCTCCTTGCGCCCCGCTTGAACCTAGGGCTTCGCTCAAATCCTCCGCTCAGTTTTTGGACTCAATTTTGGTTCCTCTCGGGTAGATCTACTCTTCTTCACTCTTATTTTAGATTTGACCTAGTTCGTGAATTTTTCGCGCCCTATATTTCGTTCAACTTGTGTTTCAGATTTTTGCCCCTAGCGTAATCGTCTAACCTTTGGGTAATTGTGATTTCCGGCGTCGTCCGTCGATTCAATTGGCGGTTCGTGAAGGAAATCCCTCTCTGATCTATAGTTTCCCCTAGCCAAGCGCCGTCAAGTCTCCGTCTCCGCGCGGAATCTCTTCTCCCCTCACTTTTGAGGGAGGTAAATTTCTTACTCTCTCTCTTATTTGAATCTTGCGATAATTTATTTCTCGTGCTAACATTAGGGTTTTTGTTAACTCATTGTCGTATATTGTGGTATTTCAGCAGGTCTGATATCAAGTTTTCCGATTTCGCTTGTGCCGCAATTTGGTCACCTCCGTCAGCTTCAGCTTCTTTGAGGCAAGTAGAGATCACCTCTCTCTTGCAAACATTAAACTTAATTATTTTGTCTGATCTCATGTTTTTATGAATCAAAATTTAATAGATTGTTTTGTCAGTTACATTTAGATATTTAATCATTTATTAGACTTGTTCCTAGTTTGAGCTTCACGCGATAGAATTAGCACGAGTCGTGAATATAAATAATGATATTTGAGTAATTGAGAGACGAGTTAATGAATGATAGTTATTTGGATATTCAATTTGAGGATTTGCATTTTTATTTGATGAATAAATTGAGGACAGTAAGCTTGAGTACGAGCATTAATAAATTTGAAGACTCCTGGTTAGGGATTTAAAGATGGTTGAGTTATGTCACGCTCGTACCGTACACACTTTTGAATTGGAAAATCACATTTATAACGAATTATGGATAACAAATATATGTTTGATGATTTCATATTATGCTCGGTAGTGAACACATGTTTTTCTTGGAAGATAACTGTGCCCTAGAAATTGTTAACTGAGGCGAATTTTTGACATCTCCGATCCAATACACTTCAACTTACCTTTGCTTTTTACTCGAAAAAATTTTCCGGTTTCTGATGTCTGTATGGTTTTTGATGTCTGTCTGGTTTCTGATGTCTGTCGGATTGTAAGACTCGAGTAAAAACTTATTTCCAATCTGATCTTTCTCGTTGACATGAATCTGTATCACGATCTGAAGTTTCCTCTCATAATATTGTCATAAAATAATATGATAAATAATCTCATATGAAACACGAAAACAAATCCGTGGTTGTAAGCGAATCCTTGAACTGTAGCATCTAACTGGGCATCTGTCTGTTGGCATGGTCACGGCAAGCAGGATTACTTTTCCGATAAGACTTGCACTCAGATCTGATCGTGAGCCATGTGCGTCCGCTATAGCACCTACACCCTTCATCGATCACAGCTTACAACCTATTACATGAATAATTTTAGGCTATTCTCCGAAGTAGTCCAATTAACTAACTTGATCTGTTTAGCTTTTTGTTTGTTTGTCCCGGATAGTTTTGCTTCATGAGAATCTGGTACTCATACTTTTCTGCTTCTATTACTGTTCTGTAATTTACTTTGCTCGTTCTGTTTACTTCAATGTTCTGAGGCTTTTTCTTTGTGTTTTGGAATTGCCTTAGCTTTCGTGTCAGCGCCTCCAGGTCCTCGAGCCCGGTCTGCTTCAAGTTTCAGGTTCTATGTTTACCTTTCTTTTTCTGTCAAATAATTCTTTTATGTAATAATTGCAATCAACCATTTTCTCTGATATCATGGACAACTGCTAGACTATATAAATATTTATGTACTAGAATCTGAATATAACGCATGTGCACTCTCTGTTGCATTATAATGATATGAAAATTATAGTAGTAGCCTGTAAAACATGAATTTTACAAAATACATATGCATTTAAAATTTTGAAAGCTTCCGCATAATAAAAAAAACATGTTTTCCCCCAAAATAACTACTTTTAAACTATTTTCAGTGTTCTCTACACCCGCCTTAGCAGACATGGATTTCTTTTCGCCCATGCCTGTGGCATCACGGCCCGCCCGAAGCGCACTCTGACTTATGTCGAGACGGGTCGTGACAGTACTGAAATCCAGGGTTCGGGACTTCAAAATCATGATGACTTCTAACTCTGTTTCACAATTCCTGTGGCTACCAGTGATCGACGAAGAAGACTACCTAGAAGAGACCGATTATGAAAGGGCTTACAGTTTCTGTGGCCTTTCCCAGTCAGCTTACACAGTTCGCAGACAACATATGAATGCAGAAAGCAAATTGCTTGCAGACATTCTTGGCAAAGTCCTCCTCTGCAGGACCAATTCTATCAGCTACATCACCCCAGGCTTCTTTGATATGCTGACTGTTGTTATCTGTAGAATGAAATTTCAATGGGGCATGATGATTTTTGATAAGACTAAGGCAAGTATCAAGAGCCCTAACTATGACAGAATTCTATCTCTTTACTTAAACCAGATGATGTCAGATGTCTTCCTTATGAATAAGGGTATGACCCTTCACCACATGAAGAAAGTCTCGATCTCCTCCATCCAAAGATGAGAGATTATACTTCAGAAATCTGACCAAGCACCAAAGAAAAATGAAGATGAAGTCAGGACTCCATCTCCTCCTCATCAAATAACTGATCCAATTATTGAGGGGGAGCCTGCTCCATCTGTTCTAGTTCAGCCTTCTCAAACTCCAAATGCTGCCCCAGTTTCTACAGAAGTTCCAGCCCAAGTCACTTCACCTGCTGTTGCTGTACATTCAGTTACTTCTACCTCTTCTCGTGCTGCTGCAAGTACAATTTTGGAAGATAGTTCAACTCCATCAGTTGCTGCCCAGACCACCTCTCTCCAAGCAGAAAATTTAGATTTCATTCCTGAAGATCTACCTGATGCAGAAACCCTGACTGATGCTCAGGTAGCTGAACAAATTTTGTCTACAGATGATGATATCAACAAGATGATAGAGCAACTCTCTTCTAAAGAGCCTCTATTCACTGTACCTGAAGATCATCCTTGTCCACCAGTAGAGTCTCCTCAAGGAAAGTCTCCTCAACAAGAACATTCTTCTGAACCAGAACCAGAAAAATCTCCACTTGAAGATGTATATGATGAAGAGGTTGTCTCAATTTCTAACACTGAAGAAGAAACACTTGCTGAAGATGCTGACCCTCCTCTTCTTAGTCTCCATTTCAACATTCCCACCATATTAGCCAAAGATGTTGAAGATGAAGTCAGTACAATCAGAAGAAAACAACTTTCTACCTCTACTGTACAAATTGAAGAAACAGTTTAATGGAAAGCCCCAGCTCAACCTCCTCCTCAAACTGAAGTATTTCCTGATGGTAATATCTTGAGCAAGATTGAAGCAATGCTAGCTGAACAGAGAAATTATTTTGATACTTCTATTAAAGCTGTAACTGATAAAGTAACTGCTCTGGAGAAATAAATGAGCCGAGGATTTGCTAAAATCCAAAACAACACTGATGAGTTTAAAAGAATTTTACAAATTGGAGGAAAATCAATATATCACACAATTACCAACATTGGTGAGGTAATGGAACAGTCAGTCACTCTAGCCAATAATCAGATACAATTAGAAAAGAAAGCTCAAGAACGCAACTTCAAGACTTGTGAAGAAGTTGGGTTGTTCAAAGAAAGTGTCATTAGCACCCTATCTGTAGAAGTTAGAAAGGGGGAGGATTTAGTGAAAGAACAACTTGAGAAGAAAGTTCAAACAATGAAAAATCAATGAGATGATCAAATGAAACAAATTCAAGCATCAGTGCTCAAAGAAGTTAAGAGTACAAAGCTTTACACATATGATACTGCAATATGGATGTACAATCAGCTTTTCCTTGATCTATCAATTGACCCTTCTGCACCCCCTCCTGCTTGTCTGGATGTAAATAGATATACATTATCTCCATGTCCTGAATATTTTGAAGGACCACCTCCTGAAATCTATGAACAAGTACAGGAGCCTGAACAAGCAAATATGCCTCATCATGTACCTCCTGAGATACAGAAAGCTAAAAGAAGAAAATATGGTGAAGTTGCCTCTGCTAGCAGATCCACTCCTTATCCTGAAGCTGAAAGAAGAAAAGCTTAATAATTTTCTGAAGTATGGAGTCCAACCTCCAAATCCTTAATCCTTAAAACACTTAAACTTGTTGTTGATTTCAATGAAGACAGACATATTCATTATAGCTCCTATGAATGAGACTTATGTGAGAAATCTCTTATCAAGAGGAGATTGTATGACAGAGAGTATGGAAAGAACAATCCCAAGGCTCCACCCAAACCTCCCAAATACTTTCCTAAACCTTATAGTTAACAGAAGAGGCAACAAGATAAGCAGGACAAACAACAATAACAGCAGAACTTGTAGAAATTGAAGATGATCAAAAAATTCTTTTTTGAGATCTTGTGGAATTGAATTTTTTCTTGGACAATATCTATTAATATAAATCTTTAGTTTTGATGATCTGATTTTTCTATATCACAGCATTTCTTCTATTTATTATGGTTATTGGTTTCTTTATTTGTTTATCTTGTTGTAATTCACCTTAGTGTAGAGGGTTCTGACTTATACAAATAGGGAAAGATTGTTGGGTATTGCATCCACAATAACCCAGATTTGTATGAAATCACCCTTGAACTAAAATGAATTAAATTTGTATTTGATGTCTTTTCTAGTTGAGTGTTTGCATGATATATTTGTCAGGTGTAGTCCAATGTCAGTCTACAATGAGTCACCAAACACATGACCACACAATGTAATCCCTCATTGTGTGATTCATGGTATTGACTCATGTGTAGCCTCTTTATTGGGACACTTCTTTTTCAAGCACTTAAGTCATGAGAGAAAAGCTGGTTGCTGAATTTCTTGAAAAAAATAAGTTTTCAGACTTACAGAAAATTTCTAAGTCTTTTTCTCGAGTAGTACCTTTTGTAATCGAGTAAAACTAAAGTTTATACTCGAGTGAGATCAGTCATGTATTCGAGTTGCAGAAGCAGTTCTCGAGAAAGCTTAGTGTTGTTTTCGAGAAAGCCATGTGTACTCGAGTAATTCATGATTCTCCTTCTCGAGTTACCTCATTTCCAGTCCAAATTTTTTCTAAGTTTTTTTCTCGAGAAGCCAAAGTTATTTCTCGAGAAGGCCAGTATTACTTCTCGAGAACCAGAAGTCATTTCTCGAGTAACAGATTCTCTTTTCGAGTAACAAATACATTTTCTCGAGATGCATTATTTCTCTCGAGTAACAGAATAATTTTTCTCGAAAACAGAAGTTCATTTTTCTCGAGTACTTTCTCTCATTCTCGAGATACCTAAATTCCACCATGACATTTTTATCAAGTCTTTTTCTCGAGAAGCCAAAGATTTTCTCGAGAAAGCCTTGTATAGTTCTCGAGAACCAGAAGCCTTTTCTCGAGACCTTGAATACTCTTCTCGAGAGTCAGAACTCTTTTCTCGAGATACTTCCTTGTTCTCGAGTACCAGAATACTTGTTCTCGAGAATAAAAATTTATTCTTCTCGAGTACTTTCTCTCATTCTCGAGATAGCTGGATTCCACCTCTACATTTTTTCTAAGTACTTTTCTCGAGAACTTCATAATTCTTCTCGAGAAACAGAATACTTCTTCGCGAGTACAATTGACTCTCTCGAGAAATGCAGTACCGATTTTTGAATTTTTCTTAAGTCCCGACAGAAGTAATTTCAAATATAATTAGCACTTGATTGGTCAACGTGACATGCATTTAATGAGATTATGACCGTTAGGCTAGTCCTATAAAAGGTCTTATCATAATCGACCAACCATAAGAAAAAAACATAAGTATTCTGAATCGCAATTCTCTTTCTAAATCGGGAAGCCGCCGCTGTTTATTCTCTTCATCACCGATCTGCTTTCGATTCAAGAGATTCAGAACAAGAGATTCAACAGATCAAAATTTTCTACATCGACAGATCCTTTCCTTGATCGTGCTGAGTCCAAAGTTTTCAGATCCAGAGATTTCTCCTTTGTCTTCTTCGATCTATTTCTGACAGAGCTTCAAAGTTTAAGCGCTGAAGATTCAGATCTGAGATATTACTGTTTGTATATTTCTCTGTAAATCATTTTATTCTTGTAGGAGATTTTTCTCCGAGTTGTAGGAGCTTTGATCTCCGAGATTTTTGTAGGAAGTTTCTCTTCCGAGTGTAGATCCTGTTTTGGGGGATCGAGTTGTAGGAACCTTGTTCTGAGTTGTAGGATTGTTTTCAATCTGAGAAAATAGTGGAGTAGCCGAGTCTAGTGCGTTGCTAGATCAGTGAGGTGGAAAGTGGATGTACCCAAGGTTGAGGAACCACTATAATTCTTGGTGTCGTCTGTGTATGCTTGTTTAGTTTCTGTGCATCGCTCTTACAAATTTTTATTCCGTATAAAGACACAGAACTCACCTATTCACCCCCTATAGGTGATTTAGGTAGACAACTTAAACGTTTTCACGACATCGTTTGTCACACCCTTTGATGGTTCGTGAAGGAAGTCCTCTCCGAATTAGGGTTTCCCCTAACCCAAGCATCGCCAAGTCTCCGCTTCTACGTGGTATCTCGTCCCCTCACTCGTGAGTGAGGTAAATTTCTAAACTCTGTTCTTGCTTGAGTCTTGCGATAGATAAATTACCTGTGTTAACATAGTTATAATTTATTATAGCGCTTTCGTCGTTCTTGTACAGGTTCGCTTGAGGAGTCCCAATTTTGCTAGCGCCGCTTAGCCGCCAATTGCAGCTTCTTTCAGGCAGGTAGAGATCTTTCTCTCTTCCAAACATTGAACTTAATTACCTTGTCTGATCTTATATTTCTCTGAATTCGTCCTTGATTACTTGTTTCGTTAAATAATTTAGATCTCGTATCCCTAAATAGACTTGTTATCCTCTTGAGGTTCCCGCAATAGGAATAACGGGAGTCGTGAGTGTAAATGATGATATTTGGATAATTGGTAGACAAGTTAGTGAACGATATTTAATTAGATATGTAAATTGATGGATTTTATCTCTTTTGAGGAATAATTTGAAGAATAATAGAGCGTTAATCTTGAACAACATTGTCACGATAATAACTGTAATGAATTCTGGTTAATAAGTATATGATTGATGTTTTGATGTATCATGCTCGTAACGCACTTTTTATGTGGAAAATACTTGAGTTCAAGGATGATTTAACCTAGGTATGTACCTGATATCTCCGATCTGATACATTTCAACTTACCTCTGCGATTTACTCAAAAAATCTTCCGGTTACTAAAACATTAACCCCTCGAACCCGCAAGAGTCAAAACTCACTGTTTGATTCCTTCTGTGTCGTCGAATCTGGTTTCTGATGTCCGCCTGGTTTCTGATGTCTGTCTGGTTTCTTAGGTCTGTTCTAAGACTTGAGTGAATGTTGCTTCGTAACTCGATTTCTCTCTTGACGCGTTTATGAACCCTAATCTTGTATAGTTTGAATCGCCAAATTTGTCTCAGGTCTTGATATGTTATGAATCTCCTAAATCTGGAATCTTTAAAATTATTAATGTCATAAGCAACCAGTGAATGACAGTGCTAAATTGATGTGACGCCTTGAATCGAGTTTCCGCTTGACTGACAACGGAAAATAATTAATGGTCATATCAAACACAACTGTTTTGATAAGACTTGCATTTAGACTTACTTTAAAATCACGTGCATCAAATAAAACACTTTCACCTTCCACTAATTACAGCTAATGACGTTTCTGGATCTGACTATATGTTATACTCCGGAGTAGTCTAATAAACTAACTTGTTCTATTTAGCTCCTTTATTACCTGTCCCGAATTGTTTTGTTTCATGAGAAACTGGTACACTCCTACATTTCTGCTTCTATTACTGTTTTGTATATTTACTTTGCTCACCTGTTTATTTCAATGTTTTGAGACTTTTCCTTTCTGTTTTGGAATTGCCTTATCGTTCGTGTAGCGTCGCCAGGTACTCAAGCCCGATCAGCATCAAGTTCTAGGTTCTATATTTACATTCCTTTCGCTGTCAAATATTTCTTTTATGTAATTATTACAATCAGACATTTTTTCTGGAATCATGTACAACTGTTAGACTATTTAAATATTTATGTACTAGAATTTAAAATTAATGCATGTGCACACTCCATTGAATAATTTGCATGCAAACTATAGTAGTGGCCTGCAAAGCATAATTTTTTTTTCAAGTACCTGTGCATTTTAAACTCTGAAAGCTTCGCATAACAAAGATCAAACCGTTTTTACTTAAAACTAATTATTTTAAAACTATTTTCAGCATTCTTTGCAACCGCCTTAGCAGGCATGATTTCCTTCCGCCCATGCCTGTGGCATCACAACTCGTCACAAAGCGCACTATGACTTTTGTCGAGACGGGTCGTGACCGTTGGTATCAGAGAAGATGTCCATGATTACAGAGAAAATGTCTGATTGTAATCATTACATAAAATAAATATTTGACAGTAAAATGAATGTAAACATGAACCTGAAACTTGATGCTGATCGGGCTCGAGTACCTGGCGGCGCTGCACAAACGCTAAGATAATTCCAAAACAGAAAGGAAAAGCCTCAGAACATTGAAATAAACAAGTGAACAAAGTAAATATACAAAACAATAATAAAAGCAGAAATGTAAGGGTGTACCGGTTTCTCATGAAGCAAAATTATTCGGGACAGACAAATAAAGTAGCTAAACAGAATAAGTTAGTTTATTAGACTACTATGGAGTATAACATATAGTCAGATCCAGAAACGTCATTAGCTGTAATCAGTTGAAGATGAAAGTGTTTTATTTGATGCATGTGATTCTAAAATAAGTTTAAATGCAAGTCTTATCAAAACAGTTGTGTTTGCTATGGTCATTTATTGGTTTCCGTTGTCAGTCAATCGAAAACTCGATTCAAGGCATCACATTAATTTAGCACTACCTTTCACTGGTTGCTTATGACATTAATGATTTTAAAGATTCCAGATTTAGGAGATTCATAACATATCAAGACCTGAGACAAATTTGACGATTAAAATTGTACAAGATTATGGTTCATAAATGCGTTAAGAGAGAAATCGAGTTACCGAGCAACATTCGCTCAAGTCTTAGAACAGACCAAATAAACCAGACAGACATCAGAAAACGGATGGACATAAAAAACTGGATTCGACGACACAGAAGGAATCGAACAGTGAGTTTTGACTCTTGCGGGTTCGAGGGGCTAATGTTTTAATAACCGGAAGATTTTTCGAATAAATCGCAGAGGTAAGTTGAAATGTATGGGATCGAAGATATCAGGTACATACCTAGGTTAAATCATCCTTGGACTCAAGTATTTTCCATGTAAAAAGTGTGTTACGAGCATGATACATCAAAACATCAATCATATACTTGCTAACCAGAATTCATTACAGTTATTATCGTGACAATGTTGCTCGTGATTAACACTCTACTATTCTTCAAAATATTTCTCAAAAAAGACAAAATCCATCAATTTACATATCCAATTAACTATCGTTCACTAACTCGTCTCCCAATTATCCAAATATCATCATTTACACTCACGACTCGCGTTATTCATATCGCAGGAATCTCAAACGTATAATAAGTCTATTTAGGGATTAGAGATCTAAATTATTTAACGAAACAAACAATCAAGGACGAATTCAGACAAATATAAGATCAGACAAGGTAATTAAGTTCAATGTTTGCAAGAGAGAAAAATCTCTACTTGCCTGAAGGAAGCTGCAATTGGCGGCTAAGTGGCGCTAGCAAAATTGGGACACCTCAAGCGAACATGTACAAGAATGACGAAAGTGCTATAATAAATTATAACTATGCTAACAGAGGTAATTTTTCTATCGCAAGACTCAAGCAAGAATAGAGTTTAGAAATTTACCTCACTCACGAGTGAGGGGACGAGAGATACCACGCAGAAGCGGAGACTTGACGATGCTTGAGTTAGGGGAAACCCTAATTCGGAGAGGACTTACTTCACGAATCATCAAAGGGTACGACGAACGATGCCGGAAATCACAAATACACAATAGGGTTAGGGAATATAATAGGGCACATATTGGATCAGCGAAAATATGCAAATTGGAGGAAAAATTTCCAAGAATAAATAAAGGAAATTTGAATAGTCGGGGAGAGGAGGGAGATTCTTACCACGGAAGTCAAATTCGAGCTCAATAAGGAGAGGGGAGAAACCCGAGGCATCTCTCTCGCAAAATACCAGGCCAAGACTGAGGACGAAGAGGGCTTTCAACCCTAAAAGAGGAGGGAAGGTGGCTGTCATCCCCCTTTTGGAGGAGAAACTTGTTGCTGACCTCAAGAAATGAAGCGGAGGGCTCCAGGTCGTCGTCTCTGAGGAAGAGGAGTCTGCTGCCGCTGCTGATCAGCACAAGAGGGAGTGCAGGACGAGGCGGGGGAGCTTGAGGAGGCACCGTCAGCCTGAGACGGAGGAGGAACAAGAGGAGGGGGCGGTGCTGGAGTTGCCGGCCAAATAAAGGAGTGCACGAAAGGGAGAAGCCGGAGGTGACGGTGGCGGGCAGGAGGCGCCGACGTTGGCGCTGGAGCAGGCGACGTTACAAAAATTAGGAGCAAGGCTTCGTGGCTTGAGGGAAAACGGGAGTCGGCGTGGGTTTGCTGGATCGAGATTAAGAGGAGGGCCGACTCGGGTTGTATGGGGGGAGCAATTTAGGTTTTTAATTTTTCTTTTATTATCATAAAACCCTTATTATTATTATATCAAAACCGGGTTGTTACAATAACTTTCATGGTCGATCGCCCTGACATGAATCTAAATTGATTCTCCGAGTTGCTAGTCTCTCTTCTCATTCTTCTTTCTATTACTCATTCTCATAGTTTTATAGTATTTCTCACTAATTTAATTCTTCTGTATTTAATATAATTTTGTATATCTCTTTTGTTATTATACAAAAGTACAAAGATAATTTCTCTCAATTGGTCTGACATATTCTTTGACTTCAGTATCTCATTGAAAAAATATGTAAGTCACAAAATTCCCTTTTCCCTAGATATTTTCATACTTCGATGAGTATATCGTCTGACCCGATCACCTTTTCATTTTTCATGTTCTTTAGAACATATTTTACCCTTGATACTTGAATTTTACGATAAAACGTTATGTTTCTATACTTTTTCAGTTTACTTAATCATTCAAATTCAATTCATTGTTTTTATTTTATTATAGAGTTTATAAAAATACTTTAGTCATCGCTCTTTAATAGTCACATCATCTGTCAAAACTGTATTTGTTTCATCCTTTATGCATTTATCTTGACTTAAATCTCGTCTTCTTCTCTCCAGCTCCAGTAAATTTTTTATGTCATGCTGTCTATCTTTAATATCTAGTCACTTATAAAATTCATCATAAACTTGACTTCTTGCTTTACTTACTGCATGTTTAGCTTATTTTTTGACGACTTTATGTCTTATCAAGTTTTCATCATTCCTTTAAGCATATAGTGTTTATAGCTGACTTTTTTTGCTTTAACTTTGTCTTGCATTTTCTCTTTCCACCACCATGACTTTTTTTTGGGGATGCACGACTTTTTGATTGTTCAAGTAAGTTCCTTCTGCTTATCCTTAAATGTGAAGACATAATTTTCCATGATATACTAGGATCAACATAAGGGTCATCAACTAGTTGTTCCATAACTATTGTTTTGAAAACAACCAGTTTTTCATCTTCAAGTTGCACCACCGAATTTTTGGTAATACTTTTGTCCATACCTTAAATTTATTATATTTAATTTGTACGTTCAACAATACTAACCTATGTTATTTTGTCAAACTTTCTCTTGGTATAACTTTATAATCCTTATAATTTTTTTTATATTTTTTGTGAGTTATAAAATAATAAATTTGTGACTTATTTGATCCGCTTTTAAATGTAATTAAATGTTTTTCTCTTTATGAAAATCATATTTGTCACAATTAACTCATGTGATATGACGAAGTCTAAAATGGTTTGTTTTTCTTCATTTTTTTCTCTATATCCAAATCTTCCATTAACGAATATATAATCTGTATTTTTCTTCCCTATGTCCATTTAAGTCACCTCCTATGAAAATCTTCTCTCTTTGTGATATTTCTCTTACTAAATCATCTAAGTCTTCCCAAAATTATATTTTAATAGCTTTACTTAATTCTACTTGTGATGCGTAAGTACTGATCACATTAATAGTTTTCTTTTCTATGACCAATTTAAAAGTTAAGATTTTATTACCTTTTTTTACTTACCCCACCAACTTCATCCCTTCATCTATTATGCACAATAATATCTACTTCGCTGCTTATTTTTTTGTGTACTGTAATTTAAAACCTTAATTGTCTAAAAAATTTGCTTTCTCATCCGCCCATTTAGTCCCTTGCATGCTTAAAATATTTATGCTTCTCCTAATCATCGTATCCACTACTTCCATTGTTTTACCCATTAGCGCACCTATATTTCATTTTCCAAACCAAAGTCAGTTAAAAATCCTACGATATATTTTCCTCAGACGTCTAATATGTGAGGAGCCGACCCCAATATAGTGGGATAAATTGAGTGTTGTTGTGTTGTTGTCTAAAAAGTGACGATTTTTACCTATTTAACATTGCACTCATGTTCGCTTGGAGGTGTAACAATCCTTGACAAGACGCCGCATTCAGACCATACGACGAGGACTCTTGCATATTTAACACTACACTCAAGTCTTGGAGATGTAGCGGTCTTTGTCAAGTCACTGTATTCGAACCATACAACGTGTTACTTAGAAGGAACAACCTAGTTTTTGCACAATTTCTCAAATGATCCATATTCATAAGAGTGACTAAATTTTACGCTGGGCGTGTATCTAACACAACCTTCACCATTTTTCATCCAGGCTTGGGACCGCATATGCGAGTTTACATTCTTATAGTAAGACTTTAAAAATATAATTGAATTTTATATCATTCAACTACACAAACAATCAACACAAAACTATAAAATTAATCAGTTGTTGATTATATTAAAAATTAAAAGAAAGCAAATAATGTGAAATAAAAAAACATTTTTATAACTTATAATTATAAGTTCTAAGGTAGCAAATAAAAAATACACATGATTATAAAATATCAAATAATAGTTTTTGTTCGACAACCCAATAGTCAATCGTAAAATCATTAGTACAATTCCTTAATAGATACATCGATCATATACTCATCATCAAGTATCACATGTTTCTCATCATCACCACTAGCATTATCATCATCATCTTAAATTGCATCGAGGTCACTGCGTCTTATGTTGAGATCTTCAACTCCACATAAAATAAAAGAATTTAATTAAGTGAGAATGATACATAATGTAGTTTAAAAATTGTGCATTATCAAATAATTTATTGTCAAACTTACATTCTTCGTTCACTTTCGTGGAGGATTCTTCAACATTCCTTTTAGCACTATCATCTATATGTTTCATGTGCATCTCTATTTCGAAGCATCCCCAACTAGTTGCCCTCACGAGGAAAAATTGGATCTTCTCTCTCTGTGATCCATTCATCGTCAGAAGGGATATTTTCAAAATTTAAAATCTTTTCTTTCAACTGCATATCCCTTCTATCTTGTCGTTCCATTAACTTGTTATACATCATAAAACTAGATCATTCATTTTCTTTTGTTTCATTCCGGGGCCATATTGGCTGATTGCTTCAACCATACTTTTGAACTCCGGGTTCTTCACATAATTGAATAAAATTGCACTTGTATAGAAAAAGCGATCAATTTGTTTGACTTGTTTTTCATGTGCATCTTTCTTGAAAATATGATTAATTGTAGATTGACTCGATTTTGTGACAAAAACATCCATTGACTTCTTTTCTTTTTATATTTTTTCTATTCTCAATTCTACCTCATAATTAGCACTGAATTCCTCAATATTTCTTCTCTTTTTAGAGCCTGAATAATACTCAAAAATATTTCTCACATTTTTGATTACTTTAGTGCAAGCTTCTACATTAAAATTGGTCTCTGGTAAATGATATTTCTATCCGTATATCCCAGCAGATCAAATCACTAAACTATATTTACATTGCATTTTTTTGGTCATAATATTAATTTCAATCTCATGCTCCCAATCCGAATCACTTGTAGAACCAGATGCATTTTTTTGGGACTTTTTGCTAACGGAATTTGAACCCGACCCCAAAGGAGAAATCTATAAGTAAGCATGCAAATAGAAGTACAAATAAAATTAAAACACTTCAATAAACAATAACAGACTAAACATTTAAATAAATAATAACAATATGTTTGCACAATTCAATAAACAATATAAAGAGAAGTAATAACAATGACCGTATAACAAGTGAAAGAAAAAAGTCACGAAGAATATAATGAAATGAGAATATCAAGCATGGTAGGAGTATAAAAGCATATGTAACTCAGTCACACTCATAGTGTAACAGAACAAAAAAATATGATCTTTTTGTCTCTCAAATGTATTCTGCACTCTATGAACAACTGAGATTATCTCATGTCGCTTTTTAAGTTCCTCCAATTTTGTCTGCCGAGAAGCCCTAATTTCAGGGAGAAGGTCTTTTAAAAAATTGGAATTGTGTGTTTAGCAATAGGCCAGAATATAAATAGTTAATGCATCTGATAAGAACTGAATGACAAGGAAACAACAACGAGGAATATAATGAGAAACGAGCAATTTGTTCCTCTTAAATTTGTTTGCAACTTTCCGAAATACAGGATATGAGAACAGAGAAGGAAATCGGGAATACCTATGTAGGCCAAGCTGTTGAGAAGCCTTTGCAGATATAGAAGTGGGCTGGAAACAATCAAACAGCAACCAGAAATACACTATAAATGACTACAAATCTGAGAAGAGAGCAGGAAATCTAAGCCTTTGCATAAGAAAAGAGAGCACAACATGATTGTAGGAAACAACATCAGGAAATAAGAAACGAGAGCCGGTTACCTATCGGAAGTATGTGGAGACAACAAAGAGAATTTGATAACAAACGGAAGTAGCAGGAGCTAGCCAAATGACGCCGAAAATAGCTGGAATTGGCCGAACAAGAATGGAGAGGAGGAAATCAGGCCGTCAGAGCGCCTGGGGAAGGGGAATAGGGGTTTCCTTTTCGCGTGAGGCGGCGGCGGCAGTTGGGCATAGATAAGATGAATAAAGGGGCGATGGTCTTCTTTTATTATGAATAAAGAGGAGACTTTTGGATCGCTATGATCACGTTAATAGATCAGGATCCTAACGATCCTACGATCCCACACGCAATCCATTTTGTTAAAAATCTAATTTCGATCTTGTGTGTGATTCAAATCAATACTCAGGATCTAGATTGTAGGATCATCAGATCCTACGATTCGTATCGTGATCTTGGTAACATTGGTCTCTTGATCACTTCTAATAATGACCACTGAATTATTCATCTCATTTTGGATTTGCTTGAGGAAATTAGTGAGCATTCTATAATTATCAGATTTGCTTCTCAAAAAGCACACACGTGAATCGAGAAAAATCATCAATGATTATAAGTGTTAGAAAATACTAGGAAAAATGATGTATTAACTCATGTAGGAGATAGTGTTTAGTCCCACATTATTTGTATAGCTAGTTCTTACTCTCTTATTTCATATATATTTGTACTCATACTTTTTTTTCGGTATTAAAGAATTATATACAATGTTTGGAACTTTCTCTATATGGTATCAGAGGGATACGGTCCAATCTGTTTTTTCTAACCGCCTGCTCCGCCTACTTGTCGGGCCGCTTATTCTCCTGCCTAGCCGGGCCGCTTATTCTCCTGCCTAGCCGCAGTGTCTTGCGGCCTGCTCCCTTTCTAACCGCTTTCGGGTGGTTAGAATTTCTATTAACTGCGGCTTCCCTCGCGGTAACGGTCATTCTTACCGCTTCCTTCGCTCTCTCTCTCTCTCTCTCGTGGCTTCCACCCCTTATTCTCCTTCTTCTCCCTTTTGTAACCTTTCTAACAGGTGGGGTCTTCCCTCCCTTGTTTCCTCTGCCCGCGCGGTTTCATCCCGGCTAACCGCTTTCCTCTACTCGGTGAGGTCTCCCTGTCTACCCGCCGAGATCTTCCCTTCTCGCTGCTCTCCCCCCTTCTCGTCGCGACTTCTCTTAGTCGCTACTCGCTGCGGTCTCCTTGTCTACCCGCCAAGTTCTGGCCTTCTCGCTGCTCTGCTCCCTACTCGCCAGTCGCCGCGACTTGTCTTTAGTTACCGCGTCTTCTCTTCTCGCCGCGATTTGTACTCTTAGTCGCTGTGACTTCCCTCATCCGGCGAGCTCCGCATCTAGGTCACAGCTTCTTCCCTTGCCATTATTATGCTCACCGTGACCGTGTGGCTGAAAGATATGGTACCTAAACACCTAGAGGGAGGGTGAATAGGTGACCTAATCCTTTTCTAACTTTATTGGCAGCAATCAGTTATTTCACAGCAAACTAACTAGTTTATCACAGCAAAACACAGCATACACAGCAACAGTTTTCAGCACAGTACAGCACACAGTGATTTATAGTGGTTCCCCAAGATATGGGTACATCCACTTTCCCCCTTCGCCTATCTAGCAGTATACTAGATTCGGCAAAACTCCTGCACTGTATCAGAACCCAAATTGGTTCCTACCTCAGGCCCAAAGCCTTACAACTCAGCTTTATCCCAAAGCCTACACTCAGCCAATCAAGGCCTACACTCAGCCAATCCAAGGCCTACACTCAGCCAACAAGGCCTACACTCAGAGATCTCTATCTCCTACACTCAGGCAAACAAGCCCTACCCTCAGCCTTTATAAATATAGGCTTACAATCACTCAGATCCAATGGATCCTACAAGTTAAAAGGATATTACAAAATACAACTCTACAACTCAGAAAGATAAGAGGGGAGTTGAGAGATTCTTGATGAGTTCTTGGAAGAACTCAGCTGTATCCAATCTGACTTAGCTTTCTTCAAAGCTTCTTGAGTAGAACTGAATAAGACTGAATCCTCTGCAGTTGTTCCTTGACCTCTGCTTCTTAAGAATCAGAATTGAATCTGAATCCTTCTTCTCAGCCTAGTTCCAGAGGCTGATTTCTTGGATGGAGCCCTCTCTCTCCAACTTCTTAGATCTGCACTTGGACTGCAAGATCTTCTTGTGTTGATACTCAGTATATCACTTTTCTGATTACTTGAATAATCTATACCACTTGTTAATCACTTGATCAACTCTTTCAACAACAGTTTCTGTAAACTGTGGGTGCCTATTTATAGGCCTTCTTCATGGTAACCGGCTGGTCCGGTTCATAACTGACTTCTGACATCTCTGACAGTTGCTGTAGACCGGCTGGATCGGCAGCTGTCATGTCAACCAGTCACTTCTTGAAAATCTCTAACAGTCAGTAAGTGTCGAGACTTTCTGTCTTTAAGTGTCGACACTTATAGACCAAGTGTCGACACATGCTTTGTAAGTGTCGACACAAGTCTACAAGGTGTCGACACATATCCTTGTATGTCTCGACACAGATTCTTCTTCATGTGTCGACACTGAAATTGAGTGTCGACACAAGTACTTGTTCTTCTAGCTTTTGCTGAATTCTTCTATGTGTCGACACATCTCCTTTGTGTCGACACATCTTCTTGTGTTGAATCTGTCAAGTGTCGACACTGCTCCTTGGTGTCGACATATAGTCTTCTATGTTGAATCTTGCTGAGTGTCGACACAGCTCCTTGTGTCGACACACCTTCTTGTTGTTGAGACTTCAGCTGGGTGTCGACACATTCCCATAGTGTCGACACTTGTACTTAGAATAATTTGTTGTTCTTTCTGTTCTTTGATAAGTGTCGACACAGCTCCATATGTCGACACTTTTTTCAAGTGTTGAGTCTTCAGCTGTGTGTCGACACATTGTTCTGGGTGTCGACACATACTTCAAATGTTGACTCTTCTGTTGAGTGTCGACACATTGTGTTGAGTGTCGACACATGCTTCAAGTGCTGACTCTTCTGCTTAGTGTCGACACATTGTGTTGAGTGTCGACACTTGTACTTAGACTCTGCAGACTTTTACTGAGTGTCGACACATACTTCAAGTGTTGACACTTACTGGTGTAGACACAGCTTCACTGGGTGTCGACACAGCTCCTTGTGTCGACACTTTCTGTCTGCACTTTTCTTCACTGAGTGTCGACACAGCTCCAAGTGTCGACACTTTCTGTCTGGTGTCGACTTTGCATCCCAGGTGTCGACACAATGACTCTAAGTGTCGACACATCTTATCTGGGTGTCGACACAAGTCTTCTTAAGTGTCGACACTTTCCCTCTGGGTGTCGACACATGGACTTAGAAACTTTTTGCTTCAGTCCAGTACTTTCTTAACCTGCATAAGTAACTCAAACATACATCAAATACATTATGATGTATATCATTGAGTTGGGTGAGGCTTCTTCAAATCAGGTACATTTGACCAATGTACCCAACAATCTCCCCCTATTTGGAGAAGTCATAACCCTTAGTCAATGATATACACCATCCATAATTAAATTACAAAATGATGTACAGCAGATTATATTCAGCAGGGTAAACATAAACATGTAGAAATACACACATGTATACACATTCATCATTTCAGAACAATCAAGAAATAGACACATTTACAGAACAATCATGAAATATATTTATCATTTATTGTTCTAACATTTTTCTTATACATCTTCAATGTTTTACAAAAATGTTTTACATTAAAAAGGAATGCAACATAATCTTCAAGTAAAATCCTAATCTATTTCTGATCAGGTTCCTTGATAACAATTCCCTTTCCAGCTTGGACTTGAGCTTTGATAGGGGCTTCAACAGTTGCAGCATCAACAGGCTTCTTTCCTTTTAAGTCCTTCTTCTTCAGCTCTTCTGCTTTGATTTTCTGTCTCTCAAAATAGTGGTATGGCTTGGGGAAGTACTTGCTAGGCTCCACAGCAGTAGGAGGTAGCTTTCCCATCTTAGCCTTCCTTCTGAATTGTACTATAGCCTCCTGCCTGATCTCATGCTTTCTCCATTCTGCCTCAGAGAACCATTTGTTCCTGTCATTCATGTTGTCTTTGGCAGCTTTCCAGACAGTTAGAATTATATTTCTAGAGGTAGGGCTCCATTGTTCAAAATCTGGCTTTTGTTCTGCTTGTTCCCTAAACCTCTTTTTAGACAGCCTAGTCTCTTCTTCTTTGTTCAGAGCCTCTTGCAGAGCTTCAGAAATAGGTTGAACAACCTTCTCAATATGAACATTGGCCTTGCCCTCAGTTGGGCTATACATTGTGCTGACATCTGCTTGAACCATATCAAAATCTGGAGGTGGATAAATCACTTGAGCTACTTCTGCTTGCTCACCTCCAAGATATGCAGTTTGAATTCCTGATTCAGCCACATTATCATCATCACAAAGTGGAGGATAGCCTAGTGTAGCTCTGATGGAGTTAGATATCCATTTGGCATGGTCAGAGCTAGCTTTGACTAAGACCCTCTCCCCCTTTATGACTTCTCTGGCCATATGGTCTCTGACATCATCCTTTTGAAACCTTATCTGACTGTCCAAGTATCTGATTCCCTCTTTAAAGTAAGGTCTGAGCTTAGTGAGCTGTTCAGAGATGGCCTTCTGGGAATCTTGAATTGCAGTCTTGACAGCAGTAATCTCAGCTTGAAATACCTTATCAAAGTCAGCCTTAGCAGCAGCAGTAGATGTTGAAGGTTCAGCAGTCTTATTCTTCAACTCAGTGACTATAGCATTATGGGAGGCAGTCAAATTATCATTCATTCTTAACTGATTTTCCAGCACATATCCTTGCTTTAATGCTATATCATCTACCTGAGCCTTGATCTTCTCCTGGTGAGTTGCCAAATAGACTACTGCATTCCCACCCTTGTGGAAGCAGTCAGTCATCTCCTTTTTGTTCAGGTTCATTTCAAACCTTATAGATTTTATATCTTGTGCAAGATCAAACTGTAGGGACTTGTGCCCTTCATCCACATAAGCCTCTATTGCCTTCCTTTGCTCATCCAACTTGATCTGCATGGCAATCATCAAAGCACTATAATCAACTGTTGGAGCTTGTTGAACAATAGGCTGTGGGGCAATGGATTGCAAGGCTTTTTTATAACTCTGGCTTCTCCTTTTGAAGACATAGAGTTTCTTCTTCTTGGCCCTAGCACTCTCCTCATCTTCAGAGGCAGAAGTGCTGGCAATATCAACCCTGTCCTTAGGGCTTTGAGGCTTCTCAGGTTGCACATCAGGTGCTTGCTCAGTTTCTAGCCTAATAGGCTCTTCCAGAACTGTCAGTTGCTCCCCCTTAGTAGCAGCATTCTTATCTTCAGCAGCAGCACTCTTATCTTCAGCAGCAGCATCCTTGTCCATATCAAAATCTTCTTGATCTAGATTTAGGAATAAATCCTCCATTGTATATTCAGGTGGAGATGGAGCTGGAGACAGTCTTTGCTCTTCAACCACTGACTCAGGTACCACTTCTTGTTCAGCAGATTTGTCTTCTAAAACAACATCTGGAACTTGACTGTCTAGCTGAGTTTGCTGATGGACATCAGACAAATTAGCATCTTCTATAATATAGTCTAAAGTTTTTAGGTCAGTGAGTACCTCTTGGATAATGATGGTGGCTTGCTCACTGTCCAGAGTAGATGGTTCTTCTACTACTGGAAGCTCCCCCTGGCTGTGATCCCGATGGATGGGGCTAGCTTGAGGCAGCTCCCCCTGGATCTCAGCATTATCTGCAGCAGCAGGGGTCTTCTCTGCAGTCACATCCTCTTGGTCATCAGGAGTGAAGACAACATGTTCTTCACTATCAGAACTGCTGGAGGACTCTTGTGCCACAGCAGCAGTTTTTCTCTTCTTCTTAGGAGGAATCTCCTTCTCAGTAACTGGCTTCTCTGGGGTTGCCACTTCCTTGGACAACACCTTGTCCCATCTGGAAAATATCCTGTGGTCCATCTTCCTCATGTGGTTGATCTTGCTTCCAACAGCATTGCTCATTACCTCTGGTATTGTACCAGCTAGGTAGAGACTTATAATTCTGCCCAGATTGGGCTTCTTCAAGCTCTCCTTGATCTTGTCAAAAACCACTAGAGACCAGTCTGTTCTTAGAGTAAAGATTATTCTGGTCATAATTTCAAACATAGAGGCAGACACCCTGTCATGCCCTCCTGGCTTACTGAGAATAACCTTGCCCACAATTTCAGACATGAATTTTCCTTGACTGTTCATGCCTTTCCTGTTGAATACCGATCCTATCTTCATCTTGGGATCAAGACCACACCAGGTAAGAGCTTCCCTGGTCTTTGAAGCAGTTACTTCCTCTTCATCTTGAGTTTTAGGTAGCTGGAGTACCTTCCTCAGATTCTTTGGTGAAACCTTGACCTTAGTCCCATGAACTCTGGATTTGATTCTGTATCCAGATTCATCTACAGCAGCTCCATTAAGGAATTCAAGAACTTCCTTCTTCCAAATCTTTGTTGGTTCTGAAACCAAGTATTCGAGTCCAGAATTGGCGATTAGGGTTATCACCGATTGGATTTCTTGATCTGCGTCGTCGAACGCGCCGCGCACCAGCTCATAGCCCTCGTTCACGTTCTCCTCAAGCTTAGGAGCCATTAGGGTTTGGAGAATTTGTCTTTAGAAAAGAGAAGTGTCGACACAAGAGTTTTGGTCTCGAAACTTTGAAAGCGTGTCGACAAACAAAGACAGAACCCTATTTATACCTTCCTGATTTTGAAGATGAACAGGCGGGACAGCTAGCTTAACATGTGTCGACACTGGCAATAAGTGTCGACACTGACTTATAATGTCTCGACACATATGTGTCGACACAAGTTTAGTCTACAGAGTTTATGTGTCGACACTTGGTTATGTGTCGACACAACATAACTCGACACATTGTCGAGACTTTACTTAGAAAAATTCTGAGTAAAACTTAAGTGTCGACACCATATTGAATGTGTCGACACCTACTTGACATGTGTCGACACTAACATTCTGAAGTGTCGACACCACATTCCTAGATGTGTCGACACCATATTCCTAGATGTGTCGACATCATATTCCTGAAGTGTCGACACCACTATTCTGTGTCGACATAGACTTGTCTATGTGTCGACACCTTTTTACTTAGTCAATTTGCTATTCTGTAAACTTAGTCTAAGTTTATCATTCCTAGTTCAATTTTGAATCTATTGAACTTAGCTTCTTCTAAGGGCTTAGTAAACATATCAGCTACTTGTTCATCTGTTTTAACATATTCAAGTGAAATATCTTCTCTTTCTACATGTTCTCTAAGAAAGTGATATTTAATCTCAATATGTTTTGTTCTACTATGAGATACAGGGTTATTAGCTATTGAAATAGCACTTGTAGAATCACAGTAAAGTGGAGTTCTACTTACCTGAAATCTATAGTCCTCTAGCTGATGTTGAATCCACAGAAGTTGAGCACAGCAACTTCCTGCAGCCACATACTCTGACTCAGCTGTGGAGATAGCCACACTAGTCTGCTTTTTGCTGCTCCATGAAATTAGTCTTCCACCTAGGAATTGACAGGTTCCAGTAGTGCTCTTTCTATCCTTTTTGCATCCTGCAAAGTCTGCATCTGAATAACCTGTTAGATCAAAGTCTCCATTCCTAGGGTACCAGAGGCCTAGATAGGGAGTGCCCTTTAGATATCTCAAAATTCTCTTGACAGCAGTCAAGTGAGACTCTTTAGGGCAGGCTTGATACCTTGCACAAACACATGTAGCATACATGATGTCTGGTCTACTAGCAGTCAAGTATAATAGGGAGCCAACTATCCCTCTATACAAGGTTTCATCTACAGGTTTCCCTGCATCATCCTTGCTAAGAGACATACTTGACCCCATAGGAGTCTTCATGGTACTGGATGAATCCATACCATACTTCCTTATGAGTTCTAGGGTGAACTTTGACTGACAAATGGATAAACCATTTTCAGTCTGTTTAACTTGGAGACCCAAGAAAAACTTCAGCTCTCCCATACTACTCATTTCAAACTGACCTTGCATAAGTTTTGCAAACTTTTTGCAAAGGCTGCTTTCAGTAGACCCAAATATAATGTCATCTACATATATTTGGACTAGTATGACTTTGCCTCTAGATTCCCTAAGGAATAGAGTCTTATCTATTTTCCCCCTTGAGAACTTGTTCTCAATGAGGAAACTAGATAGGGTTTCATACCAAGCCCTAGGGGCTTGCTTTAACCCATATAAAGCTTTCCTAAGTCTATAGACATAATGAGGTAGAGTTGGATCAACAAAACCTGAAGGCTGCTCCACATAGACTTCTTCTTTCAAATTACCATTTAGGAATGCTGACTTGACATCCATTTGGTATACCTTGAATCCTTGATAGGTTGCATAGGCCAAGAACATTCTTATGGCTTCCAGTCTGGCTACTGGAGCAAAGGTTTGATCAAAATCAATACATTCTTCTTGTCTATATCCTTTAGCAACCAGTCTAGCTTTATTCTTAATGATGACACCTTGTTCATCCATCTTATTCATGTAGATCCACTTAACTCCTATTACATTGTGGTCTTTAGGTTTAGGAACAAGTTCCCAAACCTTGCACCTCTTGAACTGATTAAGCTCTTCTTGCATTGCTTCAGTCCACTGTGGATCCATTATTGCTTCTTCAAATCTTTTAGGTTCAACTTGAGACAAAAAGCTGGAATAGATTGCAGCATTCATGTTTCTACTCCTGGTTTGTACTCCTTGTCTTGGATCTCCAATAATCAGCTCTACTGGATGATCTCTAAGATGCCTGTGGGCTGGAGGCATCCTCACTTCAGGTTGAACCACTTCAGCATCTGCATCATGCTGTATTCCTTGGATTTCTTCAGCAATTTGCACATGTAGTTCTCCCCCTGGACAGCAGCTACTCTCCTCTCCTTGCTGTCTTGCAGCAGGCACTTCTTCTATAGTCAGCTTGTCCATTGTCTTTGTCAAACCTGTGGGGCTGCATACATTGCTAGACAACTCATTATTAATAAGTTTAGTCTCATCAAAAACTACATGCACTGATTCTTCTACAACTTGTGTAGTCAAGTTGTAGACTCTATAAGCCTTACTATTATTGTTGTACCCAACAAAAATTCCCTCTTGGGACTTGGCAGCAAACTTAGTTATGTAAGACTTCCCATTGTTAAGTATGTAGCATTTACAACCAAAGATCCTAAAATAGGATAGGTTTGGTTTCCTGCCTTTCACTACTTCATAGGGGGTCTTGTTTAGCCCTTTAGTGATGGTAGCCCTATTTATAACATGGCATGCAGTGTTAACTGCTTCAGCCCAGAAATACTCAGGCAGTGATGTATCACTTAGTAGGGTTCTACCAGCTTCTATCAAGGTCCTATTTTTCCTCTCAGCAATGCCATTTTGCTGAGGTGTTCTAGGTGAAGAGAATTCTTGAAATATCCCAAAGTCTTCACATAGTTTTGTCATGCTTTCAGATTGAAACTCAGTACCATGGTCACTTCTAATTTTGACCACAGTACTATTAAGTTCATTCTGAATTTGCTTGACAAAGCTGTAGAAGACACTAGGTGTTTCAGATTTCTGTCTTAATAAGAACACCCAGGAAAACCTTGAGTAGTCATCTACAACTACAAGGGTATAGACCTTCCTACCTAAGCTGTGAACAGGCATTGGACCAAAGAGATCCAAATGCAAGAGGTACAAACACCTCACAGCATCTTTGTTATCTATGCTTCTAAAGGTGGATTTAGTCTGCTTGTCCTTTTGACAAGCTGAGCAAATGTCATCTTTAACACACTTAACCTGAGGACCATTCCTCACTAACTCTTTACTAAAGAGTTTGCTAATTGTCTTGTAGTTAAGATGGGCCAGCCTCTTGTGCCATTTGACACAATGAGAGACTGTCTCATCAGCTACAAGACAAACTGGAGAACCATTGTTCTCAATCATAATGTCTAGGCAGTAGACATTTCTCTTCCTATAACCTGTCAAGATGATCTCTTGATCACTTGACCTCTTGATATGACAACCATTTTTAACAAATGAGATGTCATACCCTACATCACTTAACTGACTTATACTTATTAGGTTGTGTTTCAACCCTTTAACATAAGCCACTTGAGTAATGGTAACTAAGTTTGAAGAAATGTTACCAAACCCTTTGATGATTCCTTTTTCAGAACCACCAAAGGTCACTTTAGGACCATTTTTGATTGGAATGTAGTCCTTCAGTAGTCCCCTAGTTCCAGTCATATGTCTGGAACATCCACTGTCCAAGTACCATGTAGGGGTATGGCCACTTGGACTCACCTGCAAAACAGATTAATGGACCTTAGAACCCAAAGCAATCTTGGGTCCTTGGTACTTGTTAGTCTGTAACTTGACAAAGCTACCTACTGGCTTTCCACCAGGTAGCTTGCTACTCACCTTGGCACTGGCATTGTGCCAACAGTCCACTACAAAGTAGCCAACCTTGCCACAGCACCAGCATTCAAACTTGTTGTACCTTTGCTTAGGTACAACCTTTGTTGTTTTATCTACAGCAGACCTGTTGAATGTTGGGGCTTTGCCCTTGGACTTAAACTTGGACTGCTCAGTCCCTACAGGTCTAACAAAACCCAGTCCAGTCTTGCCTTTATGATGAACAAATTCATCAATTAAAGGTAGCACTGATTTAGGTTTTGAAAACCTAGCAACAAGCTCTCTTTCTTTCTGAAGATTGATCTCCAGTCTCTTAATTTGATCATTCTTATAGGTGATAGTTCCCATCTGAATCACAGTAATGTGTTTCAGCCTGGCTACCTCATTCAGTTTTTGATCAAATTGCTTCTCAAAATCTGTTGCAACAGCTTTAAGATCAGCAATTTCCTTTGCCTGACTTTTGGCTAGGGTCTTGCTTTTCTTGTAGGCTTGCAACAGTACCTTATATTCATCTATAAGCTGATGAATATCTTCCGCAGACTCAGATATATTCTCATCACTTGATGAAGAAGAATCTGATTCTGAACTAGAACAAGAAACTGAATTTAAACTTGAACTTTGTACCTAACTGGGTCCTGCTTGCTCCAGGATTTTGGCACTGTCTGTCAAAGCCATTAGCCCTTGGCAATGACTGTCTTCTTGTTCATAAATTGACTCCAAGATCTGCATGAATTCTTCCTCTTCTTCTTCAGCAAATAGCCCTATGTAGGCTTCAGCCTCAGACTCAGTTTCTGAAGAAGAGATATCTGATAGAGTCTTCTCCTTCTTAGCAACAAAAGACTTTTCTTTCTTCCTTTTGAAGTAAGTCTTTTTCCTGTCACCAGATTCCTTTCTCTTCTCTGGACAATCTGCAATAACATGGCCCTGTCTATTGCAGCAATAGCAAACAATCTTTGAACCAGTTGCCTTGCTTGATTTTGTCCTTTTCTTATCATTCTTTGAAGACCTCTTTTTCTGATAAGAGTCTTCCTTTACTTGTGATGTAGAAGGCCTTGACCTCCACTGTTTCTTTTTCAAAAACTTCTGAAAGTGTCTTGTGAAAGCAGCAAAGTCTTCATCACTTTCACTGCTCTTAGACTTTGTGCTGACAGACTCATCAGACTCTGATTCAACTATCTCTGGAGGTGGAGTTGAAGACTTATTCCTGCACTTTCTAGGAACTTCTGTTTTGAAAGCAACAGTTCTTTCCTTATGCTCAGTCCTTGTTGATTTCTCCTCCTCTTTTCTTACTGTCAACTGCATCTCATATGACAATAGCTTGCCAAACAGTGTGGGAGGTGGAATTTCCCCCAACTTAGTCATTTCTCTTATGGCACAGATCTTGGTGTCCCAATCTTTGGTTAGGGACCTTAAGAACTTGTCATTTAGTTCATAGTTAGTGAACTCTCTTCCATAAGACATGAGTTCATTAACTATTCTGTAAAATTTCTTATAGCACTTAGTGATGCTATCACTCTTTCCTTGCCTAAAGCTCTCATACTCCTGATTTAGCAAGGACTTCCTATCTTGCCTAACTTCTTCAGAACCTTCCATATAGACAATGAGAGTATCCCACATCTCTTTTGCTGTCTTACAGTGAATTAAGTTCTGAAAAGTGGCATCATCAATGGCACTCACTATTATGTTTTGCGCCCTCTTGTCCATGGTGGCTAGGACAATTTCATCCTTAGTCATCTCAGAGAAATCCTTTGGAGTCCTCTGATTTGCATCCAATACTGAAATCTTCATTGGCACATAAGGCCCTTTCTTAACTGTAATGTAGATTCTAGGGTCAGAGGCTTCCATAAATAGCCTTACCCTCTCTTTCCAGATCCCAAAGTTCTCTTTCCTGCATATGGGTAATTTCATGGAACCCAATTCCTTGTGATTCTCATAAGAACCCATGTTTCTTGATTTTCTTGAAACTGTGTAATGCCTTACACTGAATCTGCCAAACAGGATCTCCTCAGACTGTTAGTCCTTTTTGAGAAACCTCCCTCTGATACCACTTAAAAGATATGGTACCTAAACACCTAGAGGGGGGGTGAATAGGTGACCTAATCCTTTTCTAACTTTATTGGCAGCAATCAGTTATTTCACAGCAAACTAACTAGTTTATCACAGCAAAACACAGCATACACAGCAACAGTTTTCAGCACAGTACAGCACACAGTGATTTATAGTGGTTCCCCAAGATATGGGTACATCCACTTTCCCCCTTCGCCTATCTAGCAGTGTACTAGATTCGGCCAAACTCCTGCACTGTCTCAGAACCCAAATTGGTTCCTACCTCAGGCCCAAAGCCTTACAACTCAGCTTTATCCCAAAGCCTACACTCAGCCAATCAAGGCCTACACTCAGCCAATCCAAGGCCTACACTCAGCCAACAAGGCCTACACTCAGAGATCTCTATCTCATACACTCAGGCAAACAAGCCCTACCCTCAGCCTTTATAAATATAGGCTTACAATCACTCAGATCCAATGGATCCTACAAGTTAAAAGGATATTACAAAATATAACTCTACAACTCAGAAAGATAAGAGGGGAGTTGAGAGATTCTTGATGAGTTCTTGGAAGAACTCAGCTGGATCCAATCTGACTTAGCTTTCTTCAAAGCTTCTTGAGTAGAACTGAATAAGACTGAATCCTCTGCAATTGTTCCTTGACCTCTGCTTCTTAAGAATCAGAATTGAATCTGAATCCTTCTTCTCAGCCTAGTTCCAGAGGCTGATTTCTTGGATGGAGCCCTCTCTCTCCAACTTCTTAGATCTGCACTTGGACTGCAAGATCTTCTTGTGTTGATACTCAGTATATCACTTTTTTGATTACTTGAATAATCTGTACCACTTGTTAATCACTTGATCAACTCTTTCAACAACAGTTTCTGTAAACTGTGGGTGCCTATTTATAGGCCTTATTCATGGTAACTGGCTGGTCCGGTTCATAACTGCTTCTGACATCTCTGATAGTTGTTGTAGACCGGCTGGATCGGCAGCTGTCATGTCAACCAGTCACTTCTTGAAAATCTCTAACAGTCAGTAAGTGTCGAGACTTTCTGTATTTAAGTGTCGACACTTATAGACCAAGTGTCGACACATGCTTTGTAAGTGTCGACACAAGTCTACAAGGTGTCGACACATCCTTGTATGTCTCGACACAGATTCTTCTTCATGTGTCGACACTGAAATTGAGTGTCGACACAAGTACTTGTTCTTCTAGCTTTTGCTGAATTCTTCTATGTGTCGACACATCTCCTTTGTGTCGACACATCTTCTTGTGTTGAATCTGTCAAGTGTCGACACTGCTCCTTGGTGTCGACACATAGTCTTCTATGTTGAATCTTGCTGAGTGTCGACACAGCTCCTTGTGTCGACACACCTACTTGTTGTTGAGACTTCAGCTGAGTGTCGACACATTCCCATAGTGTCGACACTTGTACTTAGAATAATTTGTTGTTCTTTCTGTTCTTTGCTAAGTGTCGACACAGCTCCATGTGTCGACACTTACTTCAAGTGTTGAGTCTTCAGCTGTGTGTCGACACATTGTTCTGGGTGTCGACACATACTTCAAATGTTGACTCTTCTGTTGAGTGTCGACACATTGTGTTGAGTGTCGACACATGCTTCAAGTGCTGACTCTTCTGCTTAGTGTCGACACATTGTGTTGAGTGTCGACACTTGTACTTAGACTCTGGAGACTTTTGCTGAGTGTCGACACATACTCCAAGTGTCGACACTTTCTGGTGTAGACACAGCTTCACTGGGTGTCGACACAGCTCCTTGTGTCGACACTTTCTGTCTGCACTTTTCTTCACTGAGTGTCGACACAGCTCCAAGTGTCGACACTTTCTGTCTGGTGTCGACTCTGCATCCCAGGTGTCGACACAATGACTCCAAGTGTCGACACATCTTGTCTGGGTGTCGACACAAGTCTTCTTAAGTGTCGACACTTTCCCTCTGGGTGTCGACACATGGACTTAGAAACTTTTTGCTTCAGTCCAGTACTTTCTTAACCTGCACAAGTAACTCAAACATACATCAAATACATTATGATGTATATCATTGAGTTGGGTGAGGCTTCTTCAAATCAGGTACATTTGACCAATGTACCCAACAGTGGCCTTCTCTACTGGCTTGTTCTCTGCTTAGTCGTTGCGACTTATATCCTCGAAGGAGGCTTCTCCTGTCTGCTGCGGGCACCTCATTTTGGTCGCGACATCCTCCTTGCCGCTGGTGTGCTATCATCGTGACCGTGCGGTCTTCGTTGTTTTGTCCCTGCGGCTTCCTTACCGCCGCGGCTTCCCTTCCCGCTGCAGTTCCCTAGTTGCTGCGTGTTTCTCGCGCGGGTTTCGCTTAACCGCTGCGGCCTCCTTCGTCGTTGCGGTTCTATACCCGCCGCGGGCTCCGCATCTTGGTCGCGGCCTCTTTCACTGGTGTGTTGACACCGAGAACGTGCGGCTTCTCCTTTTCTCTCTCCAGGTGGCCTCTCTTCTCTACCCGCTTTGGGTTGTTAGTTGCGGTCTGCCTCTATCCACCCGGTCTAGTACCTATTCGTCGGCTTGTGCTCCTGTTGCAGTCTGCCTCTAACCGCCCGGTGCTTCTCGTTTACGACGCTCTTTGTGTTGCGGTCTTCTTCTAACCGCACTACCTGCTCGTGTTTTTTTAACTGTCGTGGCGTGTTTCTATCCGTTGCGGGCTCTTTTCTTACCGCACTGGTCGTGGCCGTTTCTTGCCGCTGGTGCGTTGTCACCGTGACCGCTGCGGACTGTTCCTTATAAGATGATGAGCTGTCCTCTGGTCGATGTGGTGTTTATTTCCGATGGTGGTACCTCCTGTCTTGCTCATAGCTCATCCTGGATTTTGGACTCCGGGGCCTCTCACCAATTACCTCAAGGAGACCACCACAATATTTGAACTCCGTGCATTCCAAGTTCATTACTGTTGCTAGTGGGGACACAATTCCCGTTTCTGGCGCGACAAATATTCACCTCAGTCCCTTCATTACTTTTGCCTCTGCCCTTCATGTTCTGATCTCTCCTTTCAACCGTCTCTCTGTTGGTCGACTCTCTACTGACCTCGATTGTGATGTTATTTTTTCTTCTAACTTGTGTGTTGTGCAGGATCGCAAGACGCAAACTATCCTTGGAAAAGGGCATCTGTCGAATGGTCTCTATATCCTTGACCTCTTTCCCCCAACGGTGTTGTCCTCTATTAGCTCTGTGATTGGCATCGACGTCTAGGTCACGCCCCTCTAAACATCCTCAGAAAATCTCTCCCCGACTTGTCCCTCCAAGAGTTCACGTGTGAGTCTTTATCTATGGGAAACATCATCGGTCTATGTTCTCACCACATCCTACTCGGAGTCCTGCTCCCTTTGATATAGTACACTCTGATATTTGAGGACCCTACAAAATTGCGAGTGTTTTTGGATATCGTTACTTTGTCACATTTGTAGATGACTACTCTCTGGTGACCTGGCTGTATCTCCTTCGTGACCGCTATGAATTGCCCGGTGTATTCCGTACCTTTTTCATTGAAACTCGCAACTAGTTTTTCAATACAATTAAAACTCTCTGCACCGATAATGCCCGTGAATACACGAGTCATGCCTTCGCTCTCCTCTGTGCTGAGTTTGGGATCATCCATAAAACCTCTTATGCTTATACCCTCCACAAATGGCATTGCTGAACGCAAGAATCGACACCTGCTTGAGGTCACCCGCTCTCTTATGATTCAAATGAATGTTCCCAAACAGTATTGGAATTTTGCGGTATCTACCGCCTGCACTTTTATTAACTGCATGTCTTCATTCTCAATTTTGTGGTTCCCTTCAATCTTCTTTTTCCTTCCAAACCTCTTTTCTCCATCACCTCTCGTGTGTTTGTTGCGTGTGCTTTGTTCATCATCTTGGCCCGTTCACTGACAAACTTGCTCCACGTGCCACTAATTATATGTTTGTAGGCTATTCTCGGACTTAGAAAGGCTATGTTTGTTTTTCACCCAATGATCGCAAGGTGGTTACTTCTTCTGATGTCACCTTTCTCGAAGATCAGCCATATTACTCTCAACCAGCTGATTCTCCTCTTCCCCCATCTCTTTCGTGGCCTGTTATCCCTGTTCATTCAAACCTTCCTCCTCTTCTTTCCACACTAATCGCACTTAAACCACCTACACCACCTGTCATTCGTGTGTACACTCGACGTCCTTCTCCGTCTACTGCCCTACGGGAGCTGCCCTGCTCTAATGATGTTTTGCAGCCTGCGGATTCGATAATAGCTTCCACTGTCCACCCGCTGGCCAACTATGTCTCTTTTCACCGCCTCTCCCCGGAACTCCGACAAAGTGCTCTTTTTTTATCCTCTATCTCCACCACTAATTCTGTAAAGGAGGCTCTCCAGCATCCCGGGCGGCGGGCGGCTTTGGATAAGGAAATGTCTGCTCTTTGGGAAAACTACACTTGGGATTTGGTCCCGCTTCCTCCTGGACAATCTTGTGTGGGATGTAAGTGGGTGTTTGCCGTCAAACAGGGTCCGGATGGGACGATTCACCGTTTGAAAGCTCGTCTTGTAGCTCGCGGCTTCACTCAACAACAAGGCTTGGAATCCTTGGATTATGATGAGACTTTTTCTCCTGTCGCTAAACTCAATATTGTTCGTGTGTTGATCTCCCTCGTTATGCACCGCCACTGGCCCTTACACTAACTGGACGTCAAAATGTCTTTCTTTATGACGATTTATAGGAGACTGTTTATATGCAGCATCCTCCCGGGTTTGAGACCACGTGAGAGTCTCTTGTCTATTGTCTGAAGAAGTCTTTTTATGGTCTCAAACAGTCTCCTCGGGCATGCTTTGACAAATTTAGCAAGACCGTTAGTGCTGTTGGGTTCACTTGGAGTTCAGCCGACTTCTCTCTGTTTACTCGTCATCGTCCAACGGGCACAGTAATTCTTTTGGTTTATGTGGTTGATATTCTTATTACAAGAGATGATCTTTTAGGAATACAGATAATCAAACGACATCTAGCAACTGTGTTTCAAACAAAGGACTTGGGAATCCTTCGATATTTTCTTGGTCTCGAAGTGGCTCGGCGACCTGATGGGCTTGTGCTATCTCAGAGAAAGTACTGTCTTGACCTACTTCATGATGCGAGCTATTATGGATGCAAGCCTGCTGACACTCCCATGGATATCAATCATATGCTTTGTGCTCATGCCTCGGACTCCGATTTGCTCTTTCCGAATCCAAAGTATTATCGTCGCCTTGTGGAAATGCTAATATATCTCACTGTTACTAGACCTGATATATCATTTGCTGTTGGAATTGTCAGTCGATTCATGCATGAGCCACGTATCTCTCATCTTCAGGTTTTTGAATGTATTCTTCGTTACTTGAAGACTGCTCCTGGACAAGGGCTTGTATACAAGTCCTCTTCGTCTCCCTTATCTCTGATTGCATATTCTGATGCTGATTTTGCTGGCTTTTTGGATGACCGTCGTTCCACAAGTGGATACTGCACTTACTTTGGAGGACATCTTATTACATGGCGCAACAAGAAGCAGTCCGTGGTTGCTCGCTCATCTGCTGAGGCTGCGTATCAATCTATGACAGCTGTTGTGTCTGAGCTCACGTAGCTTGAGGGTCTCCTTGTTGATCTAGGAGTCAAGATCTCCTCACCCGCAACTTTATTTTGCAACTGTCAAACTGCTATAAACATTGCCAAGAATCTGGTCTTCCATGAACGGACAAAACATATTGAAGTTGATTGTTACTTCATTCGGGAGAAGGTTCAGTTGAAGAAGATAGAGTTAACACATGTTCCTGCTTCTCAGCAAGTTGCAGATATCCTCACCAAGGCCTTACCTCGGCGTCTCTACTATCAGTTCTTGTCCAAGCTTGTTGCCTACGATTTGTACGCTTCAACTTGCGGAGGAGTGTTAGAAAATACTAGGAAAAATGATGTATTAACTCATGTAGGAGTTAGTGTTTAGTCTCACATTGTTTGTATAGCTAGTTCTTACTCTCTTCTTTCCTATATATTTGTACTCATACTTGTTTTCGGTATTAAAGAAGTATATACAAGGTTTGGAACTATCTCTACAATAAGAGAATATTTTTTTTCTCCTAAGCTAGAGATGAAAATGGACCAAATAGATCCATATGCAATAGATATACTTGAGAGTATTTAAAATTGTCTTGCCATTAAAGGTTACCTTGTCTTGTTTTTCAAATTATTTGAATTTGCCTTGCCTTCAAAGGATACCTCGGTTTGCTTTCCAAATTGGCAAGCACCACAAGGTTGTTTTCTCTTTTATCCAATCGACAAACACTACAAGGTTTGTCCTCGACATATTTAGACTTTGGTAACCCTTTAACTAGGTTTGACTTGCCCAGTTTATTTAAAGTCTTAAAATTTAGAATTGCTAATCTCCTATGCCATAGATGGCTAATGTTGAGAGAGTAGGCTATAAGACACCCAAGAGTTTCAACCTGACTTAAGTTGACGAGATAAATCTTGTCTACCCTAAAGTCTAGTACCAGTGAAAATCAAGCTGTATGTCCTACTTTCCTTCACAATACATTTATTATTGAAAAAATAGACTGAATAACTCTTATTACATAATTGACTTATACTTATCAGACTGTGTTGCAATACTTCCACATAAGCTCTATCTGTAAAGGTTACTTTTCCTAAAGAATATTTACCACCACCTCTGGTGAAGTCGTGACTTAAGCCTCCAAAGATGACTTTGGTCCTTTCTTTGCGCAATAGCTTGTTAGCAAGCTTCTATCTCCGTCATATGCCTGGAGTAACTATTGTCCAAGTACTAAGTGTGTATCTTGGTTGGGCTTGGATTCATCATTATCTGCAATCAACGAGGGTAAGGCACCAATACTAATTTGGGGCCTTGGCTAGAAATTTGGTAAGAAAAAATTCCCTTTCTCTCACTGAAGAATTTGTTGGGAGTGTATTTGTAATATTGCGCCAACAGTCTGCCATGAACTGACCTACTTTCCCGCAATAGTGACACAAGTACATATTGTACCCGCTCTTCCTTTTAGGAGGCATATATTCGCGAGAGAAGGGGACATGAGAGGGTCTAGAGTAATAGATAAATTGCTATTTGTGGGGTGCGATCGTTGATCGCTAGACTGGTCAGTGGCCACCAATCATTGATAGATATTGCCGTCGGCGATGTGCGATCGCAGAGCCCATGGTTGGTTCCTGATCCATGATCTAGGATCGAACTTCAGAAGTTTGAACAACAATTTGTGTTCGTGGATCGAAAGGTCTACGATTAATAAATTTTGCAATCAACAATCTTTGATCAAGAAAACTGTGATTGTTCACTCCTTCCTTAAGCCAGTAGTATTTTGCTGCCTTTTCTTTCCCTTTATCTTTATTATCATATAAAGACTTGAGTGTTGTTTTATTCACCGAATTAAGAGAGGTGTTATGCTTATAAACTCGTTTAGATGGAGTTTTATTAAGAGATTTAGATTTTTTGGGTCGATACTTCTAACTGATCTGGAAGACTTCTTCTGGACCTATGATACAATTTCCCCACAAATTTCCTTCACAGAGTATTTAATTCCTCCAAAGACAAATATTGGAGATGCCTTGCTAGTAGATGCAATGACATGCTCAGATAACTTAGCCGATCACAACATCTCACCGATCTCGCCGATCACAACATCTCTTCTCGTGCCAATACATTCTAAACCTAATGCAATCTTCCACCCGCAGTTTCTAATTCGCCTCATTTCTTCTCGGGTGTGGAGTTGAAGCAATCTCAGCCCCAACTGTAGTTATTTGTAGAAGTAATACTAACATTATCCAGTTGTAATACATCATCAAGCCATGGAAGTAAAAGAAAAGGAATAATCAATCATTTCCCCCCTGGAGGCTTCTTGAGTACAATT
Source organism: Platanthera guangdongensis (assembly GCA_039583875.1). NCBI lineage: Eukaryota > Viridiplantae > Streptophyta > Magnoliopsida > Asparagales > Orchidaceae > Platanthera > Platanthera guangdongensis. The sequence continues at coordinate 192,777,732 of CM077158.1, read as the reverse complement.
TGTCATTTAACTAAATTAAATTACCTAGATTATAAATGTGAACTTATTTCTTGTAAATATTTCTGTAATAATTATCACTGATAAGTTCACTTAATTTGTAGATATGGTTCTCCAACTATGGATGACATAGAGGCTTTCTCTTCTGCCTACCGATTGCGCTTAGATGAAGCAGAAAGTGCTGGAATTATTCCGAAAGATATTTCTTTGGAGGTACCTCCTATTTCTCACCTCTCAAGCTATTTTCTATGATGTAAACTTGTGTTTTGGACAACTGTGATGTTTGAGCGGCGGCATATTGTGGCTGTAAATGTCGCGATGGTGGTTTACTTGTCTAAAACTTTTATGATAATTTTTTTTGCCAAATTTCCACTTTCTCGGGTTTTGGACATTGACATTCGCTAATGCTTGTTTGCACGTGCATGATTGTGATGGTACTTTGTCCTAAAACATTGTTTTGGAAAAATAGTTTTGTGACCACACCTATGCTACCCGTGTTTTGTAGTAAAATGAAAGCCCTTGATACTCCAATTAGGAGATGAAGCATATATATATATATATATATATATATATCTCAAATAGGGAAAATACAATATAACTTATACATGCTATTTACAGACCAAATAACATAAAATAACAATAATCTCAATACTCTCCCTCAAGTTGGTGCAAAGATGTCAATTATGCCCATCTTGGAAAAAGTCAAATCTGAACAAGTAGGACCATCAGCTTTAGTGAAGACGTTAACAAGTTTTTCGGCCGAGGAGACGAAAGATGGAAGGATAGTCCCAGTACGGACGTGGTCACGCAAAAAATGAACATCCTTCTCGATGTGCTTGGTGCACTCATGTAGTACCGAGTCCCGAGTAAGTAGGGGAGCTGACTTATTATCACAGCAGAGAGTCGAGCCAGTAGCAAGCGATAGACCAAATTCAGTCAGCAGTAATCGAAGCCAAACCAACTCAGTCATGCCGAGAGTCTAGCAAGGTACTCTGACTCAACAGAAGAGCGGGATACAATAGGTTGTTTCTTGCTCCGCCACGAAACAAGGTGATCACCATAGAATACGCAAAGACCTGCGTAGACCATCGATCAGTCAAAGAGGAAGCAAAATCTGCATCAGTGAAGCATGCGAGACTGGAGGTACTATCAGCCCGATAGAACAGCACATGACCAGGAGCGCGCTTAAGATAGAGAATGACACTTCAAGCAGCTTCTAGGTGAGATGCCCTGAGTGAATGCATAAACTGACTCAAAACGCCCATTGAGAAGCTGATATCGGGCCTAGTATTGGTCAAGTATATCAAGCGGCCAACCAGATGCTGGTACTGAGAGAGGTCTGGTAGAGGATCGCCAGATTCAGTATGAAGTCGAGCGATGGTTGGGATCCATAGGAGTACTCGCAGGGCGACACCCAAGTAGGCCCGTGTCCCGAAAGTCTAAGGTGTACTTGCGCTGCGATATTGAGATTTCCTGCCGTAAGTAAGCTACTTTAATCCCGAGAAAGTAACGGAGAGGCCAAAGGTCTTTCACCTCGAAGGCTGAGCCAAGTGTAGCTTTCACCTTAGAGATGCCAGAAGGGTCATCCCCCGTGAAAATAATATTGTCCACGTAGACCATGACAATAACCCGACGACCCTCGGGAGTCGCACGAATGAAGAAAGTGTGGTCCGCACGACATTAAGTGAAACCTGACTGAAGAATAATCGAGCTGAACCGTTCAAACCAGGCCCGCGGGGATTACTTTAAGTCGTATAGAGACTTGAGCAGGCGGCAAACTCTCCCCGAAAATTCCCCCTGAAGAGCAAATCCGAGGGGAGGTGCCATATTGATTTCATCCTGTAAATCACCATGTAGGAAAACATTTTTTATGTCGAGCTGGTAGAGCGGCAACACCCGAGAAGCCGCATGCGAGAGCAAAAGATGAACACTGGTTAACTTAGCCACGGGAGCAAAGGTGACACCAAACTCGTCCGGAGTCTAAGTAAAGCCCTTGGCCACCAAACAAGCCTTATATCGATCAATGGTACCATCAACAGAGTACTTCACTGTATAGACCCAGTTGCACCCAACTTTACATTTCCCGGGAGAAAGAGGAACCAAAGACCATGTCCCAGTACGATGGAGAGCTGACATCTTCTCCTCTATAGCCCGAACCCACCGCGGGTCACGAAGTACCTCAGCGGTCGAAGCAGGCAGGCGAACATAATCAGCAGTAGCCACAAAAGCCTGGTAAGAGGGTGAGAAACGATGATAGGAAACAACACTAGCCAGTGGATGCTCAGCAACATAGGAACGAACACAAGTACGTTTACCCTTGCGAAGAGCAATAGGTAAGTCAACAAAAGAAGTAGAGGAGAGATGCTCAAGAGAGTTACCTGCGTTCGGAAGAGGCTGCTGATCCGAGACTGGAGGAGAAGTGTGTGTAGCGGGTGGAGGGGGCAGCTGGCGGCGAGAGTATGTCAGGCGGAGCAGCAGGGGGGGCAGAGACTGGTGGTGAGGAAAATACCGGGAGAGGTTGCACAACAGTAGGAAGTGCATGGGGGGTCAAATGTGCAGGATAAAAAGGAACCTTCTCATGGAATGTCACATCCATAGAATAAATGATACGACGCAACTGGGGGTCATGGCAGCGATAACCCTTAGTGGTAGTCGAGTAGCCGAGGAAGGTGCAGCGGATGGCCTTGTCACCGAGTTTGGTCCGAGAAGGACTTCGATCCTGGACAAAGTACACACAACCAAAGACCTGGAGAGGAATGGAGAAGGAAGGGATTGGAGGATGAACGAGACTGAAGAGGGTAACACCACCAAGGGGACGAGAAAGAGTCCTATTAATAAGGAAAGTTGAGGTAAGAAGAGCAACACTTCAATCAGACTTAGGGGCATTCATTCCCCGAAGAAGGCTACAAACAAAAGCAGGTGGCGGTTTTTGCGTTCAGCCACCCCATTCTGCTCGGGGGTACCTGGACACGAAAATTAGTGTAGAGTGCTCTCATTACGGAGAAGGTGATCGAAAGGACGAGACGTGTACTCACCTACATTGTCGGAGCGGAGAATATGAATAGAAGTACCATGCTGGGTTCATATCATACGTGAAAAATGAGAGTAGATAGATATGACCTCAGATTTATGTTTTAGAAGATACACCCTTAAGCAACTAGAGTAATCATCAATAAAAGTTACAAAGTACGAGAAACTATTAAATGATACTACAGGGGCATGGCCCCACACATCAGAATGCACCAACTCAAAACAAGAAGTAGTACGACTAACAGAAGGATATACGTGCTGCGTGTGTGTTTTGACAGATCACATACATCACAGCGAAAAGGAAAAACAAAAGACACATCAGGACAAACAGACAACATCCGCTGAGGGCTAGCATTGTCGAGGCGTGCATGCCAAAGAAAACTCGATGACATAATTGGGGAAGCAGGAGAGGTAGGCAGGCAATGTCAGTGGTGGTGGTAGCAGCGGTGGGAGAAGGTAGCTCCAGGTAGTACATTCCACTCCTCTCATATCCCGTACCAATAGTCCTCCCGGATCTCAGGTCCTGAAAAACACAACGATCAGAGAATAAAGTTACTGAGATGTTCAAAGAGCGAGTAATACTACTAACAGATAAATGTGAGGGCCAATTGAGGTACAAAAAGTACAAGTCAAGGGAGAAAGAAGACGAGAGAGGGACCGTGCCCCGGCTGAGGACAGGGGTATCCGAGCCATCAGCGAGGCGCATGTCCCGGGAAGAGCAGGGGACAACCTGAAGCAGGCGGGAAGACGTACCAGTCCTGTGGTCGGTTGCACCAGAATCAATCACCCAAGGCGACAAATCTTGGTCAACCGTGGTCGTGGAACAAGCAAACAGAGTACCTGAGGAAGAAGAGACAGTGGAAGCGGAGGCAGTAGTGGAAGGCTGAGACTGCTGGAACTGCTGAAACTGGGCCATCATGTGACAAAAGTCAGAGGAGTTGGCACCCAAAGTGCGCTCGACGGGCTCGGAAGACTCAACTGATGCAACAGTGTGTCTGGGAACAGTAACTAAAGTAGTACGCTTAGAGCCCTGCAGGTGTGGGTATAGCTGATAGCAGCGACTGCAGTCATGATACAGACCACCACTGTGATAGCAAGGGCCAGGAGGATCCGTAGAGCCACGTCCACCAGAATGTCCACGACCTCCAGACTTGGTAGAGGAACCCCTACCCCCTCGTCCACGAGTGATGGAGGTGGGAGGTCGGTAAGAAGCAGCAAGGGCCATCTGCTCAGTAGGCAGAGAGGATGTAGCATCAGTGGCGGAAAGAGTAGAGTGCCGCTGCATACGTCTCTCATGCTCCGCAACAATGGAGTAGGCATCAAGAAGATCGGATAAAGGTGATATCCCCGCAATCTTAGCACAGGTAGACTCGTATTCGAGGTGAAGCCCCATCAAGAACTGGTATGTCTCTTCGAGCTGTCGCTGTTTTCGAATAAGAGCAATATCGGTAGGTGACTTCAGGGCACTAAGAGGCTCAAGGTCGTTAAGCTCAAGAAAACGATCATGAAGGTAAGTGAAGTACTCCTGAACAGAACGCTCCCCTGAGTAGTGGAAGCAATATCCTGAAAGATGCCAAATATCTGGGCATCAACACGTGTGTGCCCAAAGGTGCGCTGGAGAGCGGACTAAAGCTCAGAGATGTCCTCAAAGCGCATGAACTTACTAAAGATGCGAGGCTCCATCGAGCATTGAATCCATCCAGGAACCATGTACTTTTTCGTCGACCACTTGACTAATTCCTCCTTTTTGTCATCTGTATCGGTCGATTGAGGCATAGAGGGGCCGCCGGTCAGCCATGAAAGCTTATTCCGGCCGATAATGGCTACTTTCATTGATGTGGCCTATAAAAAAAAATTCTCATCGAGGAAAATGCTAGTAATTCGTCCCGCAGAGGACCCATAAGTGTCTTTGGAATCGATGGAGTAAATATCAACGAGATCCCACCTGCAACGGAGATTGAGGATCAAGAGAACAAAGAGAGGCGAGATCAGGCGAGATCGGTGGTAGCAGGAGTGGGATCAGGCTTTATAGGAGGGGGATCAGGCGAGATCAGCGGCAGTAGGAGCGGGATCGGGCTGCAGCGGGTGCGGGATACCACCCGGGAAGAGCAGCAAAAGCGGGATCGGGCGCGAGATCGGGGGCTGCGGGATCGACAGCGGGAACGACAGCGGGATCGGGCGAGATCGAGCGCCAGTGGGATCGACGGCGGGAACGACAGTGGGAGTGGCAGCGGGATCAGTGGCGGGAGAGGGTGCGGGAGCGGGATCGAGCGCCAGCGGGACGGGACGAAGCACCAGCGGGCCGAAGTACCGGAGATCAGAGAAACGGGAGCCACGAAAACCCTAGGCGTGTCGCTCTGATACCATGTAGTAAAATAAAAGCCCTTGATACTCCGATTAGGATATCAAGCATATATATATATATATATATATATATATATATATATATATATATATATATATATATATATATATATAACATAAAATAACAATAATCCCAATATGTTTTTCAAGTTTGACACATAAAACCCAAATAATCACAGGCGTTTGGTTTCTGTTTTTGGTGATTTTGTAAGTTAAATGTCTTTGTTTAGTGATCGATAAGTAATTTTGACTTTGACCAATTATGAAATTTTAATACTCATGAAGTAATTTTACTTGTTCAAATTTTAGCCTTTTCTTTTAGAGTTCCATCGTTTGTATTCGTTCAGTTTTAGTGAACCAACCATACTACTAGTCGACCAAGCTTTGGCTTGTTCATCTGGCTATGAATCAATTTTACCCTTTAAAGCTAAGATTATTAGTAAGGTTAGATTGAAGTGGCAATAAAAGTGCCTAGTCTATGTAAGTTATACCAAACTAAGAATTTGATGGCTTGGCTCAGTGCATGTTAGCTCATGCATACTTGTAAAACATTTTGAAACTCACATAGACTTTTTGAAACTATTTAACTTGATTTGACACTTACTGGGTTCGGCCATAGTGAGTTAAATTACTTAATTATCGAGCTTGTACTGGATAGAAAACTTTATGGGTTAGCTTATGTAGTTGCTTTTTTCATATGCTTTACAACTAGTTATTGAGATAGTATCAACCCTCAACCTTTCTCATTAGGCATCGGGACCTTGGAAAATAATTTTTGAGAGTTTAGAATTAGATTGTACATTAATGAGAAAACTTGAAAGGAGTGCGGAGGTAAAGAAGGAAACTAATTGTGCTTTATATAAGAGTAATTTTAAGTGCAAATCGACTATGTGCAAACCAAAAAATTGTAAGTGCAAACCAAAAATAAAATAAAATAGACATTTTCATCTTTGAAATAAGATTAACCCAACACTTAGAGAAACATATTTACTTAAAATTTTATTCACACTATTCTCAATGTTTTATTGTTGTGGTCAAAATATAATGACCCCTAAACTAAAATTCAAAGAGATATAATAACAAAATTTGGGAGAGCACCTTAATGATGACAACTGATTTAAAGGCAAATTCAAATATTTTCAAGAGAAAATTGTGAAATTGACCCCAATTTTACTATGATGGCTTAATGCTTCTTTTTCAATCACAAGATCAAAAGACTGCTTATATGGGGGCTATGGTTATAATATAGAACTAATTTTGTAGAAAAATTCTGAAAATAGGTTGAATGAAAATCTGCAAGTGTTGTCATGCCATCAAAGCTAACAATTAAGGAGACAAAATATGAACATTCACAGGAGCGAGGTATTCTCTTCGCTGGTGTATCGCCTGCTTGCGCACAGCCGGCGACGGTGTCATGATGCGAAATGAGCTATCGTCGGAGGAATAAGCCCTCGTCTCTGATGGAAGGAGTGAGTGCGGAAAAGGCGGGGAGGAGAAAGAGGAAGAGTGGGGGAGATGGATTCATGAGAGAATGTTGATGGCTTGAGAGAAGAAGGGTTTTTTGATGGATTCGCCCTCTGAAATCTCACTTGAGCGTCGGAGGTCGGAGCAGTAGCTGGTGGGTGCACTCCTGTTGGAATAGATGAGATTGTGTGTTTGCTATGATGAGAGGAAACCCCGAGTCTAGTCACGGATAAGGCACGCACGCGGGAGGCATTTTTTGATTGGGTTGCACCTAGCTTTTTTAGAGGAAATAATAAATAATATTTAAATAATACCTAAAACAGTTTTAGTTTTTTTTGGCTGTTTGCATATAGCCCAATACGGGTTGCAAATTACAACACTGTTATATAAATGCCAAGGTAAAGAAATGTGTTTTATATATGTGGAGCAATAATTCTTTTTCCGCCAACATCATTGGGCTATGGCCTGGTGCCTTCTTGCGCATGTTGAGCAATATATGTAGAGCAATATTTTGACTTCAATCTCACCCGGACGGCAGGACACATAAAAGGTGGCTACAACCATTTTCGGTCTCAATGGATCCGCGCTGCAATGGGATTGGTGACTCCGTCAGTCCAACTCCGCCCTCTCTTCAAGCGAGCTCAAACAAGAGATGATTTTGTAGTACGATACCCACTATTACGGCTCTGCCATCAAACTTCTTTGCGGCATTCGTCAAATGGACAACCTTGACAAGTATATTGATGAGTTGGTTTCCTCAGTGATGCATGTTCCCGGCCTTCCTCCCAATCACTATCTTGGATTTTTTGTGCAAGGATTGCTCCCGCTCATTTGCTCCGTCCGCATGCATCATTGGCGAATGGTCATTGATTCCCTTGACATGGACAGCTTGGTAGAGGTCAACCTGTCTTCTCAGTCGCATGCGCCTTTCGCCGACCACCATACCCCGAGACAACCATGGAGGCAGCCCGCCCGACTCGTCTTCCATGGGTCCCGCACGGGGGTTAACGGACCGGGCTGCACCCCGGCCCCGCATCGTCTCTCCAACAATGACTACAATGAGCTTCGCAACATGAGCTTGTGCTTTTGTTGTCGTCAATCGTACAACCACAACCACGACTGCCTAGTAAAGGAGTTCCACGCCATCATCAGTGACCTTGAACCCAATGTCACTCTAGGCGATTTTGAGGCCCTTGAGCTCTCCCTGGGGGACGATCCCTCGTGCGCCTCCACGGCCACCTTCCACCACTTGGGGCTTCCCTGTTTTTCGGTGGGAGTGATTTCTGTCCCCCAGAATATTTAGCTCCCTGGGACTCTTCAGGATCGTACGATCAACGCTATGGAGGATAGTGGTGCGAGTTATAATTTCATCTTAGAGCAACTAGCCCTGCAGCTTCATCTTCCGACTAACCCCTCCCCGGTCTTCACACGGTCTGTCTTGGAGATAGGAGACGGTGATCGACCAAAGGCCCTTGCCCTTCCGTATCTCTCTCAGTGGGTCCCTGCTCAGTGACGACGAACTTCTATGCTTTTAGCTTGGGAGACATCATTGCCATTTTGGGCGTGGCTTGGCTCCGCCCACTGGGCTACATTTGAGTAAATTTTGCGCACTTGACTATGCAGTTTCTCCAAGAGGGGTGTTTGTGTCGTCTCGTCGGCTATTCTACCCTCCTTCGCACTCTGATCTCCTTATGCGCCATTCAGTGGACCACAGAGGTCAACTTCACCGCGCGTCTATGACCACTTGCGGAGGCTGTGTATGTCCCTCCCTAGATCCAGGAGTTTCTCACCGAGTTCAATGACGTGTTTTAGAGCCCTATGGGGTTGCCTCCGTGGAGGCCGACCGACCATGCCATTCCACTTCACCCTGGGACCACAACGGTCTCGGTGCTGCCGTACCAATATGGTGATGTGCAAAAAGATGAAATCGATCGCCTTGTGTGGGAGATTCTTTTGGTGCGTCATTCATCCCAATGCGAGTAGTTTATGTAGCCTGATATTTTTGGTGATGAAGAAGGACGGTAGTTGGCGCTTCTGTGTTGACTACTGTGAGCTCAACAAAGCCATAGTACCAGATAAGTACCCCATCCAGGTCAACCAGGAGTTGCTTGACGAACTTCACGGGGCGGCTTACTTCACCAAGTTAGACCTTTGGGCGGGCAACCACCAGATCCATGTCCGACCGAAGGATATCTCCTAGACCGTGTTCCGAACCCACGATGTCCACTACGAGTTTCCCGTCATACTGTTCGGGTTGACGAACGCTCCCGCCACCTTCCAAGCAATGTTATCTTCTGCGAGGTAATTTGTAAACACGTTCTAGTTTTTTTTTCAATGACCTTTTCGTGTAAATCTTATCTTGGCAGGATCATATTCGGCACGTTCGTCTAACTTTGGCTACTATTCGGAGCCATTACCTCAAGCTCAACCCAAAAAAATGCTTCTTTGGTGCGTCAAAAATGAACTATTTGGGCCACATTTTTTCGGCCCGGGGTGCAGCGACAGATGAAACGATTGTTGCGGCCTCCACTGGTCGACCCCCACTTCGATTCGGGAAGTTCTGTGATCTTAGGCTTGGCCGGCTACTACCTCCGCTTCATCATAGGATACAGGGCTATGACACGATCACTTACATAACTCTCGAAGAAATTGGAAGATGGTCCATTTCTTTGGTCGGCCGCGAGGGTTGCTTCACCACTCTCAAACAAGCTCTTTATGCAAGAATCAGTCTTAGCTATGCCAGATTTCAGCCATCCGTTTCTAGTGGAGTGTGACACGTACGACACCGGTGTCTGGGTCATTCTCATGCAATCTGGTCGACCGGTGGCTTACTATAGTCGAGCCTTCCCAAGTATCGTCCGGAGCCGCTCTACGTATGAAAGAGATTTGATGAGCCTAGTTTTGGCGGTCCAACATTGGCCGTCATATCTGCTTGGTCAGTCTTTTGTGGTCCGCACTGACCATCATAGCTTATGTTATCTCCTCCAACAAAAAATTGTGATGTCGTCTCAACAACTTGGATCGCCAAGCTCCTTAAGTATGATTTCACCATTGAGTTTTGTCCGGGCAAAGCAAACTGGTAGGTTGATGCTCTCTTCCGTCAAAATCAGTCCCCGACACTTTTGGACATCTCTCAGCTCATTTGGGATGAACAGAGACCATCCAACATGAAGTGGAGGCTGACCCCCACTTAAATGCCATCCAGATGGCCCTTATCGTCGACGTCGCGACATGCTGTCTTATTTTCTTGTGGTATGTTTGTTCTTTAAAGGCCGCGTAGTCCTTGTACCGTCGTTGCCAAGCATTCCTTGCCTCCTAGCCGAATTCCATGCTTCCCACTCCTGGGGTACACACTGGAGCCTTCCGCACTTACCGCATCTTTGCGGCGTCTCTATATTGGCCACAGATGTTCCGCCAAGTCCAGGGCCTCATGGCCGCTTGCCTCACATGCCAACAGGTCTCCTTCAACCGCTATTGATTCCAAAAATGATTTGTGAAGATATGTATTGCTTGGTCACCTGCATACTGCGCTCAAAAGGATTGTGTTAGACTAGCGCTACTCCTATGCAAAAAAGAATGAACAATACCCTGATTCCCGATTCCCTAGGGATGTGCCGAACTCCCCCATATACCCAGCCACATATTTGGACTGGTTGGGCCCACCCGGTTTGATTAGGAGGATGGTGGGACTGAACTGGATGGTTCAGTCTTGTGGTTCTTTGGCCCCTCCGATGATAGACCGCGCCGAAGCGGCTCCGGGTCATATCATTCCCTCCATCTTCAAAAATCTGCTTGTGCTCAAGCTGAAACTCTGGGTATGTCTCCTTGAGCTCATCATAATCGACCCAAGTCCGGTCGGACTCGTCCATGCCCTTCCTATGAATTAGCAGTCGTACGATGGATTTGCCTTGCACCGTCTTGACCCTTGCATCCAGAACTCGCTCCGGTTATGGACGAACTTTGCCCAGCTCTGTTACTTCCAGCAAGGGGCTAACTGGTGAAGCGTCCTCTGGTGAGGTGGGGTGTTTCTGCGAGTCCGCCGGAAGTTTCAAAGTGTAAGCTACGACCCCCACCCTACTCAGGATTCAAAAGGGCCCGTGGTAGCGGGGTGCTAGCTTCTGGTTCTTTACTCCTACCACTGACATCTGTCGATAGGGTTGTAGTTTGAGGTACACCCACTCGCCTTCCTCAAAGTGTTCTCTCGCTGGTGCATGTCTGCTTTAGTTTTCATGCGTGTTGAACCTTCAGAAGATTTTCCTTTAGTTGTTTTAAGATGTCGTCCCTCTTTTGCAGCGCGGCCTCCACTTTCGGCACCACGAATGACCCCTTCTCGTAATTTCGTAGCGTCGGCGGTGCTCTACCATACAAACTCTCAAACGACGTCATCTTTGCGGCTGTTTGGTAGGTCGTGTTATACCAGTACTCGGCCTAAGGGAGCCACTTACTCCATGGTGGTGTTACCCACAATGAAGCACCGCAAGTATGTCTCCACGCTTAAATTGAGGAACTCGTCAACCCAGGCCGAAACGTCTGGGGGATAGAAAGTTGTTCTCATACGTAAGGACGTCCCGTGAGGCAGAAAAGCTCATTCCAAAACCTGCTAGTGAACACGGTGCCACGATCGGAAATGATGGAAGCCGGTATCCCATGCAATCTAATCACCTCCCTGACGAAGACCTCCGCAACGACTTCGGTGGTGCAAGGGGGTGTTAGCGCGATAAAGTGCTCATACATAGAAAGGCGGACCACCCCCCCCCCCCCGAATGACCGACTTGCCCTGAGATTTGGGTAGCCCCTCAATGAGATCCATCACAATACTCTCTCATGTAAGCTCCAGAATGTCAAGCGGCACCAATAACGTTGTTGGAGTGATGGTATCATACTTCTGCCTCTGGCATTCCAAACAGTTCTTCACATGTGCTACATTTTCCTTCAACCCCTTCTAGTACTCATTCTGTTTGATACGCTGATAAGTCCGTAGTATGCATGAGTGCCCTTCGCTGGGCGTGTTGTGAAACTCATGGAGTAGTCGCCGCCGTAACGGGGATCCTGGTGCCACTACCAAGCGTCACTTGTAGTACAAGTGGACATTGATGACGTGGTAGCCCGCTTCAACCTGCCTACCCTCAGCATTATCCGTCAACATCTGCCACAACTCCGCATCGACTAACACCTCCTGATGAACATCCTCCGCTATACTCAAGGCCGATGCTGAAACTGCAAAGATGGAACCTGTAGTGGGCATGCGTGAGAGCTTGTCGGCGACCTTGTTCTCCCTCCCTTTACTGTACTCAATCTCGTATTCATACCCCAACATTTTGGTCACCCATTTTTGCTGCTCGAGTGACGAAACGCGCTGCTCCAAGAAATACTTTAAGCTTTGAATCTTTGATGGTCGGTCCGTATTTTGAAATGCCTCCGAATGAGATACTACCGCCATTTCCCACTGCATGCAGGATTGTCAACATCTCCTTCTCATAAACTGATAGTCCCAAAGCCCTCCCTTGTATTGCCTTGCTGTAGTATGTCAGCGGCCTCTCCTCCTACATCAACACCGCCCCCAATCCGGCTCCCAACGCATCCGTTTCAACTATGAACAACTTGGAAAATTGGTAGTGCTAACATCGGGGTCGTTAACATGGCCTCCTTCAGCATCTGAAACGCAGAAGCCGCATGCTATCCTCAAACAAACTTTCCCTTCTACAGGATCTTCCTATAGTCCTTCACGAACTTTCTGTAGTAGCCAGTTAACCCCAGAATTCCTCTCAATATTTTGATATTGGTGGGCGTGGGCCACTCCATCATGCTCTGGATCTTCTGCGGGTTCGGTCGCACCCTTTCTCTATTCACCAGGTGGCTTAGATATTTTACCTCTTGTTGCCTGAAAGAACACTTCGATCTCTTTACATACCATTTCTGCTCCTTGAGGATCTGCAGCACAATCCGCAAGTGTTCCTCGCGCGCCTCCAAACTCGGATTGTAGATGAGGATGTCGTCGAAGAAAACCAGCACTAACATCCGCAACCATTTTCGGAAGGTTTCATTCATAACTGCTTGAAAAGTTGACGACACATTCATCAACCCGAAAGACATCACTAGGAATTCGTAGTGCCTCTCGTGTGTTTGAAATGTCGTTTTTTCCATGCCTCCCTCCTGCATGCGGATCTGATGGTACCCCGACCGCAAATCCAGCTTCGTGAAGTATTGAGCTCCGTACAACTCATCCAAAAGCTCATCGATGACCGGGATCGGGAATTTGTCTTTAATGGTGGCACTGTTGAGGGCTCTATAGTCTATGCAGAATCTCCAAGTTTCGTCCTTTTTTAACCAATAGGACCGAAGAGGAAAAAGGACATGTGTTATGGCAGATGGTCCTTTCCCGCAGCATTTCCCAGACACATCTTTCAATCTCACCTTTTTATATGTGAGGGTACCTGTAAGGCCGCACACTGCTGGGCCCCGCTCCCTCCTTGATCGGAATCCCGTGTCTCGAAGACCTCCCCAAACCCTCCCATGACCGCATGCAACTTCTCTGGAATACCTTCCTTCTGCTCCAATCCCCCGCCGGACAGGACCCAAGCCATGGGGTAGTCCTGCTCGACCCATTCCTGTATGGACAAGATGGTGGCTTCCTTCACTATCAGACCCGTGTTACTCTGTAGCCGGTGTGCCTTCCCACCACGTGAGAACTCCATGGTCATGTTCTCCCATTCATTTATAACTTGCCTCAGCTGTCTCAGCCACTGCACTCCCAAAACTACGTTGGATCCTCGAACCGGGAGTGTGTATATGTCCAACAAGCATCTGAATCCCTATATTGTGAGTGGCACCCTCTTTACGGCCCCCATGCACTGCAAAAAATTTCCTTCCGCCACCAGCACCTTGACCACCTTATCCTTCGTTGGTGTGATAGCTAACTTCTTGGCCACTTTGGTGTTGAGGAAGTTGTGGCTACTCCCACTTGTCTACCAATATGGACACCCTCTGGTGGGACACTGTTGAATCCCTAGTTGGATTTGGGCTAGGTTCACTAACTAGGTTGAGTTTGACCCATATTGTATAGCCAAGGTCAAGTATTTGAGTCCTAGAGTTTAGGCTAAGTCATTAGGTTCAATCTTCATGGACTAGCCAGCAGAAGACTTCAGGAGACTCGAGACCTAGAAAAAATTCGAGTTCAAATTTATTAGTTCAAAATTTTTCGAACTCAGCTCGACGATCGTCGATCGCAGATCGACAAACTCAGAGTTAATTCTCTGAGTTGAGCTCGACGATATTCAAGCTCAGATCGACGAATACGAATAATGGAGTTCAACTTCAACAGATTCTTTGCAGTTTATTTTCGCTGAACTCAGCTCGACGAAGACAGATTTATGCTCGACGAACTTGGACCGCAGAATTGATAAGATATTCGCAGAACGCAGTTCGCTGAGCTCAGGTTGACGAACAGGATTTCTCAGCTCGACGAACTTTGATCTCCGGTCGACGAAATCTGTTCAGAGCTCGACGATTTCTGTCCAGTGTCAGACATAGAGTTTTTCTTTATTTTCTGTTCTTATTCCATATATTATTTAGCAGTGATTTCCTGAGTAATTAATGCATATATTCTCTTGAATATAACCCTTATTGGCAGCATTAATTATGATCTTCATCAGGGTTAATTAATTGCTTAATTTATTGGGACAGTTGGGAAACTCATTAAAGACAATATTCTCCAGCCGTTTTTCATTCTCCAGGCAATCAACATTCAATGCTTGGATTTCAAATTCAAAGGACAATTCAACACAAAATATAAAAGAAATTTTTTCCTCTTTTCAGTCGACAAGGAATACACAAGGAACTAACAGAGAATACAGAATTATTCAGAACTATTCTCTGTGCAGAAAACAATCAGTTTTTCTCCTTGTATTTTCTGAAGACTGAAGACTGAAGAAGAACAACAAACATATAGCAAGAGTCTTCTTCAACTTCTTCTCCAGGAACATTCAAGGACAACAACTCTCAATTAGTCAGAAAGTTCCTAGACATCATTTCAAGACAAGACAGAAGACCTACACCCTGAGCAAGGCTTCAAGTGATTTCAGAAGGAGTCTTGACAACGACAATCCACTAGTCTTCTCTGTTGTATAGAGAAAAGGGAAGATAACATCACCTCTCTCTCCTCTTGTATAAAGGATTTATTAACTCCCTTCAAAAGTTTATTCTTGATTTTTTGGGCACCTGATCAAAAGATCAAAGGGTTGTGAGATCTCCCTGAAAATAGATCTTGTGCTGGCAGTCACCTGATCAAAAACCTGCTAGTGGATTCCTACCAGGGTGGTAGAAGAGTGGATGTACCCAGATTGGGGAACCACTATAAAATTCTTGTGTCGTCTGGTTGATCATTTTCTATGTTGTTCTTGCTTTGCTGTGATAACTTAGTTTGATGTGATTGAATAGTTTAGCTTAGTTTGAATTTCCTGTTATACTACTATAGTATCACCTATTTTATTACTCTGATATAATTAAAAACAGCCAAAAGTTTTAATTACTCTATTCACCCCCCTCTAGAGTAAATCAGGTCTACCCCCTTCTTTCAGACACCTTCCCCGTCAACCTCATCGTGGAGGATTGTCCTCCTCCTTCTAAAGCATGCACATAGACTTCGATTTCCTCCAATTCGAGGACCTCACGCTCCTCGTGTCCGCCATCTTCATCGGCCTCCAGCCCTTCCTCCTCCTGTAGTATGTAAACTTGAATCTCCTTACACTTGTGACCGGGGACGAATTTCTCATCACAAGTGTAGCATAGTCCCTTGGCCCGTCGATCCTGCATAGCTTCCCATGACAATCGCTTCACCGTGGCCTCTTTCCGGAAATATGGTCGCTGGTTCCCTTGGTTGTTCCCTTGGTCGTTCCCTGTTTTCTTTTTTTGCTGCTCCAATAGTTGGTTGGGGTCTCCTTACGTCTCCTTAATTTCTCCTCCCGTAACTGGGTCATCCCGATAGCTTGTGCTATGCTCCTGGGCTGAAATGTCTGCACCTCATCGCTAATTTTCTCATTGAGCCCGACCATAAAACATCCAAAAGTACCTTCTCGGTCCACTGCACCCGATTTGCCAACCTTTTGAACTTCTTCTGATACTCGTTAACCCCGTCTGTCTCTACTTGTTTAGGATCATATCGAAGTCCTTGTACTCAGTCGGCCCAAACATCGCGATGAGCCCCTCGCAGAATTCCTCCCACATGGGGTTGGGTCGCTGCTTCCTCCACCAGCTCAACCACTGATAGGTAACCCCTTCAAGGTGGAAAGAGGCGATGTGCATGCACTGGTGCTTGGGAAGCTCCTGGTACTCGAAAAACATCTAGGCCCTCTCGATCTATTCCAGTGGGTCTCCGTTTTTTGTACTTTGGAAACTCCGTCCTCGTCAGTTGGGCTGCACTGGTGGACGGTGTGGCGGCGGTGGTCACCCCTCCGGAAAATCGGGGGTTGTCCCCAACCTTGGTTCCACATTCCCCTATTCTCCATCGCTCTTCCTATGCCTTGCATCATGGGCCCCCGACCGCAATGGTACTCCGCTAGTGGCTCTCCTTCCCCCTGTGTTGAAATTGTACACACCCGCGCCCTCTCAGGCCGGTGCCATTGCTTCCTGCTCCTTTCCCCTAATTCACATGTGGCTGCCGGTAGTGCTGACTGTCTCCCCTTCCTGCATAGACACCCCCTGGATGCCCGAAGTCCTCCCGCCAAGCCGACGATGGTTGCCTCTGATGGTGGAAGCCCCCCGGGTCACGAGAGAAACCACCGAAGCCCCCGGATCCACCAAAGCCTTCTCCAGCACCCCAGTTGATGTGCTGCTGGTGCACCTGGGTCCGCTGGTTGGTGCTGAGAGGCCCCTGAGTCTCGTTGAAGTCGTCGATCCCGCCGTCTAGAGCAAGCAGAAGAAGTCCTGCCGACTTCCTCCCGTCAGCCGCTGGGTCCCCTGCGCCGCAGAGGTTCGACTTTTTTGTTGCCGACGCCTTGCCCCGATCTGGAGCCCGCTCGATACGGCCCAGTTGTTCCCCAAGCGTCGTTGTCCCTTCCAGGAAAGCCGCCCTGGACCGTTCCTTTCCGACACTGATTTGTTGTGTCAGTTCTCCCTTCAACGCTTCCAGGAGGTCGCAGAGGCTTTGCTGCCCCTCTTCCAACGCCGTGATGCGGTTTCCGTGACCGCCATGTCGATAGAAGGAGGAGAGAACTCCTCTGATACCAAATGTTAGACTAATGCTACTCCAATGCAAAAAAAGAACGAACAATTCCGGGATTCTCGATGCCCTAGGGGATGCGCCGCACTCCCCCATATACCTAGCCGCATATTTGGACCGGCTAGGCCCTCCCGATTTGATTAGCAGGATCGTGCGACTGAACTGAATTGTTCAGTCTTACGGTTCTTTGGCCCCCTCCGATGATAGACCGCGCTGAAGCGGCTCCGGGTCATATTAGATTGATTATGTTTTGGTATTGATATATTACCTCTCCAAATATGCTCACTTCCTTCCCCTCTACCATCCCTACATATCCGCCTCTGTGGAGGAGAGTTTCATCAACAGGGTAGTGTGACTTCATGACTTTCCTCGGTCGATTGTGAGCAACAGTGATCCATTATTTTTGAGCGTATTTTGGACTTCATTCTTCCATTTCCAAGGCACCCATCTCCGCTTGAGCAGCACGTATCACCCTCAAACGGATGGTTAATATGAAGTTCTCAACCGGTGTTTGGAAACATACCTTTGTTTCTTCATTGGGGAACAACCACGAGGTGTGGTCAAGTGGCTAAGTCGGCGTACCGTCAAGCAGCCAGCACAACTTCGTTCAAGACGGTTTATGGCCACCCGCCTCCATCAATCTTCCGCAACCTTTTCAAGGAATGCAAGTGCAAAGCCTTGTCAACTACCTTCAATACCCAGAATCCATCCTTAACCAACTGAAGCACTACCTTTGCCGGGCTCAAGAGAATATGACTTTCCTTGCAAACAGAATGCAACGTGATCCAACCTTCCAAGTGTGCGAGAAGGTGTTCATCAACCTTCACCCTTATTGATAAATTTTGGTGGCCCGCCGTCCTTGTCCAAAGTTGACCCCTCTGATCGTCGGATCTTTCGATGTCCTCGCTCGCATTGGTGCCATTGCATGTCGTCTTTGCCTCCCTAACGGAAGCTGCATACACTCGGGTTTCCATGTCTATTAACTTGGCTGAGTGGTGGACGAGAACCCCACCGTGGACCGCATTCCGGTCGACATCGATCTCACTGGTGAAGCGCCTTGCTATTCTGCCAAGATCCAGACAAAGGTATTGATGCGAACATGCATGAAGAAGCAACGCCGTAGAGGGTCTACACATGCAAGAAGGCACCAGGTCGTAGCCCAATGCCGTTGGTGGAAACCGCGAGAACTACCTCTATTTGAATATTACGTTTCAAGTTGATTTATGTTTTTACTATTCGCACTCCAGAACTTTCGCTATTCACATCCAGCTGTTATAAGAGAAGTTGTATGTTGTTATTTTGGGTTATCATGAATGAATGCAACTAATTAGGTCCGCTCTCAACCCTAATCCCCTCTCCTCCCTCACCACCGCCAGCCGTTTCCCCTTACCGGATTACTCCCAGCAACCATAATATAAAGGCTAGGATTTCCAAAATCAGCAAGCTTGCTGAATTTGGACAGCCATATAGAGTCCCCAAAGCCATCACATAATTTAGCAATTAGGGGCAGCTATATCTAGCCTTAAATGGAGCCAAATTAAGAACCAAATGACCTAAGGACAACAGTCCAAAACATCAGGACAGAAGTTTTATAAAACCAGGGCAGTACCTTGAATAAACTATAGGAAACCAGGGCAAGTTTCTTATAGAATAACGACTATAAGAAGCTCAAGACAACATCCTAATGAGCTCAAGACAGCATTAGGACAAAAAGCGCCTTATTAAAAAACCAAGACAACTCCCCTAAAATCAGATCAGCTACTCTCCTAAAACAGCCCAAATTTTATTTAAAGAGAGTAGGTTAGTGAGCGGACTACGAAAACCACAAACAACAAAAGAAGCCAACCCTAAAAGCCCACGGAAGTAGCCAATCAGCCAACCCAGCCACTACAGCCAAAGAAACCAAGGCCAAGAAGCTCATGGCAGCCATTAGGAATCTCTAGCACCAAGAAGCTGAAGTAGCAGCCATCAGGGAGCTTCAGGCAAGGAACCAAAGAACCAACGCAAGAAAACTCAAGAACCAGAGCTCGTGAAAGGGGCAGAGAACCAAGCTTGTGAGGAAGAAAGAGCTTAATGATGGTGAAGAAGAAATAGCTAGGTAATTAATCCTTTCCCCCAAATAAGTTCCAATGCAAAGAGCCTTTATTTGATAAAACTCTAAAGAATTTAGCCATAGGATTACTTTTCAAGAGTTAAGATGAAGCCACCTTGCCTCCACCAAGGGGTATTAAGGCCTTTTCATCAATTCAAAATGAAAGAAAACCATTTCATGAACAAAAAAAAAAGAAATAGATTTCATGAAAATTCAAAAAATTCATAGTGGAAGAAATCAACTTGGCACGTAATTGATATTTCACCTTTCAATTGCATTTGTTAGAAGATAGTGAAAACTGTGTAAAAGCCCATTGTAATTGTGACCCATTTATGAGCCCATAATTGTTTTAGGTTTAGTCTCACATTGTTAGTTTTGAGATTTTTCTCCTCCTCTTCTCCTATATATGTGTATTCATACTTTCTGTTTATACAAGAAATACGGCCTACAAGGTTCCTTGCATCTTTTTCTACATGGTATCAGAGGGAACGGTCCGACCTGTCCGTTTCTGTCCGCCAGGTTCTTCTGCTTAACCGGGCGCCCTCTTCTGGTCTCAAACCGCGGCTTCCCGCGCGGTTTGTGTCTCTATCCGCTCCTCTTGCTCTCTCTGTCTTCCTTCTCCGTCCCCCCCCCCCCCCCACATTCCCTTTTATAGACCTCTCGGCTTATGGGCCCTCTTTTTCGGAGCGGCCCGGGTCTCCTTCGATCTTCTTGCGGTCTCCTCTGCGGGACCTTCTCGCTTCTTCTCTACCCATTGCAACCCAACCCGTTTTTTTCCCTACTCGTCGCGGGTTGTTCTCGCTACCCGCTGCAGGCTTGTTCTCGCTACCCGTTGCGGGTTGTTCTCGCTACCCGCTGCGGGCTGTTCTTGCTACCCACTCCAAGTTCTCGCTTCCCGCTGCGGGCTCTTCCCTAACCGCTGCTTCCTTACCCGCTAATTATATCTCGCGGGCGACCTCTTCTTCTCGCTGTGGCTTTCCGTCCTGCTGCGCCCGCATCTTGGTCGTGGTACCTTTCTGTGCCGCTGTTTTTCTCACCGAGACCGTGCGGTTTCCCTGTTTTAAGTCGCTGCGGCTCCCCGTGCTCAAGTCGGTGCGGTTTTCCCTCTCTTCTTCTGCGGCTTCTCTACCCACTTGGGCTCTGCACCTTGGTCGCGGTCTCTTACCGCTGGTGTCCCCACCGAGACTGTGCGGTTTCGCTTTCTCTTTGCCTGGTTTCTTCCGGCTGCAGGTTCTCTCCCTTAGCCACTGCGGTCTCTTAATCTGCTGCGGCATCTCCGCTCGCTGCGACCTCTCAACCCGTTATAGGCTTCGCATCTTGGTCGCGGCCACTTGCCGCTGGTGTTGTATCACCGAGACCGTGCGGCCTAGTTGAAGATATGGTACCTAAACACCTAGAGGGGGGGGGGTTGAATAGGTGACCTAAACCTTTTAACTTTTGTTTGGCAGCACAACAGTTTTTCACAGATTATTACAGTTAACAGCAATTTCAGAAATTCACACAGTAAAGCCACAACACAGCACACAGCAGCACAGCAGACACACTAATTTTATAGTGGTTCCCCAATCTTTGGGTACATCCACTTTCCCCCTTCGCCTATCTAGCAGTGTACTAGATTCAGCCAAACTTCTCCACTAGCTCAGAACCCAACAAGGTTCCTACCTCAGGCCCAAAGCCTTACACTCAGCCAAAAAGCCTACACTCAGCCACCCAGGCCTACACTCCAGCCAATCAAAGGCCTACACTCAGAGTTCTTCAACTCCTACACTCAGGCACCAAGCCCTACCCTCAGCCTTTATAAAATTAGGCTTACAATCACTCAGATCCAATGGATCTTACAAGTTATAATAGAAATTATAAATGCTAACTCTACAACCCAGAAAAGATGAGAGGAGTTGAGAGTTTCTTGAAGAGTTCTTGGAAGAACTCAGCTTGATCCAAACTGACTTACTTTCTTCAAGCTTCTTGAGTAGAACTGAATTAGTCTGAATCTTCTGCAGTTGATCCTTGAATCTCTGCTTCTTGAAATCCAGATGACTCTGAATTCTTCTTTTCAGCCTTAGTTCCAAAGACTGAATCCTTGGTTGGAGCTCTCTCTCTCCAACTACTTAGATCTGCAGTTGGACTGCCTGATCTTCTTGTGTTGATCTCTGTGTATCACTTCTTGATTAAGTCTGATCAACTACTTCAATTATTATCACACATGTAATGATTGTGAACTTCTTAACAACTACTCCTTTTTTACTTTAAACTGTGGGTGCCTATTTATAGGCTTCCTTCATGGTAACCGGCTGATCCGGTTTATAACAGACTTTTGACTTCTCTGACAGTTGCTGTAGACCGGCTGGATTGGCAGCTGTCATGTCAACCAGTCACTTCTTGAAATTCTCTAACTGTCAGTTAGTGTCGAGACTTTCTGTTCTTAAGTGTCGACACTTATAGACCAAGTGTCGACACATGTTGTGTAAGTGTCGACACAAGTCTACAAGGTGTCGACACAATTCCTTGTATGTCTCGACACAGTTTCTTCTGCATGTGTCGACACTGAAATTGAGTGTCGACACAAGTACTTGTACTTCATTCTTTATCTGTATTCTTCTAAGTGTCGACACATCTCCTTTGTGTCGACACATCTTCATGTGTAGAAACTGTCAAGTGTCGACACTGCTTCTTGGTGTCGACACAAGTCTTCATTCTTGATTCTTCAGCTGAGTGTCGACACATTCCCTTAGTGTCGACACTTATACTTAGAATATTTTACAATTTTCTGTTCTTTGCTAAGTGTCGACACAGCTCCTTGTGTCGACACTTTCTTCAAGTGTTGAGTCTTCTGTTTATGTGTCGACACATTGTGCTGAGTGTCGACACATTCTTTAAGTGTTGACTTCTTTGAGTATGTGTCGACACATTGTGCTGAGTGTCGACACATTCTTCATGTGTTGACTCTGCTGAATGAGTGTCGACACATTGTGTTGAGTGTCGACACTTGTACTTAGTCTCTGCAGAATTTTGCTGAGTGTCGACACAACTCCAAGTGTCGACACTTTCTGGTGTTGACTCAGCTCTTCAAGGTCGACACTTCTGCTAAGTGTCGACACAGCTTTTCTGCATTCTTCTACACTGAGTGTCGACACAGCTCCAAGTGTCGACACTTTCTGACTGGTGTCGACTCTTCTTCCCAGGTGTCGACACAATGACTCCAAGTGTCGACACTGCATGTCTGGGTGTCGACACAAGCTTTCTCAAGTGTCGACACTTTGCCTCTGGGTGTCGACACATGGACTTAGAAATTTTCAGCTTCAGTCCAGTGTATATCTAACCTGCACAAGTAACTCAAACAAACATCAAATACATTCTGATGTATATCATTGAGTTAGGTGAGGCTTCTTCAAATCAGGTACATTTAACCAATGTACCCAACAATCTCCCCTATTTGGAGAAGTCATAACCCTTAGTCAATGATATACACCACTCATAATTAAAAATTACAAAATGATGTAAAACATATAAATGACAACAGGGTAAACTTGAACATGTAATAAAGCACACATGTATACTTATTAAACATTGCAGAACAATTAAGAAACACACATATTTCAGAACATTCATACTATATTTATCATATACTGTTCCAATAATGTTCTTATACATTTTCAATGAAGTATTACAATGTTTATCATTAACAATTACAATAAGCATCAAGTTAATTCCTAATCTAGTGCTGATCAGGTTCTTTGATACAATCCCTTTTCCAGCTTTAACTTGAGCTTTCACAGCAGCAGCAGCAGCAGGCTCAGCTTCAGCAGTCTTCTTCCCTTTAGATCTTTCTTCTTCTGTTCTTCAGCCTTGATCTTTTGCCTTTCAAAATAATGATAAGGCTTAGGAAAGTACTTGCTAGGCTCCACAGCTGTGGGAGGTAGCTTTCCTAACTTGGCCTTCCTTCTATGTTGGACAATGGCTTCTTGCCTACTTTCATGCTTTCTCCATTCAGCCTCTGAGAACCACTTGTTCCTCTCATGGGCATTGTCCTTGGCTGCTTTCCAGGCTGTAAGAATTATGTTCTAGAAGTAGGGCTCCATTGTTCAAAATCTGGCTTTTGCTCAGCAATTTCCCTAAACTTCTTCTTTGACAGCCTAGTTTCTTCTTCCTTGTCCAAAGCCTCTTGCATTGCAGCTGTGATAGGTTGAACAACCTTTTCCAAAATAACATTGGCTTGCCAGCAAGTGGACTATACATAGTGCTTATATCTGCATGAATCATTTCAAAGTCTGGAGGTGGATAGATTACATCAGCCACTGCTTGTTGCTCACCTCCAAGATATGTTCCTTGAATACCAGATTCAGCCACTTCATTGTCATCACACAGGGGAGGATATCCAAGTGTAGCCCTGATAGAATTTGAAATCCATTTTGCATGCTCAGAACTGGCCTTGACTAACACTCTCTCCCCCTTTATGACTTCTTGAGCCATATGATCCCTTACATCATCTTTCTGAAATCTGATTTGGCTATCCAAATATCTTATGCCCTCTTTAAAGAAAGGTCTAAGCTTTGTAAGCTGTTCTGATATGACCTTCTGGGAATCTTGTATGGCATTCTTACAGCAGCAATCTCTGCTTGAAATATCTTATCAAAATCAGCTTTGGCAGCAGCAGAGGAAGTTGAAGGTTCATCTGACTTATTCTTGATTTCAGTGACTATTGCATTGTGAGATGCAGTCAAGTTATCATTCATCCTCAACTGATTCTCCAGCACATAGCCTTGTTTGACTGCTATATCATCCACTTTCTCTTTAATAGTTTCTTGATGTTTAGCCAGATATACCACAGCATTAGCACCCTTGGTAAAATTATCAGTCATCTCCTTTTTATTAAGGTTCATTTCAAACCTTATTGACTTGATTTCCTGTCCAGATCAGATTGTAGAGCTTTGTGTCCTTCATCAACATAAGTTTCCAAGGCCTTTCTTTGTTCATCCATCTTGATTTGCAAGGCAAGCAATAGAGCACTGTAATCAGTGGATGGATTGTTGAACTAAGAATGCTGAGCAACTGTTTGTAGAGCCTTCTTATAGCTCTGGCTCTCCTTCTCTAAATACAAAGAACTTCTTTTTCTGAGCTTGCTCAGCTTCATCATCTTCAGATTCAGATGTACTTGCTATATCCACCCTATCCTTAGGGCTGGATGGTTTTTCAGTATGCACATCTTGTGCCTTCTCAGAATCTAGCCTTATAGGCTCTTCCTCAATTTCCATGTTCTCCCCCTCAGCAGCAGCATCCTTTCCTGTATCAGCAGTATTCTTTTCCATATCAAAATCTTCTTGATCTAAGTTCAAAAACAGATCTTCCATGGTATACTCTGCTGGAGACTGTGCAGGAGATGTACTTGGTTCTTCAACCACTTGATCAGGTACCACAACAGATGTGTCTGGAAGAACAACATCTGGTTCTTGGTGTGCTGGCTGATTTTGCTGATGGTCATCAGACAAATCAGAATTTATTATAGAAAAATTGAAAGTTTAAGGTCAACAAGTACCTCTTGAATGAGGAGGGTGGCTGTTCACTCTCCAGTGTAGATGGTACTGCTACACCTGGAAGCTCCCCCTGAATGTCAGCTGCCTCCTGAGGAGCAGGTGTCTTCTCTGCAGTCACATCAACTGGACTTTCAGGAGTGAAGACCACATGTTCTTCACTGCCTGAGCTGCTGGAGGTCTCTTGAGGCACAGCAGCTGTCTTCCTCTTCTTCCTGGGAGGAGAGTCTCTCTTAGAAGCTTGTTTCTCAGGGGTGGCCAGTCCTTTGACACCAGCACCCTTTCCCATCTTGAGAATATCCTGGAGTCCATTCTCCTCATATGATTGATCTTTGTTCCTGCTGCAGAGCTCATTACCTCTGGAATTGATCCAGCCAGGTAGAGACTTATGATCCTGCCCAGATTGGGCTTCTTCAGGCTTTCCTTTACTTTCTCATAAACCACCATTGACCAATCTGTCTTCAGAGTGAAGATGATCCTGGTCATGATTTCAAACATGGAGGCAGACACCCTGTCATGCCCTCCTGGTTTGCACAGATTACCTTGCCCACTACTTCAGACAAGAACTTGCCTTGATTGTTCATCCCCTTCCTGTTGAAGACTGATCCCACCTTCATTTTTGGATCCAGGCCACACCAAGTAAGAGCTTCCCTGGTCTGGAAGCAGTTACCTCCTCTTCTTCTTGAATCTTAGGTAGCTGAAGTACCTTTCTTAAAGACTTGGGGGATAGTTTGACTTTGGTGCCATGCACCCTGGACTTAATCCTGAATCCAGAGTCGTCCACAGTTGCTCCAGTAAGAAATTCAATCACTTCTTTCTTCCATATCTGGTTGGTTCTGAAACCAAGAATTCCAGTCCTGAATCGCTGACTAGGGTAATTACTGATTTGAATTCTGATCGCTGTCGTCAATTGGCCTCGCACGAGCTCATACCCTTCGTAACATTCTCTTCCAGCTTGGGAGCCATTAGGGTTTTGAGAGTTAGTCTTGAGATAAGAGAAATGTCGACACAAGAGTTTAGGTCTCGAAACTTTGAAAGCGTGTCGACAATCAAAGACAGAACCCTATTTATACCTTTCTGTTTGAAGACGAACAGGCGGGATGAATTTCTAATGATGTGTCGACACTGTCAATAAGTGTCGACACTGACTTATAATGTCTCGACACTCATGTGTCGACACAAATTTAGTCAACAGATTTTATGTGTCGACACTTGGTTAAGTGTCGACACCACTATACTCGACATGTGTCGAGACTTTACTTAGAAAAATTCTGAGTAAAACTTAAGTGTCGACACTTTATTGGATGTGTCGACACCTACTCGACATGTGTCGACACTAACATTCTGAAGTGTCGACACTAACTTCCTAGATGTGTCGACACCATTTTTCTGAAGTGTCGACACTTACTATTCTGTGTCGACATAGACTTGTCTATGTGTCGACACCTTTTTACTTAGCCAATTTTTGTTCTGTATACTTAGTCTAAGTTTATCATACCTAGTTCAATTTTGAACCTATTAAACTTAGCTTCTTCTAAGGGCTTAGTGAACATATCAGCTATCTGATTATCTTTTTTAACATATTCAAGTGCAATATCATTTCTTTCTACATGCTCCCTAAGAAAGTGATATTTAATCTCAATATGTTTAGTTCTACTATGTGATACAGATTATTAGCTATGGAAATAGCACTAGTAGAATCACAATAAAGTGGAGTTCTACTTACCTGACATCCATAGTCTTCTAGCTGATGTTGAATCCACAGAAGTTGAGCACAGCAACTTCCTGCAGCTATATACTCTGACTCAGCTGTGGAGATGGCCACACTGGTTTGCTTCTTACTACTCCATGAAATGAGTCTTCCACCTAGGAATTGACAGGATCCAGTTGTGCTTTTTCTATCTTCTTTGCATCCTGCAAAGTCTGCATCTGAATAGCCTGTTAGATCAAAATCTCCATTCCTAGGGTACCAGAGGCCTAGATAGGGTGTGCCCTTTAGATATCTCAAGATTCTCTTGACTGCAGTCAAGTGAGATTCTTTGGGCAGGCTTGATACCTGGCACAAACACATGTAGCATACATAATGTCAGGTCTACTTGCAGTCAAGTAAAGTAGGGAGCCAACTATCCCTCTATACAAGGTTTCATCCACAGGTTTCCCTGCATCATCCTTGCTTAGAGACATACTTGACCCCATAGGAGTCTTCATGGTACTGGAGGAATCCATACCATATTTCCTTATGAGTTCTAGGGTGAACTTTGACTGACATATGGACAACCACTTTCAGTCTGTTTAACTTGGAGACCCAAGAAAAACTTCAGCTCCCATACTACTCATTTCAAATTGACTTTGCATAAGCTTTGCAAACTTTTTGCAAAGGCTACTTTCAGTAGACCCAAATATAATGTCATCTACATATATTTGGACAAGTATTACTTTGCCTCTAGATTCCCTAAGGAATAGAGTCTTATCTATTTTCCCCCTTGTGAACTTGTTCTCAATGAGGAAACTAGATAGGGTTTCATACCAAGCTCTAGGAGCTTGCTTTAACCCATACAATGCTTTCCTAAGTCTATAGACATAATGTGGAAAAGTAGGATCAACAAAACCTGAAGGCTGCTCCACATATACTTCTTCTTTTAAATTACCATTAAGGAATGCTGACTTCACATCCATTTGGTATACTTTGAATCCTTGGTAGGTTGCATAGGCCAAGAACATCCTTATGGCTTCCAGTCTGGCTACTGGAGCAAAGGTTTGATCAAAATCAATACCTTCTTCTTGCCTATATCCTTTTGCAACCAATCTTGTCTTGCCTTATTCTTAATGATGACTCCTTGTTCATCTAACTTGTTTCTGTAGATCCACTTTGTTCCTATCACATTGTGATCTTTAGGCTTAGGAACTAAGTCCCAAACCTTGC
The DNA here is from genome assembly GCA_039583875.1 of Platanthera guangdongensis. Taxonomy (NCBI): domain Eukaryota; kingdom Viridiplantae; phylum Streptophyta; class Magnoliopsida; order Asparagales; family Orchidaceae; genus Platanthera; species Platanthera guangdongensis. Next base: position 192,750,118 of record CM077158.1, on the reverse strand, counting down.
ACCTCTTGAACTGGTTTAGCTCTTCCTGCATAGCTTCAGTCCACTGTGGATCTTGTATTGCTTCTTCAAATTTCTTTGGTTCTATTTGAGACAGAAAACTTGAATATACTGCAGCATTCTGATTTCTGCTCCTTGTCTGAACACCTTGTCTTGGATCTCCAATGATCAGCTCCACTGGATGATCTCTTAGATGCCTGTTGGCTGGAGGCATCCTTACTTCTGGTTGTACTTCTTCAGCATCTTCATTATGCTGAGTTCCTTGTACTTCTTCAGCTTCTGGTACATGTAGTTCTCCCCCTGGACATAAGCCATCTTCTTCTTCTTGCTGTCTTGCAGCAGGTACATCTTCCATGGTTAGCTTGTCCATCTTCTTAGAAAGACCTGAGGGGCTGCACACACTACTAGACAACTCATTGTTAATTAGTTGTGACTCATCAAAAACTACATGCACAGACTCCTCTACAACTTGTGTAGTCAAGTTGTAGACTCTATAAGACTTACTATTACTGCTGTACCCAACAAACACTCCCTCTTGGGATTTGGCAGCAAACTTAGTTAAGTAAGTCTTCCCATTGTTAAGTATGAAGCATTTACAACCAAAAATCCTGAAATAGGATAGATTTGGTTTCCTGCCTTTCACTACTTCATAAGGGGTCTTGTTTAACCTTTTAGTGATGGTAGCCTATTTATCACATGGCATGCAGTGTTAACTGCTTCAGCCCAGAAATATTCTGGCAGTGATGAATCACTTAATAGAGTCTACCAGCTTCTATCAAGGTTCTATTTTTCCTTTCAGCAATGCCATTTTGCTGAGGTGTTCTAGGTGAAGAGAATTCTTGAAATATCCCATAGTCTTCACATAGTTTTGTCATGCTTTCAGATTGAAACTCTGTACCATGGTCACTTCTAATTTTGACCACTGTACAGTTCAATTCATTCTGAATTTGCTTAACAAAACTGTGGAAGACACTAGGTGTTTCAGATTTCTGCTTTAAGAAGAACACCCAGGAAAACCTTGAGTAGTCATCAACAACTACAAAGGTGTAGACCTTCCTACCTAAGCTGTGAACTGGCATTGGACCAAATAGATCCATATGCAAGAGGTATAAACACCTCACAGCATCCTTGTTGTCAATGCTTCTAAAGGTGGATTTAGTCTGCTTGCCCTTTTGACAAGCTGAGCAAATGCCATCTTTGACACACTTAACTTGAGGACCATTCCTCACTAACTCTTTACTAAAGAGTTTGCCAATAGTCTTGTAATTAAGATGAGCAAGCCTCTTGTGCCACTTGACACATTGAGAGACTGTCTCATCAGCTACAAGACAAACTGGAGAACTATTGTTCTCAACCATAATGTCTAAACAATAGACATTTCTCTTCCTATAACCTGTCAAAATGATCTCTTGATCACTTGACCTCTTGATATGACAACCATTTTTAACAAATGAGATGTCATACCCTACATCACTTAATTGACTTATACTAATGAGGTTATGTTTCAACCCTTTAACATAAGCCACTTGAGTAATGGTAACTAAGTTAGAAGATATGTTACCAACCCTTTGATGATTCCTTTTTCTGAACCACCAAAGGTCACCTTTGGACCATTCTTGATTGGGATGTAGTCCTTCAGTAGTCCCCTAGTTCCAGTCATGTGTCTGGAACATCCACTATCCAAGTACCATGTAGGGGTATGGCCACTTGGATTCTCCTGCAAAACAAATTAATGAACCTTAGAACCCAAAGTAAACTTGGGTCCTTGGTGATTGTTAGTTTGCAAATTGACATAGCTACCTGCTGTCTTTCCAACAGGTAACTTGCTACTCAACTTGGCACTGGCATTGTGCCAACAATCCAAAGCAAAGTGGCCAACTTTGCCACAGCACCAACATTCAAATTTGTTGTACCTTTGCTTAGGTACAGACTTGGCTGTCTTAACTACAGCAGTCTTGTGAATGTTGGGGCTTTGCCCTTGGACTTGGACTGATCTGAACAGTCCTGCTGGATAACAAAACCCAGTCCAGTCTTTCCTTTATGATGAACAAAATCATCAATCAAGGGTAGCACTGATTTAGGTTTTGAATACCTAGCTGCTAGCTCTTTCTCCTTCTGAAGATTAATCTCCAGTTTCTTAATTTGATCATTCTTAAATGTAATAGTACCCATCTGAATCACAGTAATGTGTTTCAGCCTGGCCACTTCATTCAGTTTTTGATCATAATTCTTCTCATAATCTATTGCAGCTGCCTTGAGATCAGCAATTTCCTTGGCCAAATTTTTGGCTAGGGTCTTGCTTTTCTTATAGGCTTGCAATAGTACTTGATATTCATCTAGGAGTTGATGAATATCTCCCTCAGACTCAGATATATTCTCATCACTTGATGAAGAATAATCTGACTCTGAACTAGAACTGGAATCAGAACTTTGAGTTAGACCTTGTACCTGACTGGGTCCTGGCTGCTCCAGGTTTTTGGTACTTTCAGTCAAAGCCATCAGTCCTTGGCTTTGACAGTCTTCTTGCTCATAGATAGATTCCATGATCTGCATAAACTCTTCTTCTTCTTCAGCAAATAGCCCAATATAGGCTTCAGCATCTGTCTCAGTGTCTGAAGAAGACATATCTGAAAGAGTCTTCTCATTCTTTGCAACAAAGGACTTTTCCTTCTTTCCTTTGAAGTGAGTTTTCTTTTTGTCACTGGATTCCTTCCTTCTTTCAGGCAGTCTGCAATAACATGGCCCTGTCTATTGCAGCAGTAACAAATTATCTTGGATCCAGTTGCCTTACTAGTCTTGGTCCTTTTCTTGTCCTTCTTTGAAGGCTTCTTTTCCTGATACTGAACCTCTTTCCCTTTGGAAGATGAAGGTCTAGACCTCCACTGTTTCTTCTTAAGAACTTCTGAAAATGTCTGGTGAATGCAGCAAAGTCTTCATCACTTTCACTGCTTGTAGATTTTGTACTTTCTGACTCTTCAGATTCTGATTCAACTACCTCAGGAGGAGGAGTTGATGACTTGGTCCTGCTCTTTCTGGGTACATCTGACTTAAAGGCAACAGTCTTTTCTCTGTATTCAGTCCTTGTTGACTTTTCTTCTTCTTTTCTCACTGACAATTGCATCTCATAAGATAACAACTTGCCAAAAAGTGTGGGAGGAGGAATTTCTCCCACTTTGCCATTTCTCTGATGGCACAGATCTTGGTGTCCCAGTCTTTGGTGAGGGACCTTAAGAATTTATCATTCAACTCATAGTTTGTGAACTCTCTTCCATATGACATGAGTTCATTTACAATTCTATAAAATTTCTTATAGCATTCAGTGATGCTATCTCCTCTTCCTTGCCTAAAGCTCTCATATTCTTGATTAAGCAAGGACTTCCTATCTTGCCTTACTTCTTCAGAACCTTCCATGTAGACAATGAGGGTATCCCACATTTCTTTTGCAGTTTTACAGTGAATAAGGTTCTGGAAGGTGGCATCATCAATTGCACTAACTATGATGTTCTGTGCCCTTTTGTCCATAGTTGCTAGGACAATCTCATCCTTGGTCATTTCAGAGAAATCCTTTGGAGTCCTCTGATTTGCATCCAATACTGAAATCTTCATGGGCACATATGGCCCTTCTTTGACTGTGATGTATATTCTAGGGTCAGAGGCCTCCATAAAAGCCTAACCCTCTCTTTCCAGATCCCAAAGATCTCTTTTCTGCATATAGGTAGTTTCATTGAACCCAACTCCTTATGATTCTCTGAAGAACCCATGTTCTTGATTTTCTTGAAACTGTTTCCTGTTTTCTGACTTATACTGAATCTGCCAAACTGGATCTCCTCAGACAGTTAGTCCTGATTTTGAGGAACCTCCCTCTGATACCACTTGAAAGATATGGTACCTAAACACCTAGAGGGGGGGGGGGGGTGAATAGGTGACCTAAACCTTTTTAACTTTTGTTTGGCAGCACAACAGTTTTTCACAGATTATTACAGTTAACAGCAATTACAGAAATCACACATAAAGCCACAACACAGCACAGCACAGCAGACACACTAATTTTATAGTGGTTCCCCAATCTTTGGGTACATCCACTTTCCCCCTCGCCTATCTAGCAGTGTACTAGATTCGGCCAAACTTCTCCACTAGCTCAGAACCCAACAAGGTTCCTACCTCAGGCCCAAAGCCTTACACTCAGCCAAAAGGCCTACACTCAGCCACCCAGGCCTACACTCAGCCAATCAAAGCCTACACTCAGAGTTCTTCAACTCCTACACTCAGGCACCAAGCCCAACCCTCAGCCTTTATAAAATAGGCTTACAATCACTCAGATCCAATGGATCTTACAAGTTTATAATAGAAATTTAAATGCTAACTCTACAACTCAGAAAAGATGAGAGGAGTTGAGAGTTTCTTGAAGAGTTCTTGGAAGAACTCAGCTTGATCCAAACTGACTTAGCTTTCTTCAAAGCTTCTTGAGTAGAACTGAATTAGTCTGAATCTTCTGCAGTTGATCCTTGATCTCTGCTTCTTGAAATCCAGATGACTCTGAATTCTTCTTTCAGCCTTAGTTCCAAAGACTGAATCCTTGGTTGGAGCTCTCTCTCTCCAACTACTTAGATCTGCAGTTGGACTGCCTGATCTTCTTGTGTTGATCTTCTGTGTATCACTTCTTGATTTAATCTGATCAACTACTTCAATTATTATCACACCATGTAATGATTGTGAACTACTTAACAACTACTCTTTTTCTGTAAACTGTGGGTGCCTATTTATAGGCTTCCTTCATGGTAACCGGCTGATCCGGTTTATAACAGACTTTTGACTTCTCTGACAGTTGCTGTAGACCGGCTGGATTGGCAGCTGTCATGTCAACCAGTCACTTCTTGAAATTCTCTAACTGTCAGTTAGTGTCGAGACTTTCTGTTCTTAAGTGTCGACACTTATAGACCAAGTGTCGACACATGTTGTGTAAGTGTCGACACAAGTCTACAAGGTGTCGACACAATTCCTTGTATGTCTCGACACAGTTTCTTCTGCATGTGTCGACACTGAAATTGAGTGTCGACACAAGTACTTGTACTTCATTCTTTATCTGTATTCTTCTAAGTGTCGACACATCTCCTTTGTGTCGACACATCTTCATGTGTAGAAACTGTCAAGTGTCGACACTGCTTCTTGGTGTCGACACAAGTCTTCATTCTTGATTCTTCAGCTGAGTGTCGACACATTCCCTTAGTGTCGACACTTATACTTAGAATATTTTTTACAATTTTCTGTTCTTTGCTAAGTGTCGACACAGCTCCTTGTGTCGACACTTTCTTCAAGTGTTGAGTCTTCTGGTTATGTGTCGACACATTGTGCTGAGTGTCGACACATTCTTTAAGTGTTGACTTCTTTGAGTGTGTGTCGACACATTGTGCTGAGTGTCGACACATTCTTCATGTGTTGACTCTGCTGAATGAGTGTCGACACATTGTGTTGAGTGTCGACACTTGTACTTAGTCTCTGCAAATTTTGCTGAGTGTCGACACAACTCCAAGTGTCGACACTTTCTGGTGTTGACTCAGCTCTTCAAGGTGTCGACACTTCTGCTAAGTGTCGACACAACTTTTCTGCATTCTTCTAACTGAGTGTCGACACAGCAGCCAAGTGTCGACACTTTCTGACTGGTGTCGACTCTTCTTCCCAGGTGTCGACACAATGACTCCAAGTGTCGACACTGCATTCTGGGTGTCGACACAAGCTTTCTCAAGTGTCGACACTTTGCCTCTGGGTGTCGACACATGGACTTAGAATTTTCAGCTTCAGTCCAGTGTATAATAACCTGCACAAGTAACTCAAACAAACATCAAATACATTCTGATGTATATCATTGAGTTAGGTGAGGCTTCTTCAAATCAGGTACATTTGACCAATGTACCCAACAACTAGTTTTTGTTCCGCTCCCTTTCTCCGCTGCGGGCTTCCTCTTCTGCTCTGTCCGAGACCGTGCGACTATTCAGACCACCGTGTCCGCTTCAGTCTCTGTCCGCTGCGGCTTCATGGATTCAACCACTGCTTCGGGCAAGTCCGTTGGTAACTTCTCTACCATCTCGAGCTACTTCCTTAGCTACGATCTCGAGTGAACTCAGGATTACCACTATTATCTCTCTGGAAAAAGGAACTTGTAGAATGGTCAATTCAGTTCGTTGTGTGCTCCAGACCAAAGGCCTGCTCCATCACTTGACCCTGCTACTCATTACCGTTTCAAACTGACAAATGGCTCGTGATGACGGCTGTGTCATCCTGGATCCTCATTCCATGGATACTGACCATACAGGATGACCATGTATTATTACACAGCTAAGTCCATGTGGGAGGAACTCCACTCCTATTATGCCAAAACAGCCTCCATCATTTGTTTCGACATCATCACTGATCTTCAATCCCTTGATCCGGGATACCTGGCGATATGACTTCCTTCGTTGTCATGACCAAGACTCTTGTTGAGGCATGGATACAACATCAGCCGCCTACTATTGATTTGGTTGCCCAACGACACAAAATGAAGTTGTCGGCATTGCCATGATGATGACAAGGGTTCCTCCGCATCTGCGCAGTGTTCGAGCTCAGATACTCTCCTCTGCTACTACTCCTCTCTCTTATGTTTGCTCCATGCTTGTAAAGGTCACTCCACCACCCGAGCTCCTCTGCCTCCCTCCCAGCTCTGCTCCAGTTATCTTCATCACATCCCTCCACCCGTGGTACCTCGACCCGCGGGTCGCCATTCGTCTCGCGGACGAGGACGTACTGGAACCCCCCCTAAATGCACTTTCTGCGGTTGGAGAATCATTGGAGGCTACCTGCTATCGTAAGCATGGTCTGCCACCCCACCTTGCTGCTTCTACAAAGGCTGAGTCTCTGTCCTTGCCTACTCCTTTCGACTTCTTCAAATGCTTTTCTGATATTGATGCTATCTGCACCCAGCTCCAACAACTCCAAGGGTAATTGCCTGCTCCTCAAGCTTCGTGGCCTCCATTGCAAATGAAGGTATAACCTGTCTATCTCGAAGCTCTCTCACTTGATTGTGGACTCTGGTACCACCCACAACATTACTTCCAGAAGATGCCACAATACTTGCTGCTCCTCATCCCAAGTACATTACTGTTGCTAATGGTGACTCCACACTTGTTTCAGGAGATGCTGATATACAACTCACACCCACCCTCTCCTTAACCTCGTTCTTCATGTTCCGAGCTCCCCGTTCAACCTGTTTTCTATTAGCTGACTTACTCAGGACCTTGATTGTCATGTTATATTCTCACCATCTTCTTTTGTTGTGCAGATCGACAAACGCCGAATATTATTGGTAGCGAACGGCTGTCTCATGGGCTCTATCCTCCTTGATTTTCTTCCTTCAACCCTGTCTGTCGTATCCTCAGTTGAGTGACATCGTCAACTTGTACATGCTCCCCTCTGAATTCTGAAGCAAGCTCTTCCGGATGACTCCTTGCATGAGTTTTCGTGTGAGTCATGTATCTTTGGTAAACAACATCGAGTCTCTTTTAGTCTTGTCTGTAATCGAGTAGTACTCCTTTATCCATTGTTCATTCTGATATTTGTGGCCTTTAAAAAGTTCCTAGTGTATTTGTGTATCACTACTTTGTTACCTTTATTGATGATTACTCTCAAGTGACATGACTCTATTTACTACGAGATTGTACCGAATTCACCTCTATATTCTGAACGTTCGTTACTGAACTTCGAACTCAGTTCTCTTCCCCACTTAAAATCATTCCGCACTGACAATGCACGGGATATACAAGCCGAACGTTCGCCGCTCTTTTTGCTGAATTTGACATTATACATCAAACATCTTGTGCGTACACTTCTCAGCAAATGGTGTTACTGAGCGGGAAAAATTGACATCTCCTTGACGTTGCTCGCGCCTTAATGCTCTCAGCTGAAGGTACCCATCGAGTACTGGAACTTTGCAGTGTCGACTACCTGTCCATCTCATCAATCGTCTACTTTCCTCCGTTCTCAACTTCTTCACTCCATTTAGCATCTTATTTTCTTCTCAATCTCTGTTTCCTCTCCCACCTATGGTGTTCGGATGTGCTTGCTATGTCCATAACCTTGGTCCACCTACGGACAAATTTGCCCCCCGTGCAACCAAGTATATATTCGTAGGGTACTCTCAGACTCAAAAAGGGTATGTGTTTACTCTCCTATCGACCAGAAATTGGTTGAGTCCGCTGATGTTACTTTTCTGGAAGACCAACACTTTTTATCCTCCACTTCGATTCCTTCTTGTGACAACCTTTGCCTCGTCCTGCTATTTCGGTCATGTCTTCTTTACCTTCTCTTCTTCCAACGCCCCACGTGGAACCAGCAGCTCCCATACTACCATCAACCAATCCTCCAGCAACCAAACTCCTCTCATCCGTGTCTACACTCGTTGTACTCCGAACTCTGGAGCCCAACCACTGCTACCGTCTACCAGTACGATCTTGTGCCAGCTGACTCTGCCCCTGCCTCAACAGCTCATCCGATGGCCAACTATATTTCCCTACATCGGCTCTCTTCTCCTTTGCGAAAATTTGCTCTTGCTCTTTCCTCTATTTCTCTACCTAATACTGTGCAGGAGGCTCTTCAACACCCTAGGTGGCGTGCGGACTGAAGCTGAGATGTCAACCCCCGTGAGCTAATCATACTTAGGATTTGGTACCTCTTCCGTCTGCCCAGTCATGTGTTAGCTGTAAATGGATCTTTGTCATTAAACATGCTCCGGATGGGACTATCGATCGCCTTAAAGCCCGTCTTGTGGCTCGTGGGTTCACTCAGCAACAAAGCTTGGACTATGAGGAGACTTTCTCACGGTCGCAAAGTTAAATTTTATTCGGGTTCTTATCTCTCTTGTTGTTCACCGTTGCTGGCCTCTACATCAACTGGACATTAAAAATGCCTTTCTTAATGAGATCTCCAAGAGACGGTCTACATGAACCAACCTCCCGAGTTTGAGACCACAGGGGAGTCTCGGGTGTTCCGAATGCGGAAAGTATCTATGGTCTCAAACAGTCCCCTCGGGCTTGGTTTGAAAAATTTAGCAAGACTATTCGTGATATTGGTTTTCAGCGGAGTTCTGCTTACTTCTCTCTTTTTACACGTCATCAAACAAGAGAGATGGTAATTCTCCTAATTTATGTGGACGATATTCTGATAACTGGCGATGACTCTACTGGGATAAACAACATATCAAACAATACTTAAACTCTGTCTTCCAAACAAAAGATCTGGGAAACCTTCGGTACTTCCTTGGACTTGAGGTTGCTCGAAAACCTAACGGCCTGGTCCTATCTCAACGGAAGTATTGTCTTGACCTTCTTCAGGATGCTGGTTATTCCGGATGTAAACCCGCAAAAACACATATGAATGCAACCACAAGCTGAGTGCCTATGGAACCAAATCAGATTCTCTACTTACAAATCCTGAATATTATCGGCGTCTTGTGGGAAAACTGATATACCTAACTGTCACCATGCCCGATATCTCATTTGTTGTTGAAGTGGTATGTCGCTTAATGCATTCACCAAGCACATCTTATTTACAGGCTGTCGAACGCATCCTCAGGTAACTTGAAAGCTGCCCGGGACGAGGGTTGGTATACAAGCCATCCTCCTCTTTATCCCTTGTTGCGTATACTGATGCTGATTATGCGAGCTCACTTGACGATCGACGATCCATCACTGGTTTATGTGCCTATTTTGGAGAAATCTCATCACATGTTGCAGCAAGAAGCAATAGTTTGTTGCTCGCTCTTCTGCTGAAGCAGAGTATCGTGTAATGGCTGCTATCGTGTCTGAACTTACCTGGTTAGAAAGCCTTCTTTGGCGACTTCAGTGTTAAACTCTCCTCACCTGCTACTCTATTCTGCGACAGTCAGACAACTAACATATTGCAAAGAATCTTGTGTTCCACGAGCGAACAAACACATTGAGGTTGACTGTCACTTTGTTCCAGCTTTCGGCAAGTTGCCGACATCTTTACCAAGGACTCTACCTCGGCCATTGTACCAGCAGTTTCTATCCAAACTTGGTGCTTACGATTTGTATGCTCTAGCTTGCAGGGGAGTGTTAGAAGATAGAGAAAAACTGTGTAAAAGCTCATTGTAATTGTGACTCCATTTATGAGCCCATATTTGTCTTAGGTTTAGTCCCACATTGTTAGTCTTGAGATTTTTTCTCCTCCTCTCATATATATGTGTATTCATACTTTCTGTTTATATAAAAAATACAGTTTACAAGGTTTCTTGCATCTTTTTCTACAACATTCATTGTTGCAGAAACTTTATAGATATTTTAATTTAAGAAAATTATTTGGGGTCTGCCACTGTATTAGAAATATGGTGATCAGCAAAGGAGAGTGCATACCTGATCTTCTGGAGATCTCGAATCTTGTTAGAAAGTACTTGTAGGCCCTCACCTCCCCTCGCCAAATTGCGCGTGTGTGTGAGTGTGACTAGCTCTGTGTTCCCAACTTACGAGTCAGCAACTTCTATCCAGCAGTTTTTTTTTCCTTTGGAGCAACATGTACATGTTCGCCGATTTGGCTCAAACAGAACAAACCCATGTTTGGTCGTACAAAATTTACTGTCGCTAGGTCTAGATCTCACGGACTAGCTCTCCTTGATCCCGAACTTGTGAGCCAAGTAACTTTTGTCGAACTTCTTCCCCTCAAGAGCGATTGTTGGAGGTGACCGATTTGACATTTACACTCGCATCGTTTGGATATGAACAAAATTAATCTTCTAATGTAATTTTTCTAGACTCTCCAAAGTTCAATTTACTCTAGGCCAATTGCCTTCTCTCATAAGTTTATTCCAGATGTGAGATAAATGATATATTCCGGGAAAACTTACTGATTCTCGATAATTACATCACACTACGATGACTTAAACAAATTTTGTTGTCACATAATGAGTTGCCAATCCGAGATAGTAGACCACTTTATATCCCAAATCATGCTCACACATCGATCATCTTACTGTGTCACGTGCCTATCTTGGTGGACTGTCGGATGGCTGCGGGTCGAGGATACAGGGATTAAGTCCCCTAAGAATGGGGAAGAGATGAAGAGAGGTTGAAAATCCTAGAAGAGAGGGGTGAGAAGCGAAGAACTAGAGAGAGAGAGAGAGGAACTTAGAGAGGAGAATTTTGCTAATTTCTTGCATAACCATTACAAGAACACAAAATGCCCTATATATAGGTGCCAATGTCATAACCATAAATAATACATACATCAAATATTAAAACGTTACGACATGACTCGATACAACACGAACGCTACGAAACGACTCGACACAACACGACTCAGCATAATAATAATAATAATAATAATAATAATAATAATAGCTGACGGCGAATCCATTATATCTCATCCGTCCTTCAAAACGAGCTTGCCCGTAAGCTCGAACTCCACGAGGATGGTTGCCTCTCGGAAGCTTGATCTCATGACAGAACAATGTCTGATCGGGTATAGCGGCGGCGGCTATGTCGGTGAGTAGAAGTGGCACCGTCGGGAAGACGTGTGACAGAGGTAATGGTTTCCGCGAGGTTGGTGGAGCGGTGTGGAGGAGCACAGCAGTGATGGCGGAAAAGCGACAGACGGCGCAGGAACAGATCCGTCGGGCCCATTGAGCATGAGCCGCAAAGAGGCGGTGATGTGACCCGGGTAGTTGCAAGGAAGGGGTCGGAGGATTTAGAGCCTGTAGAGAGGCGGCGATGACGGCGGGGAGGCGACGACGGCGGTGGTGGCGACGACGGCGGTGGAGGCAGCGATGTGTCCGGAGGGGGTGGCAATGTCGGGGCCGGCAGAGGAAGAGCTGGTGGAGGAGACAGCGCTATGACCAGCAGCTGCGGAGCGGGTGACCAGAGAGGAGGAGGAAACGGTGGAAGGACGGCCACCGTGGAGAAAGGTGGTACATCGGCGATGAGTGGTGGAGGCGACGACGGTGGCGGTGGCGACGACGAAGCATCATGAGTGACGGAGGCCGGTGGTGGCACCACCATTGGAGGGGAGGAGACGACTTCCACTCCGGTATTGGCGGCGATGACGGCGATTGCACGAGGCGAGTCGGTGGGGATAGCGAGGCGAGTCGGGGAAGCATGCGGTCGAGTCACCGCGTCGAAGCTATCAAGCCGATCTAGAATTTGAGCGAAGAAATTCGCGTTGGCGACGGAGAAGAGTGACATGAGGAGAATGAGGAGTAAATATTGAAAAAAAATGGAAATAAAAATCAAAATAAAAAACACAAAAGTGAGGTGGGCTTATAAAAGAAAATAAAATATTAAGAAAGTAAAATAAAAGAAGGGGTGATATGACGTGGGAAAAAAAATTAAAAGGGAGAGAGGGAGGGGCGGTTGTGAGGGAATCAAAAAATTGTCAAAAAAATATAAAAGAAAGGGGTTGAGTGGTGGTGGGGCTCAGAAATAATAAAATAAAATAAAAGAGAGGAGGGGGTGCAGGAGGGGTTAAGGGGTGGATGTTTAACAAGGAGAGTGATGGTGTGGGCCCAAAGAGGAAAAAGTAAAAGAAAAATAAAAAGGACAAGCGAGTTTGGCGTGGGAAGCTGGAAGAGATGGGATAAGCGCAGAGGTGATGGGCTCAACAATAGAAAAAAAAAAAAAGAAAAAAAAAGGTGAAGGGAGTAGTGCAGTTGCTGGGCTCGATGTGGCGTAGGCGCGTGCTATGCGGGGGAGGAAGGAAGCGCGATGTTGGACGTCTGTCATTGCAGAACGAAGCAGATGTTCGGGATCTGTCGCAGGGGAATGATGAATGTGAAATTTGTGTATAACGAAAAACGGGAAGGAGAACGCATGAACACTCAACCAAAACGAAGTCAAACAAACCAGATGCAAATAGAAGAGCAAACAAATCTCGTACTATCAAACTTCTTTACAATGCGAGCCATACATGACAGACATGATTCGCCAATGTACCCGATGTAAGCAAAATCATACAAGACAAAAAACTATTCGGGGGATAGAAACAGTAACCGTCAACTCTGCCGAACTGAACGAATGAGTCCGATAAACCGTCAAGGGGGGGTACCGTCAAGCTGAAGGGGGCCGGGCACCGCCTAACGTGAGCGCGTACACCCCTTATTCCAAGCGAAGAACTCTGTCCCGCAATCTCAAGCGCCTTAAAACCGCGAGTCGACTAAACCGCCAGATAACCACAAAACTACCTTGCTGCCGAAATGAGCTGACAGACCGCCAGAGCTTACAACCTTATGAACAGGAAAAAGCTGATTAAAGACCGCCTGATCGCAA